>JAZKJV010001058.1:0-600000 GCA_037367405.1 Ottelia alismoides
TACCCTATCAGTAAGGGTCTGGATGGCCAAGGTGAGGGACTTCAACTCACTAGTGGGTGGGGCGTGCTGCTGCTGACTAGAGGACGAGTGATTCGGATGTCTATACTAGCCCTATTGGACGTATTGATACTGCTGAGGGTGGGAAGGTGGTGGAGGGCCCTGCTAGCCCGAGTGGAATGTGCGCTACTGATGGTGTTGCTGAGGCTGATATCCTTGTCCTGGCTGGGACTGTACAAAGCGTGGTGCAGGGACAGAGCTGGTTTCCTGGTAAGCTAGGGAAGGTCGGTGTGGCTGATCGTTCCCTATCCCCGGCTGTCTACCGATGGGGTCATGGATGTACCACAGACCGTTGATCTCAAACACCTGCGGAGGCTCCTCGTAGACTGTCTCCACCTGTGGGGGTGTGTGCTGCTCCCGCTGAGTGTATTACTGCTCCTCAACCCAGCTACTCTAAGGCCCCTGTACCTATTCATGTACAATATGAACTCGATGTACAGGTATAGGTGGTGCGGAAGGGGCAGGTAGCCGTATCTTGGCTACCTTCTCGGTCAATTCCTCCACTTGCTTCGGCAATCATGAAAGCGCCTCAAGGTCAATGACCCTCTTGTGGATCTGTTCTACCATAGTGAGCTTATCAGCTATTATCCCCATGCTGGGGATGAGGTCATGTGTCAGATCTGCTATAGTCCTCCTAGTTGTCTCATTAGATAGGCTTGAGGGAGACAACTGATAGGCCCTGGTGGCCTGAGATCTGTCAGTTTCTGCCATCTGCTCCAAGATCTTACATACATCTTCATTCTTATTGAGATAGCTTCCTCTACAGGTTGCACTCACTAACCCCTGCATTTCAGGTGTCGTGGCATAGAACATGGTCTGGACTAAGATCGCCTTGGTAATGCCATGGTAGGGGCATTTCTAAGTCAAATCATTAAATCTATCCCAAGCTTCATGGAATGGTTCATGGGGGCTCTAGGAAAAGCTAGTGATCTTTGTCCTCATCTGGTTAGTCCTACTGAGTGGGTAGAACTTCTTCAAAAATAAGTCTTTGAATTGCATCTAGGTTGTACATCTTGCATACCAGCTCGGAATCTCTTAGGAAGGCATATGGTTCTTCGTTGGCATTCCCATTAAACTTCGATAGCAGACTCAGAAAATAGGGCTTCAGCTCGAACGCTTCTGGGGGTACCTCAGGTACAAGCCAACTATGTATTTCATTCTCGATTGGGTTGTAGGAATCTACCATTGGTCAGCTAATTCCACCTGCCTCAATCATTTGTCCCATTCTAGCCATAAATTCTGCATTCAGCTACTCGGTTCTAGCCAATCGGGCAAAGACTTGGTGCATAGGATCATCTCTGTGTTCCTCTTCGTCTAGATGTTTCTTAGGAGGCATCTTGGTTTCTCGTACATCCTCTTTTCTTGGATAAAGAATGTGATCTTGGTTAGAGGATGTAGATGAAGACTGATGAATACTCATTCATCACTCTTTATTCTTATATTTTAGCTACAAAAACCTTTGCAAATGCATGTATATAGTTGTAAATAGAAATAATTACCAAAAGTATGCATTGTGTAAAAACCTATAATTAGCATGTTTTTGTGCAAAAATAAAAGAATAAAGATTAAAAAGAAAAAGAGAGAAATATTTAGAATAAATATTGAGCAACCTAACCCAAGGGAGGGCTCAGCATGGGCCTGACCGCATAAAAGCCAAAGTAGAGGGAGATAGGGGCTCATGTGTAAATATCTATGTAAATAAAACAAAAGTATTTTCCTCACAAAAATAGACTCAAAATGACTTGTAAATACTTGTATATATTTATAAAGATAAAAACAAGATAAAAATATAAAAATTAAAAAGAAAACAAAAACATCACTTTCACCATGTATATAGTCCACTCATATCTATTTATTTAGCCTTATAAATAAATAAAATTAATTTCCAAAAATTCTATAAATATTCTATATGATATGATGTAAATAAATAAAATAAATTAAAACAAAAACAAAATAAAAAGAACAAAATTAAAAATCAAAAATACTATTGTAAATATACCATGTATATAAATGTACATATGTAATTATTTCACCTATGTATATAAAAAATAAAAATAAAATAAAAATATCTTTTTATTCCTTATTTTATGATATAAATAAATAAAATATGAAATGGGAATAAAATTGTATAAAAATAACAAATTAAAAATCAAAATTAAAATCCTATATATTGTATATATACCTATATATAACCCTATAATGTACATACCTTATTTTTACTTTGAAAAATTAATTAAAAATCACTAAAAAATAGAAAAAATTAAAACAAAAATACTTCATGTTTTGACTTTTTAATAATTCGGCCATTTGGTATTTTTAATTGAATTTTTAAATCTTTTCCACGTGGCCTGTTCCTATTGGCCCAGGGGGTAATGGGCCTGGTCAACTTCCCCCCCAGGACCACTTCCCACGGGTAACGGGTGCCCGACCCGATTTCTCGTATTTTTCGCACCTAAACCCGATCATGCCTCGCCTAAACCCCGGGTCCGAATTGATCACGTCATATCCGCCACCCTCGCCGGAGCCACCGTCTCGGGATCGATGCACTCCATTGCCCTACCCGCGCTCTTCTTCCCGGACCCTCCAGCGTATATAGTCCCAGCTCCGCCACCTCCATTCCCATCTTTGGCTCATTCGTTCCACCCCCAGTGACCTCCATCGCATCGGCGAGAGTGACAGCTCGTCCCCCGTGGTGTTGCAGTGAGGAGGGAGTGCGAGACCACTGATCCGGCGAGCAAGCGTCGCCGTGCTCCGCCCAGAGCAGGAGCTCGAGCCTCAGAGGTTGACGCTCCTTGAGGCGAGGACCCAGAGCTTCGCAAGCTCGCCCCCAGTCCATTCAGCCACCCAGGTAGAACCTTTGCCCTTTCTTTTTCTTTAATTTTCGATCACCCCCAAATCGCTTCTCCGCCGTCCATCGTCGATTCCGATCACGTCCGACCACCATTCGACCATCGGGCTGCACCATAGCCTCCGCCTTCCTCCCGCGCACGTTCTGCACCACTCCACTCAACCCAGCTCGCACGGGAGCTGGGGTTCGAGCTCCTCCATCCACGCCCTCGCCGGAGCTCGCCCATATTGACCCCCCGACCACCATCACCTCGCCTAACGAGGTCGAGGCAGTTTGCCCTCGACCCACGAGCTTTCTGGTCTACTTTATAGGTTCATCCAAGCCCATCTGAGGGCTTGGACCATTCGGTCCAGGAGCTTTACCTCCGCTGACCTCGCCGGAGCTCTCCAAGGCTCGGTTGGGTCATCGGAGGCCACCATCAGCTGCGGAGCTTCACGGAGGAGCTTTTCCGATCTTCAGGAGCAACAGGGGAGGATCTCAGCGCGTGTGTCGGGCCGGCGAAGCTCGCCGGCCAACTGTTCTTTTAGCATCTTCCCCGACCGTTCGATCAGCCTCTCGCTCCAGATTTGATCCGAGCCCTTCATTCAAGGAGAAGCCGCCACCGCACGATCTTCAGGAGGACTGATCCCAGACGTCGATCCAGCGAGGCTTAGCCGCGATGCACCGTCACTGTCAGATCTACACGTGGTGAGGCCCAGACCGTTGAATTCGCGCGCGGAGTCCAGCTTTGGAGCGCCAGTCGTCCCTCACCGTCAGATGCACCACGTGGCATCCATCTAGCGGCTCGCATTAATAAAGGGTAATTTACCCTTAGGCCCTCCTTTTTATCTTATTTAGCATTTAGTCTTGTAAATATTTAGTGTAGGTATTTAGTTTTTGGTACAATTGTATTAAGGACCCTGCACTTTACTTTCCTTGCTTATATGCCCCTGTGTATGGTGTAGCACGTGCGTCGACACGTGATTTTCTGGGCTATTTGCACTTTATACCTTGTAATTATGTGATGTTATGAGTTGAATGAAAACTTTTGGATTATTGCATTTATACCCCTATGCGTGAATTTATAGTGCATGTGCGTATATTGTTGGGTTATTTGCAGACTAGCCCTCGGACTTTTGGTACCTGTTACCAAATAGTCCTAGGACTTAGTTTTTATTACAATTGGGTCCCTGAGTGCCCCAAGCACGCGCGACGCGCGTGATCTCCTGGGTATTTTGCACCAGACCCCCCAAGACTCGTGGTATTTGCGTTTTGGTCCCTTTGCAATGTTCCTTTATGTTTGATTTTAATAAAATAGCAAACCAACTCCAAATCCAATGAAAATTGAATACATGGCTTCTGCTATAGTGTAAAATTTTCTGGAAATTTTGGAGACATTTTTGTGTTGTTTTGATATTTTTAAAAATTCAAAAACACGTATTTTCTTTACTGTATGATTTGAAAAATCACAAAAAAATATTAAAATTCATCTAAAATTCACAAAAAAATTACCTACTATTTTTCTTGCTGTGCTTGATTTTCTAGCCAATTTTGGCTATTTTTCATTACCTAAAACCCCTAAAAATTGAAAAACACTTAAAATCTTGTAAAACTTTTAATAAATAAACTAAATACCCAAAAATAATAATTTAAGTGCTCAAATTTTCCTTGTTTTCTTCTCTATACAGGAAAAATACCTCCAGTCTTATTGGGGACTCTTAGATATTTTATCTAAGTCCCTTAAGCTCGGCTGGACAGTATCTACAGTTTCTAACCTTGTTTTATTTTTAGAAAATTAAATAAACATCAGAAAAATCCCAAAAATTCACTAAAAACAGTAAAAATTATAAAACACACAAAAATATTTTTATTTGAATTTTTGGTTGATTTTAGTGCATTTAATAAATAGTTGAATTGTCTTATTTGGTTGTTTTCTTTATTTTCTTAATACATTAAAAATCCAAAAAAATATAAAAAGAATTAAAAACCACAAAATACCTTTTTATTTCTTTTTCCTTTCTTTTTGACTACTTCGTAGGCCGCGAGGCCAATTCGTGCTCCTTGTGTTCGACCCTGGTCGCTATACCAGGTTAAACTAATAGCAAGACCGCTATCTTGTTTCGATTTGATTTTATCTTTATTAGTGGTCTATTTTTCTTGATTGACACGACCGAGTGATTGAGGTCGCGACGACCATTTAGTACCTTTACCTTAGTCGCTCGATTTTCTCGTCATCAAAGACATTCTCGCCGAGGCGATGGTTTTCCTCGGTGATATTAGAGGAGAGAAAAGGGATGGTTTGAGGGTAACCACCTTGAGAATGATGGATCCCGAACTCAAGAGGGTCATGAGCTCGAGTTGGCCCAAGATGCGCTTGGGCCGATGAAGACGAACTTCATGAGGGGCTCAAGGAGAGATTTGCGAAGTGTGAGTAGATATCCCCCTAGTCAGTCATATTGATGGCAGGAAGAAGAGTTGGGAGTGAAGATAGGATTTTACTCCTACCTTAAGCAAGAAAATGAATCACAAACCCTGATTTTCACACTCAACACGGTGAAGGACTCGAAACCGAGTCCGATTAATCTGGTTGATTTTAAGTGTCATTTTTCAGACAAATATCAAGAGTTACATGGCCTATAGGAAAGTCTGCTCAAAGTCGGATGTGTCTCCCCTGTTTAACCTGTCGCCTAAGATACCAACGCCCTTCCTTTCTTCGCTCCTATCCCTAGCTGAGAGTTCAAGGACCTGCCCCTATCTACCTACCGAAGTAGGCAGAGGCTGACAAGGTTGTAACACTTCCCTATCTACCTGCTGGAGCAGGCGGAGGCGACTAGCAACTTGTCGCAATGCACCGCAATTTCACCGCTATCTACCTACCGGAGCAGGCGGACTTGGCGCTAGTTAGTTGAACCCATAGTTCAGCCTATGATATTTGCTCGGATCGAGGTACACGATATGGAAGGCGAGGATTGTGGCTCTGCCTTAGGGTGTGCACACACACTCTTGTACCCTCACTCAGCTTGAAATCAAGGATGGGGTTATTCTCCCGCAAACAGAATTTCTGATTTTATTGTGATTATTTGGGTCAGTTTGTTTAGCAGTCCTGATTTTAAGTTACGTGACCACTTGATTAGTCCACACACAAGGCACGACTATCATCCAGTCCCAACTTCCTTTAATCCCAAGTTTTAAAAACCAAAGGATAAGAAGTCGAGAAAAGACGATGCACGATAAAACAATGATGTATGCCAAGTTCAGAAGACTTACAGTGATCCTCACGCTCTACATGTGGGATGCAAAACAGAATTGGAATTTTACATTATATGGATGTAAGCGAAAAAGCTGCTCCTAGACAAGCAGTTCTATTAGCGAGTGAAGAACAGGTTAGATTTGGCTGAAGTCCTGCGGTATAAGTGCGTCTTTTAATTGTGATGTATGATCCTAGATATTATGAGCACAAATAGTCTAAAGAGAGCTCTAAGAGCCGCAAGTGCAGGTCATATCCTACGTCAAGCAGCCACACAGCAGGCGGGGACTCGTTTTATTATGACTTACATGCACGAGAACCCAATCAGGAACTTTTAGAAATGCAAAAAAAAATTAAAAGTCTTCTCAAAAACCACGTAATTTATTTTAATGCAGGTTCATCGGCTCGCTTGGTAAAGCGCCTTCGACTCCTCGTATTCCTCGCACGAAAAAAATGATGGTTAGAGAGAGAACGAAACAAAATAAATGCTAAAAAATAGACATAAAAATATTCACAAGAAAAACCGGGAATCAGACTACCCAGGGATGGAAAACCTAAATCTAAATTTTCTAAAAATCAACCTAAGTCGTGCCTCTCCGATAATAGTGCCATTTGAAAAGCCCGGCGATTACCCTACCTAATTCAACCAAATTATCAAATTTAATGTACGTTCGTTGTAGTCGGGTAAATCAAGACTGATCAAAACCACTTAGATCAATGTCGAATTAAACACAAGCCGTAATTTTTTTTATTTTACTTGGACAAGCTCAAGGTCGAACTCAGGGAGGCATCTTTTTCCTTAGATTAATTTAAAGACAATTTCGATGTTAGATTTTCAAGAGAATATTTTTTTATTTTTTATGCAATTAAAGAAACTTTGATGCAATTCAAAACAAATTTGACGGTTAAAACACAAAGTACAATCAAATGAGTCCAAAAAATGATGAAACTTGGAAAAAATGATGGAACTTGGATAGAATATAAAATGCAATGAAATTAATCTACTACACTTTTTTGGAATTTTTCAACTTTGTATGAATTAAATATGAATTAAAAATAAATAGAGGGTAATTTTTGCAAAACTATTTTTAATAAATACTAAATCAAATCATTTTCAGATACAAAACTTAACCTAGATGCATCTATGTGAGATGAATCTAGGAAAATTATTAAAGCTTAAAAATGATGAATTTGGACCTATTAAAAATTAATTAAGCAAAATACTTCTTAATTTATTAAGGCCTCATTATGCGTGCAAATAATGTGATTTTTGTGCACGAAGTAAAACAACTTAAACTAGACCTATTGTGATTTTTTGTTGATTTTTGGAGCAACAAATAATTTAATATGGAATTAAAGGCACATAGTAGCAAAACTATGTAAAATTCCACAAAAATAATTATATTAAATTACTCGAAGCTCTCAAAAATTTGACAAGTATCCACAATGATAAAGCACAAGTTTCTCTACAACATGCAAATTTTAGAATTAAAAATTGATGCTAAATGAGTGCCAAAATAAACATGCAAACACAAGGGTATAAATGCAAATAGGAATAAAATTAATCAACTCAAAAACATGCTTACAGGGACTAAAATGCAATTACCTATAATGCAGAGGACATGCATGCAAATTCTCCACAGAACACGTGTGCTTCACGTGACGCGCCTGGAAGGGACTAAAATGCAATTTTGAAAACTTACAGGGGCCTCGGTGTAAATTACCTAGACCGCACGTGAAGGCCATGTGAGGTGCTAGGCTCGGATGATGATGGAGGCTCGGACGGTGGCACGGGTCTTCTGTAGGCTCGGACTTGCTTCGGGGTAGCTTCGGATGAGGTCGGTGGCTCCGAGCCTAAGGGGCGAGGAAGAGGCTCAGAGCTGGAGACGTGGCGAAAGATGGACCGTTCAATCAAGATGATCGAACGGTTGCTGAAGCGGGAGATGTAGTTTCCTAAGATCCGTCGGATCAAGATGGATCCAACGGTGGCGGTGACTCCTGGAGCGGGCGGCATGGAGCACTGGGGACCGTCAGATCCTCAAGCTATCTGACGATATCTGAAGTTCCTGGCGGGAGCCACATGGACGAATGATGGTTGTTGGATGATCACCGGGGGGTGAATCCAAAGGCAGTTGTAGCCTGGGTTCTTTCTCCTCCGCCGCTGCAGTGGCAGTGATTTCAGAGCTCCGACAAAGCCTCCGCAGCCTCGCCTCCTTCTCCCGTGCTCAGTGAAGACTACTTGAGGCTTCTGATCAGCTGGGTGGATTCATGGACGTGCACCAGAGTGGCAGGAGCATCTAGAATTATAGAAGGTTGCCTGAAGGTCGGAGACGAAGGAGCTCGAAGAAGCTCCGGTGAGGTTCCGGCCAATGACGAAGATGGTACTTGCATGGTTAACAAAGTAGCTGAGGCATGCAACGTGATGTGCGTGAAGTGGGGAAATGGTCGAGGCCTTGCGGAGTGGAGTGGGTGGCTACCAACGGGCTCCTACGCCGTGAGGGACAGAGTAATGATCAGAGATGGTTCGATGATTTGTGGGGGCGAACGGAATGTTACGCGAAGATGAGAGCTCCAAGGAGGAGCTCGATCGATGGTCGGTGGAAGGTGGTGTCGAGCAAGGAGGTTTGGAAAAATACGAGAAAATCGGAGGGAGAGAAGATGAAGATCGGAGAAGAAGATGGGGGGATCTACCTGGGAATTGGCGCTCGAAATGGAGTTGTTGGTCTTCGCTCGAGGGCCGGTAGGAGCCCGAGCTCGCTCGGCTCGATGGAGGAGCTGATGCACAGTGAAGCTTGCCGCGGATCTTGCCGGAGAAGAACCACTATCTTCGCTCGATTTCACACCTGATCTCTATAACTGACGTGCAAGGGCGGATAGGCTTGAAGTTGGCCAGAGGTGTTGTATTATAGAGAGAAGATGGTGGTCCAAGCGATGGAGAGTGAGGTTTACGTGAGGTTTATGGAGCGAGGGAGAGGGAGTCATGGCGAGATTGCGCGATGGCAGGGATGAGGGAGTATGGGCTTCATCATGAGGCAATCAACGAGTGGAGAAGGTGGCGGAAATGGTGATGGAAAAACAAAGGGCGGAGATGGGTGGCGAGGTGGGGCGACGTGGGCGAGGGGGAAGCGGAAAGTAGGAGATGGTGTCTTGGTCGTTGGATCTTGCGATCCAACGGCCACGATAGGGGCACGACGAAGCGGCTAGGATTAGATCAGGATGGTTTGATCGAAGGGCGATGGATGCAACACGTGGTGGGATGTGCGTTCGGCGTTGGAGAACGGTCATGATGAGAGGATATTGTCGATCAGGAGGCTGTGGATAGCATAGGAGATAAGCGGCTGGGATGAGAGCATCTAGGCCCCGATTGAGCGACTATGGAAGGTGACGCGTGGCGCGCTGAGAGCGCAGTGCTAACGGATGGCTACGATCGAATCTGAAGATGATCGGGTGGCTGCGAGAAGATGCGTGCGTGGATGGTCAAGATTGGGGTGCTTGAGCTCCATCCAATGGCGAAGAGGAGAGGGCATGTGTCAAGCGGATAGATGGGCCACGTGGCGCAAACAAAAGGCGCCATGTGGCCCAATCATATTATTGCGAGGAAGAGGGTGAAATAAGAGGGGGAAGATGGCCGAATTCAGAAAAACTCACAAGTTTCATATTGACAAAAAATAAAAATGAGGTCAAATGAAGTGATAAAATACAAGGGTGCAAATACAAATACACACAGTATACAATGGGGGCCCAAAACCCAAGTTTTGCATACGAGCTCCGATTTTAATGAAATTGATCTTATTTTTGGAGATCTCTAAATGTATATTATTTTAAAAGTGAGTAGACCTAGATCGGAGACTGTATGAGAGAGATATACACATTTTAAGGTCCATGGTCTAAAACTTGGACTCGAGTTTTATTGGTCAATTTTACAAGTTAACATTTTTTTGGTATTTTTCTTGTATTAGTGTTAGTAATATGTACACTATAGAGTTGAATTTATGGAGTTTGGAGTTAGTATAAAATATATGCAAATAGCGATTTTTACAAGTGACTTTGGCTTCCTATTTAATGCAGATGTAAATGCTAAAATGCAGATGTTATCTGTGCATACATGAATGCTAATTATGCAATATACATGATGAAATGCATTTAGATACTTGGGAACAAGGCTCTATTTCAACTTTTACAGTGATGAATCACATATTCATCAGCTGCCTCGTGTTATTTTTGCGTAATATTTTATTTGTTTGTAAAATATCACCATGTATATTCATCTATATATCTCTCTAATATGTCATTTGATTTTTCAGAAGCGGAGACTCATATGCCCTCCATATAGAACATGTCGATTACAACAATGTTTAGACCGTTAAAACTACATATTCTATATGGAAAGTGAGTCTCTGTTTCTGAAGATATTCGAATGACATATTGCAGGGATATACAGATGAATATACATGGTGGTATTTTACAATAAAAAATAAAAAAAATTACAGAAAAATGGTGTGGGGCAGTCCCATTTTTCCATATATGTATATATATGAAAAAATGAGGTTGCCCTGCACCTAATTACCATAATTTTATATTTTTTTACGAAATATCATCATGTATATTCATCTATATATCCCTCCAATATGCCATTCAAATTTCATCAGAAACAGAGACTCTTATGCCCTCCATCCACAACATGTAATTGTAACGGTGTAAACATTGTTGTAGTCGACCTGTTCTAGATGGAGGGAATATGAGTCTCTGTTTCTGGCGAAATTTGAATGGAATATTGGAGGGATATATAGACGAATATACATGGTGCTATTTTTCAAAGATAAAAAAAATGCAGAAAAAGGACGCGACGTTAGCCCCATCAAACCCATATATAGAGAGATGGTTGATCTTGTGAGAGCTAAAGTTTGTGAGAGCACGAGAGCACTGATTCAGGACCACTCGATTATGTCATCTCACTCCTCATTGATTGCAGGAGGAGAGAGAAGAGCAAAATCCCGTGGTCCAGATTCATTGCTCTCAAGCTCTCACATATTTTGGCTCTCACAGGATCATCTCTTTATATATATGACCACTAGATTCTATCATATCTTTCCTCATTTATTGCAGGAGGAGAGAGAAGAGCATAATCTTGTAGTCCAGATTCAATGCTCTCATGCTCTCACAGATTTTAGCTCTCACATGATCACCCCTATATTTATATGAGGGTTGATCCTGTGAGAGTCAAAAACTGTGAGAGCATGAGAGTAATGAATCTGGACCATTAGATTCTGCTCTTTTCTCTCCTCCCCTAATAAACGAGGAGAGAGATGGCAGAATCTAGTAGTCCAGAATTATTGCTCTCATGCTCTCACAATTTTTAGCTCTCACAGGACCGGCCCAATATATATAGGATTGATCCTGTGAGAGTTAGAAACGGTTAGAGAATGAGAGCAGTGAATCTGAACCACTTGATTCTGCTCTTCTCCCTCCTCCTGCAATCAATGAAGAGAGAGATAACAGAATCTAGTGGTCCAGAATCATTCCTCTCATGCTCTCAAAGTTTTTGGATTTCACAGGATCAGCCCTATATATATAGGCGTGATCCTGTGAGAGCGTGAGAGGAGTAATTATGGACCACTAGATTCTGCTCATCTCTCTCCTCTCAGGAGAGAGAAAACAGAATCTAATGGTCCAGAATCACTGCTCTCACAATTTTTTGCTATCAAGATCACTACTACATATATAGGGTCGATCTTGTGAGAGCCAAAAAATGTGAGAGCATGAGATGAATGATTCTAGACCACTAAATTATGTCATCTCTCTCCTCATTGATTGTAGGAGGAAAGAGAAAATCAGAATCTAGTTATCCAGATTAACTGCTCTCACAGATTTGGACTTTCACAGGATCAACCATATATATATAGGACTTCTTTCAAATAGGACTTGGTCCAACCTGAGTTCAGGAAGGCCAACCCTTTTTTTGTAGAAAACATGACGACTTTAGTAGAATACGTATACAGATTGTATTACAATGTGCAGTTTTAATGTTTGTATTATAATATACATTTTTGTATGCGGTTTTGTATTTATAATGTGCAGTTACAAAACAAACTGTGCACACATTCTACTAAAGTACTTGTATTTTCTACAAAAAGACGGTGGCCTTCCTTAAGTCAAGAAGGATGCATCCTATTTGAAAGCCCCCCACCCTATATATATATATATATATATATATATATATATATATATATATATATATATATATATGTATGTATGTATGTATGTATGTATATATATATGTATATGTATATGTATGTATGTATGTATGTATGTATGTATGTATGTATGTATGTATGTATGTATGTATGTATGTATGTGTGTGTGTTTGTGTATGGATGTGTATGTGTGTATGGGTGTATGTACATATGTGTGTGTATGGGGAACACCTCAATTGAGGCGGCACCTTTCCTTGATTTTGTAAATGTGTCAATTTCGACCATTGGATGGTAAATGTGCATTGGAGATTAAAACCACTATGATATAACTGGTGATTTTTGAGTAACAAAGCTTCTTAAAATGGGAGATATTTTAAATTAATGTTTAATTAGTACATTCAATGTCATTAAACATTCTATATTTAGACAAACCCAGGGAGTGTACGTTATATTTTTCAGAAATATATGATGGAATAAATGCTTGCTTTTTGAAATAACTATTATCAATTTACAAATGATTGACATGTTTTACAATCATGTGATGTAAATTACAAAAAAAATACAATCACTAATGTACAGAAAAAGCTCAAATTCGAAAAAAAATGGTGTGTTCTGTGTAACTATGTTTCCTAAAATATATTATATTTTTAATGACATAATTAATTGCTGTACACGTAGAAAATATTCCTACAATGATAGGTTTTTGTTGCAACTATATTTCCTAATATATAAGATGAGGTAAATTACGAACAAACTATATATGCTACACGTCCTATGCATATTATTTTATGGGGGTTTAAATATGGGGGTATTTTTTAATCAAATTATGTAGAAGCAATGTTTGTAAACTGCAATATTTTTTGTAAATTTTGTAGTATCTTTTCTAAATGGGATTTTTTTCTCACGAACCCTATAAACTTTGCCAATTACCTCCTTGATCTTTGAAACAACCTAATTCCCCCCTCGACCATGTAAACTTGTTCTATCTTATTTAATTGACACATCTTCGGTTAACTTGATTGGGTTAAAATGAATTAATCAAACCACATGAAATCCAACGATTGGATTTCTTCCCCACTCCCTCATTCATTCTTCTATCCCCTTTTTCATCTTCATTTCCCTTCTCCAATCTATTGGCGGCGATGCAGAAACGCAGGAGAGGAAGGGTAGTAGGGGGGATAAAATCTAGAAGATTCGTCTGGTCAAGGGTTTAGAGTTGCAAACCGATGGTAGAATGCATCGGCAGGGGGAGAGATCAGCCTCTTCTCGCAGGACAAGGGGGGCCTCCGGGATGCGTGTGGGGGTGGGGCGATGCCAGGGAGGTAAACAACATCGGTAGTGGGGGGTGGAGATCGGGCATATGGATCCTCTCTGGGCGGTGTGCATGGGAGATTGTGTCGGCCTCTGCTCGTGGGAGTAGGGAGGTCAATCTTCGGGCACAACATGCGGGGAGGGGTCGGCCTCTACTCACGGGGGAGGGGGTCAGCCTCCGGGCGGTGCATGGGGGAAGGACGATGCCATGTAGAAAGCATCTGGAGGGGGAGATCAGGCAGTCGCATCCAAGCAGCACGCGGGGGTGGGGCGATGCCAGGGAGGTGTAGTCGTATCTTCAACGGGCGATGCGAGAGAGAGTTCAGTCGGCCTCTGCTCACAGGAGTAGGGGGTCAGCCTTCGAGCACAACGCATGGAGGAGGGGGTCGACCTCTGCTCGCAGGGGAGAGGGTCAGCCTCCGAGCGGCGCACGAGGGAGGGGGTGGTGCTGACATATGGGTGAGGGAGATGGAGGAAGATTCTGTGAGGGTTGGGGAAGTGAGAATGATGGCATATTTTGTAAATTTGCCAAATAAAGGGGTAATGTGCACCTCTAATTAATGGAATTCGGTTATATTTAACAGGTAAATGGATGGAGGTTAATCGCAGGATCTGCAGGGTAAAGGTTAGCAAGTTTACTGGGTCGAGGGAGGAATTAGGTTGTTTCAAAGATCGAGGAGGTAATTGGAAATTTTTATATGGTTCGTGAAAAATCCATTTATAAATTGTATTTGATTTATTTTGAAAAAAAATGTAGTCTCCTCTGAGAATATTATGTGGGAGCAAAAAGTTTGTAAAATGTGATATTGTTGTGTAAATTTTATGTCTCTTTTGTAAAAAGATTGTGATTGTTGTAAAATAGATTAATTATTATTAATGTATAAAATTTTTTATATGTCCATCCATCCCAATATCGTGGGTCCATCAAAATTAGCCATCCATTGTAAAGTATATGTAGCTTTTGTAAAATCTATACTCACATTGTAATAGTTGTACATTGATTTGCAAAAAAAAAGTCAATCAGTATATTATCATTTATTCTTCAAAAAGGTAACAATGCTAAATATAAAATGAACGTAGGCAATGTAAAAATACCTGGTGCATTTTTGAACTAGTGGTGTAGAAGTCGTTTTAATGTAAAATGTAGCATGACAGTGCAAAATGAGATAAGGAAATGTAAAATGATCCTATGTATTATAATTATGTGTATTGTATTGTTAAAATAGTGTATCAAAATTACAAAACGTAAAAGCTTCATGTGTATATGTCATTGATGCAATTAAAAAGAACTTAACTTAAAAACCGGATGTGTATATTGATGAATCCATGATTCATGAACATTTCTGTCGCATTTTATCTTAAAACCCTTAACAAATACATGTAAATATTCATTAATTTTCACATTTTATCAAAATCTTATTCTTGAATAAAAATGTACTTTTCTGCATCAAAAACATGTAAATAAATAAAGAATAAAAAATAAAGAAAAGATAAGAAGGCAGATTGTAGATATGTATATATGTACAATATGACTCAGAAAATATAAATATAGCTGAAAGATATATTTATATAACCTAACTCCCGAGACCCAGTCAGCATGGATTGGTCGACAAAACAACAAGTAGGGGGGATAAGAAAAGAAAACCATAAAAATAATTAAAGAACACCCCACACATTATTCACTATTTATCAAATAATTATCAAATCTTCATTAATTTTTAATTAATTCATATGAATATATTTTCACCAAACTCTTTTCCTAATTATTTCTAGAAATGTATATAAAAATATAAAAATAAGTTAAAAATATTATCTTGTATATATGCCAAGAAATCTAACTTTTAAATTGTCAAAATCTCAACTTCCAAACATCATAACTTCCTCATACGAACTCCAATTTCATTCTACTCACCTTTAAAGTTCATAAAATAATATTCTCTAATTAATAGAGGTCGTTTCATTAAAATCGGAGTCTGTTTGCAAAAAGTCGATTTTGGAACCTAATGACAACGGGGTTCCTGGGCTATTTATTTTATTTAGAACATATTATTCATAGTTTTATTAATTTTACAATTTCTAATTATTTTCATGATATTATATTTTCATCATGATTTATTTCAGAATTTTTGGAGCTTATTTATTATTTTAATAAAATCTTAAACTCTAATTTATAGATGAAATTGAACTATCTAACTTATACCTGTATTTATTAATACATCTAAATTATTTTATTAAAATCCACAAAAATTCATAAAGACATTATTTATTATTATACTAATTAAGAAAATATAAAATTAATAATTAATTAATTATTGAATTAAAAATTCAATACCTATTCATTAAGTATTATTTATGCTTATTTATTAATATAATATTTATATTTCAAATTATATTTATTATTTACGAAAATTAATTATACCATAATTTAGATAATTTAATTATCCATATTTTTCGTTTTTATACCTATTTAAAATATTGTCATTTAGTATTTCTTACATAATTTATAAGCATTTTGCATTATCTGGCCAACCAGGTGCTGGCACGTATCAGGACCTGGCTCTTCTTCTTCAAGAAGCCGGTGTAGAGTCTGATCCATCAGCCAAGGTTCAACAATTCCTTCTGCCCAACCTCTAACGCCCTTGATCAATCTAAGCCATCCATGTCTTCCTCCTAACAAACCTCATTCACGCCCTCTATTAGATCTACCTTAGAGCTTCACCTTTCCACCTATAAAAAGCCATGAAGTTGGTACAACCAACTTAGTTCTCTCCAGCTACCTGAAAGTACCAACTTCCAGAACCGAAACTTCTACTTCCAAGCCCCGTGCCGGTCAACTCCGACGGTAACAGCACAAGACCGCCGCCTAGCGTGGAAGAAGGACGTCGGAGGAGAAGCTCCAAGGTGATAGACCGCCTTGCATCGCCGCCTAGCGCCGCGTCGAGCTCCGGGAAGCCTCCGCATCGAGCTATCACAAGAAGATCTTATACCTTCTAATCCCCAGGTAATTCCTTCACCTTTAACCTTTATTTCTCGAGTAGCATGCCATGATTAGCATGGATAAGTGTGTCATTAGAGAGCTTAATCATATATCTTAGACGTCACATTTAGACTCAATGGAAACCCAATCAAATCGATTCCAATCTAATTTTCTATCCTCCTCATTTCACTGATTTCATTGATTCTGGAAACACATTTTTCTTAACTTGCAAACCTAATTTCTTGGCCAATTTCTTCGTAAATCGAGCAACACACATCTTCTTTGAAGGTCTATATTTCATCTGGAGCCATTACTTATCTTCTGGAGCAACAAAGATCTAAAGAGAAGATCAAAATCATCAAAATTTCTTCAATCTCCAGGACAGTCGAACCGGCCATCTTCATCAGCCTTTTTTCACCGATCGCGACCACCTCCAACGAACTTCACCCATAGGCGAGCTCGAGGGGTGAAGACGTCACCCCTCTGGCCCTGTTGGAGGCCCCAGATATTCGTCTACCACCAGTGATAAATCGGAGAAGAAGGCCCTTCATCATTCGCGCGAACAGCCCTGAAGAACATCAAGAACGCCAGACGCTACGGTCTGGTGTCACGTGTCCAGAACGTATGCTCCAGATCGCGCAGCAGCTTCTAATCTTGACTGTAGGATCTGAAGGGTTAGAAATATTGCATCATAAGCCCAACAGAGTTCCAGATCTTCCAAGCCGCTCCAGGAGTTTCCAGAATTACAATAAGGTCCCCACGCAGGGACCTATATGTAATAAAACCTATTTCCTTTGCATTTTAGTCCTGGCAGGGACCTTTCTGTAACAAAAACATTATATTTTCTTTGCAGTTAGGCCCCTGGCTTGTAGGGGCCATTTGGACCTCGTATTTTTCACATTTTTCCGTAACTTTTCTAGGGTAGCTTGATAACTACCAAAGCTATTTTTCAAGTATTTTCCGCGTATTTTTCGTCGTTTTATTTTGTGGTTTTGATTTTTGTCTTCTTGAGTTTGTTTTGAGTTGAATTTATTTTCAATTTCTTTCCTTATAAAATCAAGAATGAAAGAGATCTTTTCTGGAATTTATTCCTTGTCTCGAAAACCGTCGTTTAAATATTTTGCTTCCTTGAGTTTGACCCAGACATACTCATCTGATTAAATTAGTAGTGAACGATAAAATAGAATTTTTCTCCTGTTTTTATCGTAATTTTTGTTTGATTCAACGTGGTTCCTTCTTTTGCGATTATCTCTCTTTGCAACCGACAACAAACCGTCAGTCGGGATCGCGTTATCAAAATGGTGCCGTTGCCGGGGAGGCATTATTTTTACAGCGGTTTTTGAACCGATTTTCTCTATTATTCTTGATTTTACAAATTTTATTTTCTTTCAGATTTTTATTTACGGTTTTTCTTCGACTTTTATAGTTTTTTTCGTGTGTCTTTAAAATTTTTGTTTACAGCTTTCTTATTTATTTTTATTTCTTAATTAATCTTTGCAGGGCCTACAGTTTCAGTTGGCTTTCTCGGAAGCCGCAAACAGTTGAAAGTGCAAAGACCGAGATTCTCAGTTGCTGATAGCAGGGATAGTTACGATTTGTATTGTATCTTTTCCTTTATTCTTGTAAAAAAAGAAAAAAAAAAGGAAAAAGAAAGGGCACTTGCTTGTGTTTTTGTTTTCTTAGAAAGGGGTCCATAAGGGCATCCCGAATTGTACCTCCCCTCCTATTTTTCTCGGGGTCTGATTCGTTGGGTGCCGTGCATTCGAGGGATCAGGGCACCCACCACAGTTTTTCTCGCATCGACAGTTTTCCACGGCTTTTTACGAGGTTAGGTGCTTGCTTAGGAGTTTTTATTTTTCCTATCTGATTGCGCTCTCGTAGTTAGTCTTAAGGACTCGCAACTTAGGTGAATGATTTTAAGATTTAAAAAAATAAAGACACTCGTTAGACGCTTGTCTAAAAAAACCAAAAAAAATCAAAATCCCAAAAATAAAATCGGGGCTGCTAAAGTATTTGACCTAAAACAAACGTAAAATTCAATTGATTCGGGAGAGTAATCCCCGCACAGGTTCTTCTCAGAGTGCGCAGTGAGAGACGACCCTTAAGGATGGAACCAAAACCCATATTTCTTACAAAATACTACTTAGTCTATACATCTAATCACTGCTTTTCAGTGTGTACGCTCAGGTAGCCGGAAACGGTCCGAGTTTACTTAGCAGAGTGGGGGGTTTAGAGGATACTGCGTAAGGCTCCATCCTCAAGTAACATGGGTAGTCGGAAACGGTCCGTACTTACCCCCATAATGGCTGAGGGCAAGGGGTTCTCTGTAAAGACTCGGGACAGTATCACAGAGAAACTTCAAGCACCTATAAGCTCGCGTTAATCGGGCTTTATACTTGTTTGCTAATACTATCTTAAAATCAACAAGATAAACGACCGAACTCTTACGGTCACCATCAGGTTGTCTTGGTGAAAATGGGGTTTGCTTTGTGTTTGCTTGCGGGACATGAGTTACCACGGCTTTTATGCATTTTCCCATCTTTCTTAAATCGTTAATCATGCTCTCCTAATCACTCTCTTGACATCGAAGATGAAGACTCGACGACTATTCTGCTCAGACTTCGTGAGCCCTCGATCGTTCACTGCCCGTCTTACATCTTCACAAACTCGGGATGACCCTCTTCCTGAGTTGGTCCCATCTGATCTCGAGGAGAGTGAGACCCAAACTCCCTCGCCTCTCGGCCAATCTTTTGAGGTAGACCCTTGCCTCAAAATATCATCTATTTCTCCAGCTGATTTTTCGCTGAGTTCTCACAAGAAATTCTCTTTCACAGAAGATCTGAAGCACATGGCTCATGGAAAAGGATCAGCAGAGGAGAGGCCAGCTGAGGATCACCATACTGAAGGAAGACCAGATCCAGCCGTAGATATCATGACTGGATATCCCGATACTTTACAACAGATGAACCTACAGATTCGAGAACAATTTAGAACTCAGAACGAGTTGCGAGCTGAGATAGTCACGCTGAGAGCAGGAGTCGAGGACCCTTTACCACATGCAGTGGTTCCCGCTACTTTACGAGATGAGTATGACACGGGTGTGAGAATGCTACATCATTGGATTCTGCTACCGCCGAATCAAGGGCCATACGAGTTGAGACCGTCCTTCATCTCATTGCTCCCCAAGTTCTACGGGAATGCTACAGAGGAGCCGTTTACCTTTTTGCGGCAGTTCGAGATGATTTGTGGTACGGAGGGCTATCCAAGAGTTACGTAGGAGGTTGTTCGCCTCAAAGTCTTCCCTTCACCTTAGTAGATAAGGCACTTTACTAGTTGAGTCATCTAGGAAGGGAATTTTCTACATGGGACGATTTAAAGTCCACATTCCTGCGTAAGTATTTTCCTCTGGGAAGGATAAACATGATGAGGAGTCATATGTCCAACTTCATGCAACTACTGAATGAATCTTTCCATGAGGCATGGGAAAGATTCAAGGATCTTACGGAGAGATGCCCGTATCATGAGATACCGATGAAGGTGCTTGTGCAAAACTATTATGTAGGACTCCAGCCAAACATTCAGGGGCTAGTGAGTGCCGCATGTGGTAGCAGTTATTTGAATAAGATATCGAGTCAGTCTGGTCCATCTTCGAAGGGATGGCAGAGAACTCAAGAGTCGTCGACTCTACTCGGGCATTCTAGAAGGCCCCTCAGCCACGACATCACCGAGAGCATCATAAGCTGACGAATATTCAGAGTCTGAATCCAACGCCAACATGGGCTTTATTAGCGAGAAATTAACATTGGTGGATGTGATTTAGAAGCAAGTTCAGGACCTACAGCCGCTGCGAGAGTTGGAGAAACTCTCGTCTCTGCCTCAGCAGCTGAGTGATTCAACGAAGAATGTATCAGAGCTACAACTTCAGTATCAGCTGGCCCAATCTTCTTCGACTGCACAACCTGCACGGAGGACTTTACCCGCTCCGACCACCTCCGACCAACTTCACCCGTAGGCGAGCTCGAGGGGTGAAGGCGTCACCCCTCTAACCCTGCCTTCCTGACTTCTTAGTTGATATTAGAACTTGGTGCTTGCTTTCAAGAAAAAGATCAGCTTATTAAGTGGGTCTTTGTAAAGAGAAAAGTGTCAAAAAGCAGCACCTTTGAAAGTCAAGTTGTCGACCTACTTACTTATAGAAGAAAGTGAAGAGCAATCTCCATGAACTGGACATCCTAATGCAGACCTTTTTAACTAGACCATTCCTGATTATATATATGGGGGGGAATGGATCTATGGGAAAAGAGGCAGATCACCTCATCCTTGCCCTCTGATACCGTCGGGGAATCTGAGTCTCCGCCCTCTGTTTCATTGACTAATTGATTAGGGATGTATGAGGCCATTCTGCATTCCTATCCTATCTGGCTTCCCCTCCGGCGACGAAGCCGCAAGGGCGAGCCAGTCACAGCCTCATTTTCTACTATATATTTAGATCTTCGAGGAAGGGAAGAGACTACCTGAACTTTAGAAGATGGTTGGAAGTCTTTCTTCCCGAGCTGGTATGATATCAGTATGTCTGACAGTAGATTCATAAATTGATTGAGAACTGCTTGACGAGGTTGTTGTATTAACGAACTATGTCCAAGACTGGACTACTTCACCTCAGAGGCCCTTCTCAGGAAGAGTAGAAAAGCATCTATCCATCATTGCCCACCTTTTTTCCAGGTCTCAAGTCTACCTATTAATATTTAGCAGGAAGTTCTCTCTCTCCCTCTCTATCTCTCTCTCTCTCTCTCTCTCTCTCTATATATATATATATATATGGGGAAAATGGGGTTGTCCCCACCCCCATTTTTCGTAATTTTTTCATTTTTTGGGAAAATTTCACCATGTATATTCATCCCTATATCCCTCCTATATGCCATTTGAATTTTGTCAGAAACAGGGATTCCTAAGGCCTCCATCCAGACAGTCATTTTTTTAAGGGTTGCAGGATTTTTAAAATCGACCCTATCTAGATGGAGGCCGTAAAAGTCCATGTTTCTAACGAAATTTGAATGGCATATAGGAGTGATATAGGGATGAATTTACATGACGATATTTTTCAAAAAAAATAAAAAAATTTGACAAAAAATGAGGCAGGGAAGCTATGTTGGCTACCTCCAGAGGGCAGCCCCATACAACCCTATATATATAGGGGTTGGGGAGTATGCACCCAGGTGCATGTAATTTTACATGCACCGGAGCCTATATCTTCCACATTTTTTTAATTTGTTAGAAAATATCACCACGTATGTTCATCTATATGTCCTTCCATTATACCATTCGAAATTCGTCAGAAACAGAGACTCATGTACCCTCCATCTAGAACGTTCAATTTTAACGGTCTTAGAATTGTTTTAATCGACCTATTCTAGATGGAGGGCATATGAGTCTTTGTTTCTGACGAAATTCGAATGACATAATGGAACGATATATAGATGAATATATGTGGTGATATTTTCCAAAAAAGTAAAAAAACGTGGAAGATATAAGCCCTGATGCATGTAAAATTGCATGCACCTGGGTGTGCTCCCCAACCCTATATATATTTATATATTTATATTTATATATTTATATATTTATTTATTTATATATATGAGGATAGGGAGTATGCACCTAAGTGCATGTAATTTTACATGCACCCGGGCCTATAACTTCCACTTTTTTTACTCTTTTTCGAAAAATATCACCATTTATATTGATCTATGTATCCCTCTAATATGCTACTCCAATTTCGTCAAAAAAAGAGACTCATATGCCCTCCATCTAGAACATGTAATTTTAACGGTCTTAGAATTGTTGTAATCAACCTATTCTGGATGGAGGGCGTAGGAGTCTCTATTTCTGATGAAATTGGAATGACATAATATAGGGATACATAGATGAATATACATGACGGTATTTTTCGAAAAAGTAAAAAAAGTAAAAGTTATAGGCTTGGGTGCATGTAAAATTACATGCACCTGTGTGCATACTCCCTATCCTCTCTCTCTCTCTCTCTCTCTCTCTCTATATATATATATATATATATATAGACACACACACACACACACACACACACACACACACATATATATATATATGGTTGTTCATGTGAGAGCCAAAAATTGTGAGAGCATTAGAGCAATGATTCTGGACTACTAGATTATGTCATTGCTCTCAGATTGATTAGAGGAGGAGAGAGATGAGTAGAATCTTAGTTGTCCAGATTCACTACTCTCATGCCCTCACAGTTTTTGATTCTCACGGGATCAACCCTCTATGTGTGTGTGTATGTGTGTGTGTATGATGTATGTATGGTGTGTGTATGTGTATGTGTGTGTGTGTGGTGTGTGGCGTGTGTGTGGGGTGTGTGTGTGTGTGTATGTGTGTTTGTGTGAGCCAAACATTATGAGAGCATGAGAGCAGTGAGTCTGGACCACTGGATTTTTCTCATCTTACTCCCCCCCTCCTCAATCAATCAGGATAGAGATAACAGAATCTAATGGTACAGAATCATTGCTCTCATGCTCTCACAGCTTTTGGATCTCATAGGATTAGCCCTCTATGTGTGTGTGTGTATGTGTCTATATGTATAGAGGGCTAATCGTGTGAGAGCCAAAAACTGTGAGAGCATGAGAGCAGTTATTTTGGACCAATAGATTATGTCATCTCTCTCCTGATTGATTTCAAGAGGAGAGAGAAGGGCAGAATCTAGTGGTCCAGAATCAATTCTCTCATGTTTTCATAGTTTTTGGCTCTCACGGGATCAACCCTATATGTATGTATGTATGTATGTATGTATGTATGTATGTATGTATGTATGTATGTATGTATGTATGTATGTATGTATGTATGTATGTATGTATGTATGTAGGTATGTATGTATGTATGTATGGATGTATGTATGTATGTATAGGGCTGATCCTGTGAGAGCCAAAACCTATGAGAGCACAAGAGCAATGATTTTGTACCGCTAGATTCAACCATGAGAGACAGCCATGAAAGAGAAGACAAAATCCGGTGGTCCAGATTCATTGCTCTCATGCTCTCACAGTGTTTAGCTCTCACAGGATCAGCCCTCATATATATATATATATATATGAGAAAAAGGAGCCTACCTCGGTGGGTGCAGGTAGCTCCCTACACCCGACCTAATTTTTCATTATTTTTTGATTTTTTTGAAATAAAACCTTGGGGGATTTAGATCACTATGTATCACAATGTTGTCATTCCAAATTCAACTTAATTCGAGACTTCTATCATCTCCATCAAGACTACCAAATTTTAACAGTCTCGGAATTGCTGAAATCGATCATGTCTAGATGAACGTGTTAGGAATGTTTGTTTTGCATGAAACTTGAAACACATATTCCCCTTAACATATTAAGTAAATCTCTCCAACTTTTAATTCAAAAAAATAAAAAAATAATCGAAAAATGGTGGTGGGTGCATGGAGTTTCCTACACCCCAGGGTACAAGCTCTCTGACCCCTATATATATATATATATATATATATATATATATATATATATATGAGGGCTGATCCTTTGAGAGCATGCGAGCAGTGAATCTAGACCACTGGATTCTGCTCTTCTCTCTCCTCCTACAATCAATGAGGAGAGAGATGACAAAATCTAGTGGTCCATAATCATTCCTTTCATGCTCTCACGATTTTTGGCTCTCATAGGATTAGCCCTCATATATTTATATAGACATACACACACATATAGAGGATTGATCATATAAGAGCCAAAAGCTGTGAGAGCGTGAGCGTAATGATTTTGTACCATTAGAACCTGTCATCTCTCTCCTCAATGATTGAAGGATGAGAGAGAAGAGCAGAATCTAGTAGTCTAGATTCACTGTTTATTCTGCACCATTAGATTCTGTCATCTCCCTCCTCATTGATTGAAGGAGGAGAGAGAAAAGCTGAATCTAGTAGTCTGGATTCACTGCTCTTATGCTCTCACATATTTTGGCTCTCACAGGATCAACCTAATATATATATAGGATTTTTATCCAAAGGGTACCATGCCCATTAGCGTTTTGGTGAGCACCAATTTTAGGCCATACGCGTGTATTACCAAATGAGTATCTACCTATTTCGAATGATGTTATTTTTGGAAGAATATTAATATCCAAGATGATTTAACAATAAATATTATTCCAATTATATATTATCCTTAATAAAAGGAAGATCGTTTTGGAAAGAAAACGTTCAAATCAATGATTTCTTGCAGAAATCGAGATCCAAATACTCAGGTCAGTATTATATATATACAATAGTTAAGTAAATGGTTGTTGCGAGATCAGTATTATCCAAACAAAGGTTTGTAATTCATATTCATTTTATAATATGGTACAGAATTCAGTAATATATATATATATATATATATATATATTGGTGAAGTAAGTGCTTGTTGTGAACTTAGTAAAACCATAATAAATGGTCAGTAATTCCCATATGTATTTTTACTTTGAACAGAATTCAGTAATTTTGAAACAATACTCAAGTAATATATATACAGTTCATAAGTAAATTTTTGTTGTATGTTTAGTAATGTATATATCTATGTCTTATATCACATGTTCAGTAATATATATATATACAATTCTCTAGTAATGGCTACTTTAAAATCAATAATAATAAAATAAATGGTTAGTAAGTCACAAACATTGCTCAAGTAAGAAAGTAGCATATAATCATTAACATATCGATCTTTCTATATGATTAATATGAAAATAGTACTTTGAAAAAGAAGTTATTAAATACATGCACATAAGGAAAACGAATTAGTGAAATAAATGGAATGCTTCGTTGATGAAAAAGGAAAAAATATTACATAAATGAATGCAATGTGGATTACATACACAATGGTATTACTAATCATTTATTATGCTATTACTAGTCTCGCAACACACATTTACTTGACTGTTGCATAAATATTACTAAATTTTGTACAAGGTAACTATTTGGATGTAAATTGCTTATCATTTTTTATATTATTGATCACACAACAAGCATTTAATTGACCGAAGTATATTTAATACTATCTTGTCGTTCGGATCTTAATCATTCACATGAAATAATTTATTTGAATCTTTTCTTTCCAAAATTGTCTCCTCTTTTTTAAGGATACTATATAATTGGAAATATAGTAATTGTTAAATATGTGTTAACCTATAATTAGAAATATAATTATTGTTAATACACATGTATGACCCAGAATGGATGCTCATCAAGACGTTAATGGGCACAGGGCCTACTGGATAAGCCTATATATATATATAGGATTTTTATCCAATGGGCCTTGTGCCCATTAGAGATGAAATGAGCCCGCTTCGTCTCCAACAACTCCAGTAATAAAAATACAACCTCCAGTAAGAGCCTACTGCTTCTCCATCAATAGAAATACAAGCTCCAATAACTAAAATATATATTCATGCTTCAGTGATATATATATCGAAGTTTCAGTAAGTGGTATCATAGCTCTAGTAACTTATATAAAGTTACAAGTAAGTGCGAATCAAAGTTACTGATTAAATTAATTCCTTTACTTACATTTGATTTAAAGTTATTGATGACAATACGAAAGTTACGAGTGTGTTTAGTATTACTGAGTTCAGTTACTGATGGCAATACAAAAGTTACTGGATTTACTTATCGTTGGATTAAGATCAAACGACTAGGATTATGCGTTTATCTCGTCTCTAATGGGCACATGGCCTATTGGATAAGTCGTGTGTGTGTGTGTGTGTGTGTGTGTGTGTGTGTGTGTGTGTTTGTGTGTATATATATATGAGGAAAGGGATCCTACTCTATTGAGTAGGTAACTTACCTACTCCATTTCCATTTGTTGTCACTTGTTTTTATTTTTTTTGAAATTACTTCCATAGATTTTTCATAACTATATCCCTCTAATATGTCATTCAAATTCGTCGGAAATAGAGAATCATATGCCCTCCATCCAGAACGGGTAATTTTAACGGTCTTAGATTTGTTGTAATCGACATGGTCTGGATGGAGGGCATAGTAGTCTCGGTTTATAACAAATTTTGAAGGTTGATCCTATGAGAGGAGCCTTGTATGAGATGATGAGAGTAGTTGATACAAGCCGTTAGATCAGAGTAAAAAGAAACGATTCAGATTTGTTACTTTTTTCTACAATCCCTAATCCCCATCCCCACAATCCACGCCTCCATTCTACCAACCCACGACAGCCGCTGCCATCCATCTCATGTCGCACACTCTTCGACATTCACATATGGGATGAGCTCCAGTTCTTCTTTCTTGGCTGCAATGGTGAAGCTCTCCTCCGCGTCATGTGGTGGTCGTGACTCGCACCATCCAATCAACTTCCTCGTGAGTGGCGGTGCTTCTTGGCATGGACCCTCGCGGATGCGGTGCTCCTCGGTATGTCCCCTACCGTTGTGGCCGGGGCAGACAATCCCTTGGCTCTACCTTACGATGAATCTCCTGCTCATCTAGTTGTAGGAAACCATCTCAAGGATCATCTCATTGTTTTGTTTCAAAGATGGTGTTTACTGGAATATATAAATGGACATGTGAAGTTTATTTTGTTCATTTTACATGAACCCATTTAACTAACAACGCTCTGAAGTGATAAGTATCTTAAAATGTACTTGTGAATGTGAGGACCTAAGGCTCTCGTGAATCTGAATATCTATATAATGTTACAAATGCTCGGAATTTGTTTGGTGAAATAATTAAGATGGTGTATGTGTGTCTGGATCCCTAAGCAGACGTATCAAGTAAGGATGTACCATTACAGGACTTACTATGAATAATCTCAGTTTCCATATTCAAGAAATAAATAGTTTAGTTACATATTTTAAGTCTTGATTCAAATCTTGGTTTAAGAAAGCAATGTGAATGTTGTATTTGTTGTATGTTTTAGGTCATAATGCTCAATGATCTTAATGTTCTATTTGTTGTTTCTATTAGGTTGTGATGCACGGTAGATAGCAGATGCAAATCTACTCTCATTTCACAAAAAATTTGTTGTGTTGGCGGCGTGTGTTATTCTGCTTTGTGAAGCAAATAACTGATGGTTTCAAAACATATGTTCATCACATGTATTATGGCTTTCAATCCAAATGGTTATGAATTATGTGTTGTTTTTCACGAAACGCATAGCTGCTAATTTGTATCTTTAGTGCACAACCTATAGTTGTTGCTAATGCACTAATAACTGTTGCTTTCAATCACAATTCACAAATTTTGATGAGACATTTCAATGTCTTCCCAAATAAACTCCATGTTTAATTGCTCATGTAAGTTCGTGTAAATATACTTCCTTAAATAAAAGGCCCAGCGTCGAAATGATTGTTTTGCTTATCAAAATGGCTTATAGCAATAACATGAGTTTCATTTTGATATCACATGATTTTTTAGATGTAGCATCCAGTTTGTTTGTAGTAAGTGTAGATAAATCTTTTTAAGTACCATGAAATCCAGATCTCATTAGACGATACAATTGAGATGCGAAATTGTTTTAGGAAATTCATGTGCGTCCAAGTTAAGTTATAGAAACAACATCATATGGTTTCGTAATACACTATTGCTATGACTCATCAGAACAAAAAGAAAAGTAATTTGTCCACGATGCCTTTAATAGTGAAACAAAACTAGCTATGCGACAAATACTGTTTGACATGCAAGACCACGACGAGTCATTTTGCGATAAATGTTATTGCAAATATCACTCCCCGATCTGAAATGAAGAATAACTAATTTGCATTATAGGTTCCCTAGTACAATTAGGGTTATGTACCATGGTCATATTAATGATCATACAATTGTTGATTCAACTATTGAATCATAGACGTTGGTGTCTGGATGAAAATCTAAAGAGTTAGATTGAGGATCATCAAGTACCGTCAAATGATTATTAAGAGATGATCTCCAATCTGAGAAGGAGATGACAATCTTTTCTCTAAAGGATGATATCTAACCGACCTCTTGATACACGTCATCTGCATAGGAATAGAGATACGAATGTGTTAGATAAGTAAGGTCAAAGAGTTGAGTTAACGAGATCGAAATAACTAAAGTCTTATGTTGTATGTTGTCACGATATAGGCATGTATCCTCTGATCGGAGAAAGATGTGTTACTATATGTCTGAGTATGTACATTTGGCAGACCAATAGGTTGATGACCTAATCAAGGTCTATACACCGACGCATTGGTGTGCATACAAGGGTACATGAGTAATACGATCTCTCAAAGGGATCATACATGTTCATTTACTGAACCAGAAGACATGAGCTCACTCATAAGATATTGGTAAGAATCAAATTCCGTGCACGGATGTCTCGTTGTGGAAGCTTTACTGAATTTGTAGGTTTGATATATGCTTTTGGAAAGTATATGATCAATACCTAGGTATGATATATGCTTTTGGAAAGTATATGATCATTACCAACTCCCTATAGTCAAATGAGAAACTTAATGATAAATTCCTGAAGTAGACAATGTAAAATTGATCTAATACTTCGGGTTTAATCTGGATCTTCCAGTATGCAGGATGTGCAGGTATTAGGAATACCTGAGGGTGATGTGATCATAAACGATTGTATAACCATGATGCTTTCATTCATAGGGAGTGATGAAACGGGTCTGGATTTTAGTGACTCCTCTTATTAGAGAAGTTATCTAATCTTGGTCCAAGTGTTGGACGGAGATCTGAATATGATTCAGATGCAATGAGAAGATTGGATCTATAGCCTTGATTTAATCAAGTATCTATGGGAGGTCTGTGATGACATGCCTGGCAACCCAGGTTAAGTATGCATAATCAAGGGTCGTTGTGACCTGGATCACCAAGCGTAATCAACGATAAAAATGTATAAAACCACTTTGAAGAAAATCTAACATTGGAAAGCAAGCGGTCTTCGCTATTTAATTTACATGGTATAGCGACCAGGGTCGAACACAAGGAGCACGGTTAAAGAGCTAAGTAGTCAAGTTCTAAAGTAAAAATAAAATGAATTTTTAGTGGTTTTTTATTTTTTTTAATTTTTTTTATTTTCAAATAAGCTCACAGGACAAAATATGCACACGCACGATTTTTGTATTTTTCAAAATGGTCAAAAATACTCAGAAAATTGTAGAAGATATATTTTTGGGTTTTACAGATTTTAAAATGTTTTTAGTAATTTTTTTAAGTTTTTTTGATCGTTTTGTAATTTTATAAAAATCAAACAGTGGCAACAAAGGTAAATAGTACACAACCAAGAGTATTTTGCAATTTAAAACTAATTTAATTATCTAAAACTTCCGGTAATGATTTTTATACAATAATATGCACAAATATGTACACCCAGGAACAGAAATCACTATTTTTCAATTTTCTAGAATTTGCTACAATTTTGCTAAGATTTTTAGTCTTTTGCATTTTTTGTTTTTAGAAATGGTTATTGCACAAAGATTGGATAGAAAATAAAAGACAGTAAAATACATCTAGTCTATTTTTTGGAATTTTTAGAACAATATTCGAATTTTTATGATTTTTCAAATTTTGGCAAAGAAAAGGACATTATTTTTGAATTTTTTAAAATAGCAAATAAAAATAAAATGCGATGAAATTTTTATACAATGATGTAGGACACAACAGGTGTCTACCGATTTTTTGAAGAATTTATTGAGCAACAAAATCATTTTTTTCAACAAGATGAACATTGGAAGTCAAGTTTGGATACACAGGACTTAAATGTAATTATTCAATGTTTATGCATTAAAAGATAACAGTAACAAAATGAGGTGGATAATGCTACAATTTACCCAAGGTGGACGTGCAACGCACGTGCTAGGCTATGGAGTGCAGGGGCATCTTTGCAAATTTAAAAATTTCCGGAGGTCGAAGTATAGTTTTTTCGATATTTTATTTTAAAATCCTAGGGCTTCATTCTCTAATCTTTCTTCCAAAAAGGGGGAACAAAGGGGGGCCGCCACCATCCCTCTCTTCCTCCCCACACGCGGCAAATGAGCGGCGGTTGCATCGGTGGTATTCGTCAGTGGAGGATCGCACACGGAGGTGTATGCGCGGGCGGAGGGCGAAGGTGGTCCGCAGATGGACGGTGGTCGCAGAGGTCTGCTCCATGCCTAACGAGGGGGGTGCAGTGGTCCACGCATGCACGCGGTTAGGTCATGGCTGGGCGCAGCAGCTGGGCGACGTGACTGCGATGGTGGGTTGACGTGGTGGGCCTTGATAGGCGCGGCGCTGGCTACAACTGTTGTCGGTCGGGTCGCGCAGGCGACGGGTGTACTCGCAGTCTGCGAGCACCGTCCGCATTTTGGAGAGAGATCGAGCAGCAGCAGAGTACGCGCCAGGCGGAGGTTGGCGGTGATCGGCGGAGCTGGTCTCGCGGTGGGGCAACTTCGCGGGGCTACCAGGCGGGTAACACGGGCTCGCGCGGAGCTGCTAGAGAGAATTTTAATTTTTAATTTTTTTTGAAAACTGTAAACATAAAGATATATATTTTTTTATATTTTTTTGAATTTAAATAGAAACTATAAACAAAAAATATTTTTTTTATTTTTTTACTATTTTTAAAATTTTCCTGTAAAACAAATGTTAGGAATTAAAAACAACTATGTGTATTTTTTATTTATTTATTTTACTTATAAACAAAATAGGATGCGTGAACGGTTGCGGATCTTGGCAAAGCGGGAGATAGATCTGGATCTCCGACCACCGTGTGTGGTCAGAGGTGAGAGATAGTGTGAGGTGGAATAAGAAAATATAGCGATTTTGATGTGAGATGAAAAATCAGACTCGGATAGGATGACAAATATGAGATGGATATTTTCAAAAATTAAGATCTAAAAATTAATCATGACAATGATGCAAACATTAAATCTAAAATTACAAAGGAAAATAAATTGGATCTCACCTCGAGATCGGGTATGCCGTGATGGCCTCGACGAGGACCGGATCGCTTTCACCGGACGGTTCAGAGGCTGGGCACCCTTCTGTAACAAGATGCTCTCAAAGATCGAGCTTCTCTCCACCAAGGATTGATCAAAGGCAAAATGAGGAAGGATGAGCCCAATAAAAAGAGAAGACAAATAAAAAAGGAAAGAATGTACAATTAAAGAATGTATTTAGTGGTGAATTAAATAAATAAATAAAATTAATTAATTAAAAATGAAATTCGGATTTAAATAAAATAACTAATTTATTAAAATTAATTAGCCACCTTAATGGTGGCTATTTAAGGCATGGAATCATATCTTTATATATAAGGCATGTTTTCAAATCAAATAAATGAATAAATTAGATAATTGAATAATTAAATTCAAATTTCATAATTTAATTACTTTACTTAATTAATATTAGATATTTAATTTTTTTTTATGTAAGAAAATTAATTTTATACAAGTATTATATACATATAGTATAATATACACATGTACAAAAAAGGAAATTATTTTTAAATGATTTTTTAATTTTTTTATTTTTTTATTTTTTTCATTTTTAATAAAAAAGATAATATTTAGAATTATGTACATTATGTATAAAAAATAAATATGAATAATATATACAACAAGTAAGTGGTAAAACTGCACAAACCACACCAGAAAATCGACTTTTCAACCGTAACTACAAATTTGCAACCAGAACCATTTGAAAGATAATTTAATTTAGAGTACAATGGAAATGAGTTTGATCTGGAATTGGTATTTTAATTATTGCTTTATGGCTTTTTCTGGGTGTGATTGTTTGTAATCTGTACATTATTTTGCTTTACAATTATTTTTATTATTTATAACATATTTTTTTACAACTTTTGTTTAGAAAAATATTTAATTTGAGGTCAATTTATATACAATTAAAATAGTGTTAGTTTTGTACAAATTTATAAGAAAAATATTTACAAATTATTTTTAGATTGTTGAATTAAAGATCCTATGTCCCCCTACTTTATTCCTAGTTGATCATGTCAAGTCTTGACCTTCTCTCGGGGTTCAGGCCAGTCTGCATTTATTTCATAAATACATCTTTTATTTTTCTTTTCTTTTATTTTCTTCTTTATTCTTTTATTTGAGTATAAAAAGTGGTAAAAATGCATATTTAACAAAGCATGCAAAATGGTAATTTCATGAAATTAGTGGATATTTACAGGTATTTGACTAAGGAAATAAAGTTATAATAAAAGAATAAAGATGATGGATCGTGGATTCATCATTCTCCTATACTTTACCTTTGCTAGTCCCTTAGCAAACACTTATTTGGAAAATAAGTGAAAACAAAAATGAAGAAAAAAAAGGAAAGAAGTCAGAACAATGTTGACTTTTAAACTTATCTTCATAAAAGTATAGTATGGAGCTCTGTCAGACCTTTGGATTATTAGTGTGTCGGAACCTTAATGGAAAATGGATTTAAAACCAAACAGCTTCTAAGTTCCACAAGACTCCTATTCAGGTTTCCTCAATAGTCAGGTCAGAACAAGTCTACATACACAAATTCTTATGACTATGAATCTTTACTTGTACGGTGTAAGTGAAATATAGCTCCTCATCTCAAAAGTAGCAAAGAAACAACCTCTCTTAACAAGGTAACTCTAGTCCCCCGGTCTAGCAACTCTTTCCTCGAGGATCGGGGATATTCCCTTCTAATTTCAAGTATAACCAACTCAAGAAGAGGGGATGGAGAAGAGAATGGATGATTACCAGTGTAGCTACCTATCCTTGGATGCATGACCAGTGTAGCCAAGTCATCTGCTCCAAGCTTACAAACATTTGACTTTGAAGCTCTTATTCTTTTTTTTCACTTGTATATACACTCCGGCAGGCATTTTACTTTTCAATCAGGCATGTTCACTTTTTGGAGATTCTGCATTTTTTTCTTCTTTTTTTAAAATATATACAAGGTACAACATTTACATAAGGAGTTTTTCCTCTTGAGCCAGTAGACTATCCCTCTTTTGAAGCATTATTGCAACCAAACAACATCATTTCTTTAGACCTCAAAATCGCCAAACCAGGTTGAGACACACTTCCCTCCCTAGAGGAGGACGAGAGGTTCCGTCTAGATGTACTACCCTTGTATACTACCCCAAGACAAAAGATTCCGCCCCCTCACTACCTCCTCCATGAAGAGCTACGTGTAGAGTGCTTATCCAAGATAAGCCACGGTCTGAAAGAATCATGCATGTGTTGTTAAATACTCTACTTAGACTAATCAAGATGACATGTGAACATAGCCTTATGGACTCAAAGAATTAAGTCACTAGGACCTAAAAAGTCTTAACTCCAGTTCTTATAAGGTTCCTCTGAAAATAAGTGGATTAAGGTCCAACTAAGCTCCATTCTTCAATTTTATTCCAGACTTAGTTTAAATGTCAAAATTATCCTGAAAAATGCACATGCTAATGCAAGAAATATGTACAATGCAAAGAAAAGAAAGCAAAATCTTTTTGTGAAACAATTTTCTAATTTTGAACTTTTTATGGATTTTTGAAAAATGATGCACATGCAAAAAGAGTTTTTATGCAAATTTTTATAGACTTTTGGGTTTTGTAGTTTTTAAGTTTTTTTTGAAAAAGGGTTAGTAGTATATATAAATATATAATTTTTTTAATAAGGGTTAGGGATGAGATACAGATATTTACACAAGAGTGAGTCAATTATTTATAAGAATCAGGTGAAAAGATTTACAACTTGAATAATTTATATAGGTATATACATAATGTTGGAATTTTTTGTGTGTGATGATGCATATATTCTCAAACTTATTTGAAAACAATTTTACAAATAATTTTGAAGACTATAGTCCAAAAAAATTTCAAACAATTTTACAAACATTTACACACAATTGAAAACTATTTTGCAAACATTTTTCAAACAGTATATATAGATTTTTTTTCAAAATATTTTTTCAACCATTTTCAAAATATTTGCAGATAGTTTTACAAAATAATTTTATTTCACACAAAGAAAAAAATTTACAAGCCAAAATATTTTTACAAAGGTTGAAAATATTTTTCAAATTTTCAAAAAAAATCAAATAGGTTTTCAAACTACTTTCAAAATATTTTAACCTGACTTATTAATCAGTATATACAAAAAATTTTTGAGGAAATATCTGCATTTTTTTGTTTTTTTAAAATTTTACATGTATTTATATAGTATTTTAGCCACATTAAAAATATGAAAGTACGAGTTATGGCTAAAATGTATATACAATATATAAGACACCCGCCTATACTTAGCTCGAGCTATGTCCTCATAGTGATCAGAGAGTGGCAAAGGAAGACATAACTCATGTTAATTATTGGGAAGTGAAAAGAATACTATACTACAACGAGGAATAAAAGAATAAAATAAATAGGAGTCAGTGATCCCCCTATACTTAAGATCAAGTAATCCTAAGTATAGAAGATTGTACGTAAGGGGAAAATCGAGGGTTATAATTTACAGTGTCTACCTCCCCTATACTTAGGGTAAAATATCCCTAAGTATAGGTAACAAAACAGAGGTAAAAAGAATCAACAGAATGATCAAAAATCTGATACCCCCCATACTTAGGGTAAAGTACACCCTAAGTATAGCATAATCACAAGATGGAGATGGGGTGTTAGACAAAAGAATGTGAGATATGGACAATTGGATCTATACAGCTGTGGGAGGAAGTGATAATCGGGCATAAGATGTAAATGATGTGAGTCAAAGACCTCATCTCGTGCAAAATGAATAGTGGCAACATTGACGATCAGCGGATCATGATCTCGATATGACTTTAGGCGCTGACCATTAACTCGAAAGGTGGATTCAGATGACAATTCAGATATATCTATACTACCGTTGTTGTGCACCTTTCTGACCAAGTATGGTCCCTTTCATTTACTCTGTAACTTCCCTGGAAATAATTTCAGCCTGGCATCGACTAACCATACTCCCTGGTTTGGCTCAAACTGCTTATGGCTGATGTGAGAATCATGCCATATCTTCACTCGCTCCTTATACTGCAAGCTACTCAAAATGGTTGTATCCCTAAGCTCCTCCAAGGCTGTCAATTCTGCTCTCCTCTGATCTCCTACACTCTCAGGATCTAAGAATATCTCAGTGACTGCCTAATGTGACTTATGCTTCAGCTCATCTGGTAAGTGGCATGGCTTGCCATAAACGAGTCGGAATGCAGATGTACCCAATGGAGTCTTGAAGGATGTCCGATATGCCTACAAGACTGAGTCCAAAAGTTGTGACCAATCCTTTCGGTCTGGGTGGACTGCCTTATGAAATATAGTCTTAATCTCCATGTTAGAAACCTCAGCAAGACCATTCGATGTGATGTTGAGCCAGAGAGCAGTGTTAATGCCGTGAAGACAGATGCCATGGATGTTGGACATGCGAGCCCACGGCAAGCCATTATGCAATAAATGTTATTGCAATTCACTCCTTAATCTGAAATAAAGAGTACATAGTTTGCATAATAGGTCCCTTAGTGCAATTAGGGTTATGTACCATGGCCATCTTAATGATCATACAGTTGTTGATTCAATTATTGAATCATAGAGGCCGGTGCTTAGATGAATATCTAATGAGTTAGATTGAGGACTCATCAAGCACCGTCAAATGATTATTAAGAGATGATCTCCAGCCTGAGTAGGAGATGGCAATCCTTTCTCAGTTAGGCTGATATCTGACCGACTTCTTGATGTAGGTCCTCTGCATAGGAATAGAGATTCGGAGGTGTCAGATTAGTTAGGTCAAAGAGTTGACTTAACGAGATCGAGATAACCAAAGTCCTATATCATACGTTGTCATGATATAGGCACACATCCTCTGACCGGAGACAGATGTGTTACTATATGTCTGAGTATGTACATTTGGCAGACCAATAGGTTGATGACCTAATCAAGGTCTATACACCGGCACGCTGGTGTGCATATAAGGGCATATGAGTAATACGATCTCTCAAAGGGATCATACAGGTTCACTACTGAACCGGAAGACATGAGCTCACTCATGAGATATTGGGAAGAATCAAATTCCGTGCGCACGGTCGTCTCGCTTTGGAAGCTTGACTAAATTTGTCGGTTTGATATATACTTTTTGAAATTATATGATCAAGACCTAGGTATGATATATGCTTTTGGAAAGTATATGATCAATACCGACTCCCAATGATCGAATGAGAAACTTACTGATAAAACCCTGAAGTAGACAGTGTAAAGTTGATCTAATACTTCGGGTTTATTCTGAGTCTTCCAGTATGCAGGATGTACAGGTATTGGGAATGCCTGAGGGTGATGTGATCATAAACGGTTGTATAACCATGACACTTCCATTCCTAGGGAGTGATGAAACGGGTCTGGATTTTAGTGACTCCTCTTAGTAGAGAAGTAATCTGATCTTAGTCCAAATGTTGGACATTAATCTGAATGTGATTCAGATTCAAAGAGAAGATTAGATTTGCGGTCTTGATTTAATCAAGCATCTATGGGAGGCCCGAGATCTAGATTTGAGATGTGATCTACATATCCATGTCACTATATGTGGAACAATACAATCGCCCTGTCCTTATCTCCAAGTATTCGCGGAGAAAGCGCATTGTCCTTGAAAGAGTTCATGGATAATTCTATTGTTGATATATGTATCCGAGCATTGAGAAAATGGATAATTAAATGTGATTTAATTATCATGAATAATATGAATTTGATTCATATTATAAGGAGAGTTATCTTAGATAATTAAATGTGATTTAATTATCAAAGATGTGAATAATGTGAATGTGATTCATATTATTTGAACACATGAGATAAAGAGATCCAAGATAATTAAATATGATTTAATTATCAAGGATAAGAATAATGTGGATAGTAATATCCAATTATTCATAATATATTATAAATGTGATTTATAATGTATTAGAGAGAGTTAAATATAATTTATATTAGTAGATTAATTATTAATGTGTATTGGATACACATTGTTTAATTAATTGAAAATGTAAATTACATTTTTATTTTGGGTTGTGAATTTGATTCACAATAATACAATGTCAAGATTGCAATATTCCCAAAATTAATTGAGAATTATTTTGGTAAATTAAAATACCAACAAATTGTTGTTGGAAATTAGATGGAGAGAAAATCAAGGAGATTGCCCTCCCCTTTTGGAAAGGAGGGGGCGGCACCAATTCCTTGATGGAATTGGTGGTCGTCCCCCCCTTCCAAAGAGGAAGGTGTATCTCCCTTATTTTCACTCTCTCTATTTGTGTGGTTTAATTTGGTATTATATTTATTTGATTTATCAAATATATTTAATCAAAATTAAATCACAAGTTGTTGGCTTTTACCAACAACAATCTTGACCATTGGATTGTCATAAATCAATCTCATCCATTGATTTTATATGACACATGGATTGAGATCCATGGATCCCAAAACCCTATAAATAGAGAGGCATTCTTGGCTCTCTCTTTACACATGCTATTGTAGCAAAACTCTCTCTCTCTCTTTCTTTCTAGAGGTCAGCCCTCTCTCCCTCCCTCTCATGGCCGTCCACTATGGATGCCATGGAGAGGTTCTCCATCGCCGCGGCATCGTTGTTATGCTGCCCGTTCTTCTGCTCGTTGATCTCCGACTTCTTCGGTGTACCTCTCTCGTGAAGAAGACGTTGGATCTCGTGTGTCGAGATCAGGAGATCCGCCGCTTGGATCATCAACATGGATTGCGAGAAGCACGCGGTTCATCCCCGCGCTCGCAAGCGTCTCCTCCGTCGGATAGGACTTGAAACAGGAGGTCTCTTCGTTTAGAGACTTGATCGCAACCACGCTTGAAGAGGTAATCCTAATTACTTGTTTGTGGTTTAGACGAAACGATCCGAGAAGTGTTCTTGGATCATGTGGTTTCGTCGTATAAAATTTTTTTAAATTCCGCTGCATTGAGCAACTAGTGCAACTAGTCGCTCCTCGTCGTATTCGATACGACACTCACGCTTCCGTGATGCGCTTGAGGATCTAACCATATCCTTCAAGTGGTATCAGATCCAGGTTGATGGTTTCGAATAGTGATTCGCTAACCGAGGACGACTTGGGTTCGCTAAGGTCGCGAAAGTTTTCATCGCATTTGATTTCGCAGATCTGTTTAGTAAATAAATTCGGCACTGTTTAAATGGTTTAAACACGAATTTTATACTTGGATTATGTTTCCCATTAAATAAGGAAACCATAGGATCTGAGTTTGCGTAAATCGGATTTCGTATGCTCGAGATATGGTCGTTTTAATGAACATGTATGCACTGTTGCGGGAACTGTGAATCTGAACGTGATTAAAATGTTAATTACTGTTTAGACTTGCCTCGAAATGCGTGAAACATCACTTAGGTTCTGTCCTAAATCAAATTAACAAACTTTAGAAATTGACTTTGCTTAATTTAGATTTAATATGATTGAGATATGCCAATTTTAGTAAGTAGGGGTCACTGCTGAAATTGCTTTCCTAATCAAGAACCATGTGATTGTCAATTAATGAAATTAATTGTTAATTTCGAGAAATAATTATGAAAAATATTTGTGAAATATTAGAGAATGATTATTTCCTTAATTGACTTGGCCCCAACCAATTAGTTGATTAGATTTGATCTAAACCATAATTGGAATTACAATCATCAAACTTCTTGCTTGAATAGGACTTGGGAATTTGCCTAGCAAATTTCCTTAAAATCAAAATTGTTTTGATTACTATATGGTATAATTTCGGTTGAAGAACCGATGATCATCTCAAGTACAAAATAATCAATTTGGCATTATCCTTTCCCGAGGCGGATATGGTGTCTAGTCGGGGATCGCTGGTCAGCGGGTTGCAACGTATGTGGTCCGCCCCACTCCCGTCGGTACTGGCCATGACAGCGGGTAGGGCCGGGATAATGTCCGAGGGATTATGATGTATTTTTCTAATTATTAAAATACGAATTAATACGTACTTTGAGAATAATATCATATATATTCAAGCATAAAATTAAGTTTGATTGATTGAATTGGTTTGATAATTAATTTAATATGATTAAGTTAATTATGTCCAATTAAGAATACTCTAATATGATTAGAGTTAATAATTCCCTTGGAAGAATTAATTATATGAATGTGATTCATAGTAATTAATTAAATTTGAATAAGAGGTGGAGCATCACATAAGTGACATCCATGGTCTCCCGTCAAGGCGAAGGGTTTCCGTCGCCAGGGATTGTATATAGGAGACGCCTGTACGAAGTGACAGCTCCTATATACAAGCGCATCTGGATCGGACTCTTTGCTTCTCGAAAAAGTAAGGCCGTATGCGTAGTGACCCCAATATCGGATCCTCATATTATTGGGGCGATATTGGATTGCGCATAGCGAGTTCTATTCCTGTTGACGATTGGTTCAATTGATGACGGGTCAACATCACCTTAGGGGTGGTGGGCCCGGGCATTAAAGACCGAATTGGGAAATGCAAGTTGGACTTGCAAGGCGGAATGTGTTCCCGCTTCTCTTTATTGGAGTTGCAGTTTCTCATATTATTGGGATGTAACAAAGATAAAGAGGAGATCCCAGATCTTGCTGAGATATAATGGTAAGTATATCTCTTACATTGAAAGTGATTAAGGGAATGAACTTTCATTGTTGACATGGCAAGACAACTTTGATATAAAATTCCTAATTCAAAGTAAAAATATGTATATATATATATACACTCATGCAAATTTCTTATTTCAGATAATCCTTCATTAAACCCACTCAATTCTATACTCAATAATAACCAGTAAAATATCCTGGATTGGACCCTTGATCCAGATATTGTAATTGCAGTTGGACACATAATGTATGTGGTTGCAATATGCAAGTTTCCTCATAATAATGAGAAGTGATAATTAAATAGACAATAGGACTAAAACCCTAGGGTTTGTATGTCTCTATAAGTCTTGATCTCATCGAATGTACTTTTGAAGTGACATGTCGATAATGATCGTAATTATCAATTAATCCTTATAAAATCAATAAAGATATTCTGGCATACATATGTGCTCTTGACATTTAATCATGACATGGTTCTCTACATCATGTAGAATGGTAGCTCTATAACAGATGATGTATTCAAATTGTTTGAGTATCTACCAGAACCTATGTTTTAAGAGTTTAGATGGATGTAGATGATGAGTGTCATCATTCTACTGTCTATACTCTAGTCATTCATGAAGCTTCATAATATTCATATTATATGAATTGGGTGAAGCATGTATAAATGTTGAATTACTCTTATATTGAATTCTTTTGAATTTAACATAAGAGATCCTTAGTCTTGAGTAATGGTTGCTTATAGATAAAGGGAGCGCAGTGGAAGCATGGGTTGGACCCAAGTAAGAAATATAGTCAAAAGGTTGACTGTATTTCTGTAACTTCCATATGACATTCAAAGAGTTGAATGAATGCCAATACTGCAATAAGTTGATGCGTTGATAGTATGACTATCAAATCTATCTAGAATCCTTAGAGAAGGAATCAGATAGTGCATCAGATTAATCTACATATAATCATTGATATTGACTTACTTATTTGATAAGATAAGGTCTAATAATTGTATCTCAATTTTCTAATGACACTTGCAATTGGTTGCATATGTATTAGAAATTTGATCTTAAGGTTTATTGGTCATCCATGTTGAAAGTGATGCAAGTGTTGCAACAATTTCCATGAGATCAATAGACTTCATATTTTCAGTGGGAGCCCTTAGTCTTAGAGAATGTCTCTATGACCTAGATATTGGAATACACTCATTGTTTATTTCTAATTGTTGGATATAAACATAAATTCTATAAATCTATCATAAATAGTTATGATGGAAATATTTCAGATAGTAATCTAAAATCTAGTGGACTCTATTAAATTAGAAAATTAATGAATGGTTCATTAAGTTTTTTAATACTGAGAATTAAAAAGATCAATAGGAGGATAAAGATCATCTTATAATGATCTGACATCAAATTTTGGACATATGTCTGTTGATGAGATCAATGGACTAGTAAGACATGAAACTTTAGATTGTCTAAAGCATAAAATCTCACATACTTTTGAATATTGTATTCAAAGTAAAAATGTCCAATACACCCTTCCTTGGGAAAGGTGTAAGGTGTCAAGGTATTAAGGATCTCATACATATTGATGTATGCAGATCATCTATATCATAATAAACATTATGGATATGTGATATCTGTTAATAGTTATGTATGATATGAGATTTCTTCTCTTCACCTAAGAAACCTTTGAAATGTTCAAAGATTTCGCAATTTCGGTTTAGAACCAAAGTTTGAAGGAAGATGAAATGAATTTGATCTAACCAAGGTAGCCTGAACCTATTAGATGAATTCAAGGAATACCTTATGGAGATGTGAATATCATTCCTATCTCAATCCTCCTGATGAACCTTAACTCAATAGAGTTGTAGGGAGATACAATTGATCATGTGTGACATGATTTGATCAATGATTAATCATAGCATAATTATCTCTTAGTTTCCAGGTATATATATGTGGTAGAGACTACATTATATATCCATAATAAGGTTCCATGTGATTAAGCTGGAATCTGGCACTAGAGAGTGCTACTTCATTAGGAAAATAAAGGATGGTATTGGATACCTACTTTATGACCTTGAGATTCTTAAAAGATCTAATCTTTGAGAATATGATTCTTATAGGATGACTCTCTTGAGAATCAAGATGAAAATGAAGTAAAGGAACTCATTTAATCTTGAAAAGATAATGAAGCTCCTGAAATCAGAAACTAAAATAGATAATTAAAGATGAAACATTATTACCTCTTCAAATAAGTTTGAAGATGAATTCCATGTGTCAGTTAAATCTGAAAATGATCGGACTTCATGTGATGAAGCTCCTGAGGATCATGACATGGAAAGATGGATGTTATCAATAAAAGTCTAATGTAGACTTCATATACAAGTGTTTGTATATGGACCCTCGAGGATCCACCTATATGGGTCAGACCCATTAAGATGTAAATGGATCTTCAAGAGAAAGAGGGAACCTGATGATAAGGTAGAGACCTTCAAAGCACGGTTCGTAGTCATGAGCTACACACCGAAGAGAAGACATCACTCGCGATGAGACTTCCTCTCCAGTGACCTTGCTTTAACCCATCAGAATATTGCTAACTGTAGCTACACAACTTGACTATGATTTCTTCATGATGTGAGTCAAGATTGCTTTCCTCTATGAATACCTCTCTAAGGATATTCATATGAAGTAGCCCCAGGGCTTCATGGTTGAGGAAAGCAAGGTGTGTAAGCTAAAGAACTCCATCTTTGGACTCAAATAAGCTTCTTGTATTTGGAACATAAGATTTGATGAAAATGTAAATGTTATGATTTCAGATAGAATCTTGATGAACCATGTAAAGCTTAGTGGGAGTACCATTGTGTTCATCGTGCTAAATGTAGATATTATTCTAATCATTTAAAATGATATAAGAATAAATAATAAGTGTTTTAAAATTTGGTTGTTCCATACTTTGGGATATGATCTCAAGGATACCTCTTAGATCTTATTTCTGAAGTCGTTCAGAAGCAAAGAGAAGAGGGTATTGGGACCGTCACATTAGTAATACACCTTGGACTTATTCCAATTTTGGAAAATTCCAAGAAAGGCTTCCTTCCCTTAAGATGTGGTAGTGACCTGTCTAAAGGGATAGCACCTCAAAGAGTTGAGGAAGTGAATGCTAGAACTGCTTGCACTTGTGCATCAGTTATGAGAAGCTGGGTATATGCTAGATGTGTACAAGAGCCAGATGTCTGCCATGCAGTGGGAGTAGTAAACTGTTACTAATCCTACTATGGAGATAAAACACTTGATTGCAGTAATAACAATATCTTCAAAGATGATGAAACTTAGAGATAGTGATCTCAAAGTCTTATCTTCAAAGGTTTAAGACCTTGTAGATAGTGATCTATAAGGGTCTTGACTGTAGATACCTTAGGAGATAGAGATCTCCAGGAATGAAGGTATTCTAATAAGGATTATGGGAATACTGGTTATGATAATTAATAAGATGTAGTGTCAAGGACACTATAACCAACAAAATTGAGTATCGGTTGCATGAGATGCAACGTTCGCATTGGATGCGATCACTGTTACTAGGAGATATGCAAGTGCCGTAAAAGGACTTGGCGTAGTCTCTTGAGAACAGAGTGACTGATCAGCTTACCTAGCTATTTTCTAAATAGCCTATGATTGTCACATGAGTGTGGGTTTAAATGATTAGCCCATTAATGGCTCTTTGGGCTAGTGGGAGATTGTTGGATATGCGAGCCCACGGCAAGCCATCATGCAATAAATGTTATTGCAATTCACTCCTTAATCTGAAATAAAGAGTACATAGTTTGCATAATAGGTCCCTTAGTGCAATTAGGGTTATGTACCATGGCCATCTTAATGATCATACAGCTGTTGATTCAATTATTGAATCATAGAGGCTGGTGCTTAGATGAATATCTAATGAGTTAGATTGAGGACTCATCAAGCACCGTCAAATGATTATTAAGAGATGATCTCCAGCCTGAGTAGGAGATGGCAATCCTTTCTCAGTTAGGTTGATATCTGACCGACTTCTTGATGCAGGTCCTCTGCATAGGAATAGAGATTCGGAGGTGTCAGATTAGTTAGGTCAAAGAGTTGACTTAACGAGATCGAGATAACCAAAGTCCTATATCATACGTTGTCATGATATAGGCACACATCCTTTGACCGGAGACAGATGTGTTACTATATGTCTGAGTATGTACATTTGGCAGACCAATAGGTTGATGACCTAATCAAGATCTATACACCGGTGCGCTGGTGTGCATATAAGGGCATATGAGTAATACGATCTCTCAAAGGGATCATACAGGTTCACTACTGAACCGGAAGACATGAGCTCACTCATGAGATATTGGGAAGAATCAAATTCCGTGCGCACGGTCGTCTCGCTTTGGAAGCTTGACTAAATTTGTTGGTTTGATATATACTTTTTGAAAGTATATGATCAAGACCTAGGTATGATATATGCTTTTGGAAAGTATATGATCGATACCGACTCCCAATGATCGAATGAGAAACTTACTGATAAAACCCTGAAGTAGACAGTGTAAAGTTGATCTAATACTTCGGGTTTATTCTGAGTCTTCCAGTATGCAGGATGTACAGGTATTGGGAATGCCTGCGGGTGATGTGATCATAAACGGTTGTATAACCATGACGCTTCCATTCCTAGGGAGTGATGAAACGGGTCTGGATTTTAGTGACTCCTCTTAGTAGAGAAGTAATCTGATCTTAGTCCAAATGTTGGACATTAATCTGAATGTGATTCAGATTCAATGAGAAGATTAGATTTGCGGTCTTGATTTAATCAAGCATCTATGGGAGGCCCGAGATCTGGATTTGAGATGTGATCTCAATATCCATGTCACTATACGTGGAACAATACAATCGCCCTGTCCTTATCTCCAAGTATTCGAGGAGAAAGCGCATTGTCCTTGAAAGAGTTCATGGATAATTCTATTGTTGATATATGTATCCGAGCATTGAGAAAATGGATAATTAAATGTGATTTAATTATCATGAATAATATGAATTTGATTCATATTATAAGGAGAGTTATCTTAGATAATTAAGTGTGATTTAATTATCAAAGATGTGAATAATGTGAATGTGATTCATATTATTTGAACACATGAGATAAAGAGATCCAAGATGATTAAATATGAATTAATTATCAAGGATAAGAATAATGTGGATAGTAATATCCAGTTATTCATAATATATTATAAATGTGATTTATAATGTATTAGAGAGAGTTAAATATAATTTATATTAGTAGATTAATTATTAATGTGTATTGGATACACATTGTTTAATTAATTGAAAATGTAAATTACATTTTTGTTTTGGGTTGTGAATTTGATTCACAATAATACAATGTCAAGATTGCAATATTCCCAAAATTAATTGAGAATTATTTTGGTGAATTAAAATACCAACAAATTGTTGTTGGAAATTGGATGGAGAGAAAATCAAGGAGATTGCCCTCCCCTTTTGGAAAGGAGGGGGCGGCACCAATTCCTTGAGGGAATTGGTGGCCGTCCCCCCCTTCCAAAGAGGAAGGTGTATCTCCCTTATTTTCTCTCTCTTTATTTGTGTGGTTTAATTTGGTATTATATTTATTTGATTTATCAAATATATTTAATCAAAATTAAATCACAAGTTGTTGGCTTTTACCAACAGCAATCTTGACCATTGGATTGTCATAAATCAATCTCATCCATTGATTTTATATGACACATGGATTGAGATCCATGGATCCCAAAACCCTATAAATAGAGAGGCATTCTTGGCTCTCTCTTTACACATGCTATTGTAGCAAAACTCTCTCTCTCTCTTTCTTTCTAGAGGTCAGCCCTCTCTCTCTCCTCTCATGGCCGTCCACCATGGATGCCATGGAGAGGTTCTCCATCGCCGCAGCATCGTTGTTATGCTGCCCGTTCTTCTGCTCGTGGATCTCCGTCTTCTTCGGTGCGCCTCGCTTGTGAAGAAGACGTTGGATCTCGTGTGTCGAGATCAGGAGATCCGCCGCTTGGATCATCAACATGGATTGCGAGAAGCACGCGGTTCATCCCCGCGCTCGCAAGCGTCTCCTCCGTCGGATCGGACTTGAGACAGGAGGTCTCTTCATTTAGAGACTTGATCGCAACCACGCTTCAAGAGGTAATCCTAATTACTTGTTTGTGGTTTAGACGAAACGATCCGAGAAGTGTTCTTGGATCATGTGGTTTCGTCGTATAAATTTTTTTAAAATTCCGCTGCATTGAGCAACTAGTGCGACTAGTCGCTCCTCGTCGTATTCGATACGACACTCACGCTTCCGTGATGCGCTTGAGGATCTAACCATATCCTTCAATGGGTGGTACTGCACCAGTTCTATTCCAGTTGTGTTTCCCCTTTTTTTGTATCTCAGGACAATATCAAAAAGACCAAAAAATGAATAAAGGAATTGTTTCTTCATCTACTCCGAATCCATATGTGTTGCATGATGATTCTTGTATGGGCTCCATTCCTTCACAACATCAGGAACCTCTTCCTAGCCCTCTATCTGAGGAGGGTCCTTCTATCCCCTTCCCTCAAGCACTCTGCTTAAGGAAGGGACAAAAAGCATAAAATCCCAAAAAGAGAAGTCAGATAGAGTTCAGCGAGCAAATGCTAGACAGATTTCAGATCCAGCTGACTCTTCAGAAGGCACTTGAGCACATCCCTCTATTCCAGATAGAGTTCAGTGTATATGCATATTTTATCTTGTGAGCTTATTTGAAAATAAAAAAAATGAAAAATAAAAAACCACTAAAAATTCATTTTATTTTTACTTTGGAATTTGACATATTTATTCTTTAATCGTGCTCCTTGTCTTAGACCATGGACGTATACCGGGTAAATTAAAAAGCGCAGACCGCTTGCTTTCCATTGTTAGATTTTCTTCAAAGTGATTTTATACATTGTTCTCGTTGATTACGCTTAGTGATTCAGGTCACAATGACCCTTGATTATTTGCGTACTTAACCCAAGTTGCCAGGCGTGTCATCGGAATGGCACCATTGCTGGGGAGCATAGCTTAGGAGTCATATTTCAGCTTTTCTTATCTCTCTATATTATAATTATTTTCTGACCATCATCTGTTTGCTTTTTGTGTGAGGGATTGCTTGGAGGATGACTTGGAGTCTTTTTGGAGGACGCGCACAGGAGGAAGAGCAGGGAAGGACAGAAGACATTTATTTTATTTAGAGAACAATTATCTATGTTGTAATAATTAGACCTTGGACTCTTGTTGGACTTGGACATTATTCAGGGTTTGTTTCGGCAAGTACCGGTGCAATTGGGGGACCTCACCGCGGTTTTTCCGTCGTTTTCATTGCCTTTATTTTTATGTGTTTTTTGTGAGTGGAGCCCCTGGACTTAGGTTTTATTTCGTTGAGTCAGGTAATTATTAGGTCCAAACATCCTAAAAGAATATATGTTCCTATAGAACATTGGACTTAGTCAAATAATTAATTGATTCTTCCTGAGTAGAAGTTATTGTTTAGGACGGTTCCCGCTTGCATTTTGCATATAGTTCGTTTTATTTTTCTGCGCGGATCATATTGCATGTAGAGCATTGGAGTCAAGTACGCACCTCCATCTCTAGCATTTGCATCCATATTTTCTTGTGCATTGGCTTTTTTGATGTCCTTTATTCCTATATCCACAAAATAGAGGGGGAAAACGAAAAAGCCGATGCACGGTCAAACACGATGATGCATGCAGAGATAGAAATGCGTACATTTCTCCAGCATTCTACACCCAAAGTAAAAAAATAAAATGAATTTTTAGTGATTTATGATTTTCAATTTTTTATTTTCAAATAAGCTCACAAGATAAAATATGCACACACACTCTTTTTGTATTTTTAAAATATTCAAAAAATACTCAGAAAATTACAGAAAAATATTTTTGGGTTTTACATATTTTAAAATGTTTTTGGTAGTTTTTTTTAATTTTAAGATTTTTTTGAGATTTTACAAAAATCAAGCAATGGCAACAAAGGAAAACAGTACACAACCAAGAGTATTTTGCAACTTAAAATAATTAAATGCCCAAAACTCCTGGCAATGCTTTTTATAAAATTATATACATGAATATCTACACCCAGGACCTGAAATCACTATTTTTTTATTTTTCTAGAAATTTCTATAATTTTTCTAAGATTTTTATTCTTTTACAATTTTTTGATTTTTATAAATGGTTAATGCATTAAAATTGGAAAGAAAATAAAAGACAGTAAAATACACCTAATCTAATTTTTTGGAATTTTTAGAGTAATATTCGAATTTTTATGATTTTTCAAATTTTAGGCAGAGAAAAGGACATTGTTTCTGATTTTTTTTAAAAAAATATATAAAGATAAAACGCGATGAAAATTTTAACAATGATCTAGGACATATCAGGTGTATAAATGAATTTTTAAAGAATGTTGAGCAACAAAATCATTTATTTCAACAAGATGAAGCATGAAAATCAAGTCTGGATACACAAGCCTTAAACGCAATTATTCAATGTTTATGCATTAAAAGATAAAATTAATAAAATGAGGAGGAGAATGCTGCAATTTATCCAAGATGCACGTGCAATGCACGTGCTAGGCTTTGGAGTGCAGGGGCATCTTTGCAAATTAGAAACTTCTGGAGGTCGAAGTGCAGTTTTTCCAATATTTTATTTTAAAACCATAGGGCTTCGTTCTCTGATCTTTCTTCTAAAAAGGGGGAACAAAGGGGGGTCGCCGCCGCCCCTCCCTCTCTTCCTTCCTACGCGCAGCAAACGGGCGGCAGCTACATCGGCGGTCTTCATCAGAGGAGAATCGCACGTGGAGGAGTATGCGCGGGTGGAGGGCGGAGGTGGTCTACGGACGGATTGCGATTGCAGAGGTCTGCTCCAGGCTTGGCGAGGGGGTAGCGTGATGGTCCGTACGTACGTGCGTTGGGTCGCAGTTGTGTGCAGCCGTCGGGCGACGCGACTACGATGGCGGGCTAGCATGGCAGGCCTGGATGGGTGTGGCGCTGGCTACAGCTGTATGCGGTCGGGTCGTGCAGACGACGGGTGTACGCACAGTCCGCAAGTACCACCTGCGTCTGGAGAGAGATCGGGAAGTGGCGGAGGTCACGCCTGGCAGAGGTCGGCAGTGATCGGCGGAGATGGCCTCGCGGCAGGGCGGCTACGCAGGGCTCCCAGGTGGGCGGCGCGGGCTCGCGCGGAGCCGCTAGAGAGAAATTTCATTTTTTTTTATTTTTTTATTTTATTTTTTTGAAAACTTTAAACAAAAAGATATAAAAATTTTGTTATATTTTGTTTTGAATTTAAACAAAAACTGTAAACAAAAAATTATTTTTTATTTTTTTATTTTTTTTAATTTTCCTACAAAATTAATGTTAGGAAAAAACAACTATCTGTATTATTTATATATTTATTTTATTTATAAACAAAATAGGATGCGTGAACGATTACAGATCTTGGCGAAGCGGGAGATAGATCCAGATCTCCAGCCACCGTGCGTGGTCGGAGATGAGAGATTGTGTGAGGTAGAATAAGAAAATGTAGGAATTTGTATGTTAGATGAAAAATCATATTCAGATCAGATGATAAATGTGAGATCGATATTTTTGCGAAATAAGATCTAAAACTTAATCATGACAATGACGTAAAAATTAAATCTAAAATGACAAACGAAAATAAATCGGATCTCACCTCGGGATCAGATAAGTTGTGATGACCTCGACGAGGACCGAATCGCTGTCACCGGACGGTTCGGATGTTGGGCACTCTTCTGCAACAGGAAGCTCTCGGAGATCGGGCTCCTCTCCACTGAGGATTGATCAAAGGCAACTGAGGGAGGAAGAGCATAATAAAAAGAGAAGAAAAATAAAAAAGAAAGAATGTACAATTAAGGAATGTATTAAGTGGTGAATTAAATAAATTAAATAAAAATCAATAAATCAATTTAAAACAAAATTCGAATTTAAATAAAATAAATAATTTATAAAAAAACTAATTAGCCACCTTAATGGTGGCTATTTAAGCCATGGAATCATATCTTTATTTACAAGGCATGTTTTCAAATCAAATAAATGAATAAATTAAATAATTAAATTCAAATTCTGTAATTAAATTTATTTAATTATTTAATGTTATATATTTAATTTTTTTGGTGATTTTTATGTAAGGAAATTAATTGTATACAAGTATTATATACATATAGTATATTATACACATGTACAAATAAGGAAATTATTTTTAAATGACTTTTTTGATTTTTTTTGATTTTTTTTTATTTTTTTACTTTTAATAAAGAAGATAATATTTATAATTATGTACATTATGTATAAAAAATAAATATGAATAAATATATACAATAAGTAAGTATTAAAAATGCACAAACCACCCCAGAAAACCGACTTTTCAACCGTTACTCCAAAAATTATGAAACCATAGTCATTTGAAAGATAATTTAATTTAGAGTACAATCGAAGTGAGTTTGTTTTAATTTGAGTTTGTATGGAGTTGTAATTGGTATTTCAATTATTGCCTAATGGTTTTTTCTAGGTTTGATTGTTTGTAATATGTATATTATTTTGCTTTGCAATTATTTTTATTATTTATAACACATTTTTATTTTACATTTTTTTAGAAAAATATTTAATTTGAGGTCAATTTATATACAAATAAAATAGTGTAAGTTTTGTACAAATTTATAAGGAAAAATATTTGCAAATTATTTTTGGATTTTTAAATTAAAGACCCTATCTCCCCCTATTTTATTCATGGTCGATCAGGTCAAGTCTTGACCTTCTCTCGGGCAGATGCATTTATTTTATAAATACATCCTTTATTTTTCTTTTCTTTTTCTTTTCATCTTTATTCTTTTATTTGAGTATAAATAGTGGTAGAAAATGCATATTTAACCAATGCATGCACAATGATAATTTCATGAAATTAGTGGATATTTACAGGTATTTGACTAAGGAAATAAAGCTAAAATAAAATAATAATGACGATGAATCGTGTATTCATCAGTCCGCAAGATCTGGATTTGAGATGTGATCTCAATATCCAAGTCACTATACATGAAAGAATACAATCGCCATGTCCTTATCTCCAAGTATCCGTGGAAAAAGCACATTATCCTTGAAAGATTTCAGGATAATTTCATTGTTGATATATATATATATATATATATATATATATATATATATATATATATCCGAGCATTGAGAAAATGGATAATTAAATATGATTTAATTATCATGAATAATATGATTTTGATTCATTTTATAAGGAGAGATATTTAAGATAATTAAATGTGATTTAATTATCAAATATGTGAATAATGTGAATGTGATTCATATTATTTGGACACATGAGGATAGAGATCCAAGATAGTTAAACATGATCTAATTATCATGGATATGAATAATATGGATAACACTATCCATATTAATCATATATATTATAAATGTGATTTATAATATATAAGAGAGAGCTATTTGTAAATAACATTTACAATTTAAATGTTGATGTGAATTGGATTCACTTTGGACAATTAATTGAAAGTATAATTTACATTTTATTTTGGGTTGTGAATGTGATTCACAATTTTCCAATGGCAAGATCGCAATATTCACAAATAATTATGAAGTATTTTTGTATAATAATTTACAACAATTGTTGTTGTAAATATTGGAGATTTCCATGGAATAATGTAATCTCATGAGATTACATGGAGATTGCCATCAATTCTCCTTAGGAAAGGGTGGATGCCCCCCCTCCTATTTATGGAAGGAGGTAATTTTCCTCCCAAGTATCTCCATGCTTGATTGATTTAATATAAATCAAATTATATTCAATATGTATTTGATTTAATTATATTAATTATTATTGTAAATTTACAACAAAATCATGGTCATTAAAAGAAACACAAATCAACGTGAACCGTTGGATTTGTGTTGTCCATGGATTGAGATCCATGGATATCAAAATATTATAAATAGAAGGGTAGCTATAGCCTTTTTTTACACACACACACACAAGTTGGAGACAACAACTATTGCTCTCTCTCTCTCTCTCATTCTCTGCACGCCCTCTCTCCCTCTCATTGTGGTCATCCACCATGGAGCCCTAAAGAAAGTCGACATCACTGCAATGTCGTCGTTATGCTTCCAGATTGTTTGCTCGTGAATCTCTATCTCCTTTGGTGCACCTTGCTTGTGAAGAAGACGCCGTATATCAAGTGACAAAATCAGGAGATTCGCTTCTTGGATCATCAGCATAGATTGCGAGGAGCACGTATTTCATCAATGCGCACGCAAGTGTCTCCTCCATCGGATCGGACTTGAGACAGGAGGTCTCCTTGTTTAGAGACTCGATCGCAACCACGCTTCAAGAGGTAACCCTAATACTTGTTTGTGGTTTAGATGAAACTAACCGAGAAGTGTTCTTGGATCATGTGATTTCATTGCATGAAAATTTTTTAAATTCTGTTGTCTCGAGCAACTAGTGCGACTAGTCGTTCTCGATCGTATACGATGTGATCCTCACTCTTTCGTGAAGCGCTCAAGGATGTTTTATATCCTTAAAGTGGTAATAGAGCCAAGTGTCAGAGGTTTCAGATACGATCCGTAAACCTAGGACGACTTGGGCTCATTAGGGTTTGCGAAATTTTTATCGCATTTTATTCACGTAGCCCTATTATGTGAATTTTCGGCTCTGTTTAAAGTTTTTAAATAATAAATTACCACTTGGATTATACTTTTCATTATATAAGGAAATCGTGGGATTTGAGTTTGCGTGATTTGGAATCCGATTGCTCAAGTTACGATCATTTTAATGAACATGTATCCACTGTTTCAGGGATAGTGAATCTTGATGTAATTAAAGAGTTAATTACGGAATTTAAATGCCTAGAAATGCCTGCAAATTACTTGGTTTCTGTTGTAAATAAAATTAACAAAATTTAAAAACTTATTTTGCATGATTTGGATTTAAACTGATTGAGATATGTTAATTTTAGTAAGTGAGGGTCACTGTTGGAAATTACATTCCTAATCAAGAACCATGTGATTGTCATTTAATCAATTAGGAAAATTAATGGTTAATTTCTTGGAATAATTATTGATGAATATTTTGTGAAATATTTGATAATGATTATTTCCTTAAATGATATTGTCTTAACCAATAATTGATTAGATATGATCTACGTCACAATTCGTTACAAGATCTTCTTTCCAACAAACAATGTTGCTTGAATAGGATTGGAGATTTATTTAGCAAATCTCCTTATAATGTTAATCAAAAATATTTTGATTATTATTCTATGGTATAACTTCGGTTGAAAGATCGATTATAATCTCAAGTACAAAGTAATCAATTTGGCATTATTCTAACCCGAGGCAGATATGGTGTCTAGTCGGGGACCGTTGGGGTATCAGGTTGCTCCGTTAGCAGACTATCCCACTCCTGCCGGTACTGGCCATGACAACGGGTAGGGAAGGGATAATTCTTGAGATATCATGATGTATTTTTAAATTATTAAAATTCAAAATAATACGTATTTTGCAATTTAATGTGATTATATTAATTAGATCCAGTTTAAATTAAAACACTCTATTATGAATGGATGTGTAATTCCCTTGAAAGAATTAATCGTAATGAATATGATTCATAATGATTAATTAGAATTTGAACATGATATGGAGGATCACATAAGTGACATCCATGGTCTCCCGTCATGGCAAAGGGTTCTATCGCCAGGTATTATATATAGGAGACGCATGTCCGAAGTGACAACTGCTGCATACAAGCACATCTGGATCAGACTCTTTGCTTCTCGAAAGAGTAAGGACGTATGCGTAGTGATCCCAATATGGAGCCCTCATATTATTGGGGTCATATTGGATTGCGCATAGCGAGTTGTATTCTTGTTGATGGTTGGTTCAATTAATAACGGGTCAATATCACCTTAGGGGTGGTGGGCCCAGGTCTTAAAGCCCAAAATGGGAATGCAAGTTAGATTTGCAAGGCGGAATGTGTTCCCGCTTCTTTTTATCTGAGTTGCAAGTTCTCATATTATTGGATGTGATAAAGATAAGGAAAGAGATCCTAGAACTTGTTGAGATATAATGGTAAGTATATCTCTTACATTGAAAGTGATTATGGGAATGAACTTTGATATAAAAATTCCTAAATCAAAGTAAAAGATGTATGTATTTATATATTTATATATATATATATATATATATATATATATTTATGCAAATTTCTTATTTCAGATAATACTTCATTAAACCCACTCAATATTGTACTCAATAATAACCAGTAAAATATCATGGATTGGATCCAGGATCAAGATATTGTACTCGCAATTGGACACATATTGTATGTAATTGCAATGTGCAAGTTTCCTCATAATAATGAGGAATGATAATTAAATGGATGATAGGACAACAACCTAGGGTTTTGTATGTCTCTATAGTCTTGATCTCTCATCGAATGTACTTTGGAAGTGACATATCGATGATGATCGTAATTGTTAAATAATCTTTATAAAAAAATCTAAGAAGATGTTATGGCATGCATATGTGCTCTTGACATTTAATCATGAATGACATGGTTCACTGCATCGTGCATAATGGTAGCTCTATAAGAGATGATGTATTCAAAATGTTTGAGTACCTACCTGAACCTAAGTCTTTAAGAGTTAAGATGGATGTAGATACGATGAGTACCGTCATTCTATTGTCTATACTCATTCATGAAGCTTCATAATATTCATATTGTATGATTTGAATGAAGCATGTATAAATATTGATATACTCTTATATTGAAATCTTTTGAGTTCAACATAAGAGTTCCTTTGTCTTAAGCAATGGTTGTTTATAGATGAAGGGAGCGCAATGGAAGCATGGGTCAGACCCAAGTAAGAAGGAAAGTCAAAGAGTTGATTGTACTTCTGCATATGACATCCAAAGAGTTGGATGAATGCTAACACTGCAATAAGCCGATGTTCTGATAGTATGACTATCTAGACTATCTTGGATCCTTAGAGAAGAACCCATATAGTGCATCGCAGTAATGTATATCTACATATCATCATTGAAATAGACTTTCTTATTAGATACGATCGAAGTCTAATAATTGTATCTCATTGTTCTACTAACACGTGCAATCGGTTGCCTATGTTTTAGAAGATTAGAAAATTTGATCATAAAATTTAATAAGTCATCCACATGGATGTTGATGCAATTGTTGCAACAATCTCTATTGGATAGACTTCATATTTCCAGTGGAAGAGCCCTTAGTCTTAGAGAATGTCTCTTTGACTTAGATATTAGAACACACTCATAATTTGTTTCTAAGTGTCGGAAATAAACATGAATCTGGAATAAACCTACATAAAGAGTTATGATGGATTTATTTCAAAAAGTAATCTAATATCTAAAGGACTCTACTAAGTTAGAAAATTAATGAATTGTTCAACATTTCTAATACTGAAAATTAAACCTTATAAGATCAATAGAAGATTGAAGGTCATTTGATAATGATCTGGCATCAAGCCTTGGGCATATATCTGTTGATGAGATCAATAGACTAGTAAGAGATGAAGCTTTAGAATGTTTGAAATTTCAAATCTTACATACCTTTTGAATATTGTATTCAAAGTAGAAAACGTCCAATGCACCCTTCTCTGGATTGGTGTTAGGTGCCAAGGTATTCAAGATCTCATACATATTGATGTATGCAGATCATCTATATCATAATGAATATTAATGATATTGATATCATTCGATTATTATTTGTGATATGAGATTTCTTCACTTCACCTAAGAAAGCTTTAAAATGTTCAAAGATTTCATAATTTTGATTTAGAACCAAAGTTTGAACTCATGAAATACCTTATGGAGAAAAATATCAATTCCTATCACAATCCTCCTAATGCACCTAAACTCAAGAGAGTTGTAGGGAGATACAACTGTATCATGTGTGACATGATTTGATCAATGATGAATATTAGCATAATTACCTCGTAGTTTCCAAGGTATATATGTAGTAGAGACTACAATGTATATCCTTAATAAGGTTTCATGCAAATTAGTTGGAATCTAGCATAAGAGAGTCTTACTTCATTAGGAGAATAAAGGATGGTATTGGATACCTACTTTATGACCTTGAAATTCTTAAAAGATTTCATATCTGAGAATGTGATTCTTAGAGGATGACTCTCTTGAAAATCAAGATGAAAATTAAGTGAAGGAACTCATTTAATCTTGAGAAGATAATGAGGCTCCTGAAATTGGAAACTAAAAAGACAATTAAAGATGAAACACTCATACCTCTTCAAATAAGTTTGAGGATGAATTCCATGTGTCAGTTAAGTCTGATAATGATCTGACTTCATGTGATGAAGCTTCTGATGATCATGACATGGAAAGATGGATGTTAGCAATAAAAGTATAAGGTAGACTTCATATACAAGTGTTGTGTACGGACCCTCGAGGATCCACCTATATGGGTAAGACATGTTAAGGTGTAAATGGATCTTCAAGAGAGAGAGGAGACCTGATGAGAAGGTAGGGACCTTCAAAGAATGATACATATCCACAAGATACCCACCAAAAAGAAGACATCGCTTGCGATGAGACTTGCTCTTTAGTGACCATGCTTAAATCCATCAGAATATTGCTAACTATAACTACACAACTTGACTTAGACATCTTCAAGATGGAAGTCAATATTGCATTCCTCTATGAATACCTCTCTGAGGATATTCACATGAAGTAGCCCCAGAGCTTCATGGTTGAGGAAAGCATGGTGTGTAAGCTGAAGAACTCCATCTATGGATTTAAATAAGCTTGTAATGGTTGGAACATCAGATTTGCTTAAATTATAAAGGTTATGATTTGAGATAGAATCTTGATGAACCATGTGAAGCTTAATAGGAGTGCCATTGTATTCATCATGCTAGATGTAGATGATATCCTAATCATTTGGAATGATATAAGGATAATAATAAGTGTTTTATTGACTGACTATTTCATACCTTGAGATATGATCTCAAGGACACCTCTTAGATCTTAGTTCTGAAGTTGTTCAGGAGCAAATAGAAGAGGGTATTGGGACCGTCACATCTGTAATACACGTTGGATATATTCCATTTTCTAGAAAATTTCAAGAGATATGGTACTGGCCTATCTGAAGGGATAACAACTCAAAGAGTTGAGGAAGTGAATGGTAGAACTGCTTTCCCTTATGCATCAGTTACGAGAAGCCGAGTGTATGCTATATGTGTGCAAAAACCAGATGTCTACCATGCAATAGGAGTAGTAAACTGTTACTATTCTACTATGGATAACAATATCTTCAAAGAGGACAGGACTTTCCAGATAGTGATCTCTAAGTCTTATCTTCAAGAACTTAAGACTTTATAGATAATGATCTAAAAGTTCTTAACTGCAGATACCTTTGGAGATAGAGATCTCCAGGAATAAGGGTATTCTTATAAGGATAATAGAAAATACATACTATTTATAATGATTATTGATCTGTAGTGTCAAGGATACTATAACTGACACTATTGACTATTGGTTGCATAAGATGCATCATTCGCATTGGATGCGAGTACTGTTACTAGGAGATATGCAAGTGTCGTAAAAGGACTTGGCGTAGTCTCTCATGAACAGAGTGACTGATCAGTAGCTTACCTAGCTATTTTTCTAAATAGCCTATGATTGTCATATGAGTGTGGATTTGAAGATTAGCCCATTAATGGCTCTTTGGACTAGTCAGAGATTGTTGGACATGCAAGCTCACGACGAGCCATTTTGCAATAAATGGTATTGCGAATATAATTCCTTGATCTGAAATGAAGAATAACTTATTTGCATTATAGGTCCGTTAGCACAATTAGGGTTATATACCATGGTCATCTTAATGATCATACAGTTGTTGATTCAATTATTGAATCATAGAGGTTGGTGTCTGGATGAATATCTAAAAAGTTAGATTGAGGACTCATCAAGTACCACCAAATGATTATTAAGAGATGATCTTCAGACTGAGAAGGAGATGTCAATACTTTCTCTGAAGGCTGATATCTAACCGACCTCTTGATACAGGTCCTCTGCATAGGAATAGAGATTCGGAGGTGTTAGATAAGTAAGGTCAAAGAGTTGACTTAACGAGATCAAGATAACCAAAGTCCTTTGTCGTATGCCGTCACGATATAGGCATGCATCCTCTGACCGAAGACAGGTGTGTTACTATATGTCGGAATATGTACATTTGGCAGACCAATAGGTCGATGACCTAATCAAGGTCTATACACCGACGCGTTGGTGTGCATAAAAGGGCATATGAGTAATACGATCTCTCAAAGGAATCATACAGGTTCATTTACTGAACCGTAAGACATGAGCTCAATATTGGGAAGAATCAAATTCTGTGCACGGTCGTCTCGCTTTGGAAGCTTGACTGAATTTGTAGGTTTGATATATGCTTTTGGAAGTATATGATCAACACCTGGGTATGATATATGCTTTTGGAAAATGTATGATCGATACCAACTCCCAATAGTCAAATGAGAAACTTAATGATAAATCCTTGAAGTAGACAGTGCAAAATTGATCTAATACTTCAGGTACAATCTAGGTCTTCCAGTGTGCATGATGTATAGGTATTTGGAATACCTGAGGGTGATGTGATCATAAACGATTGTATAACCATGATGCTTCCATTCCTAGGGAGTGTGATGAAACGGGTCTGGATTTTAGTGACTCATCTCAGTAGAGAAGTGTTCTAATCTTGGTCCAAGTGTTAGACAGAGATCTGAATATGATTCAGATGCAATGAGAAGATTGGATCTACGGCCTTGATTTAATCAAGCATCTTTGGGAGATCCGCAAGATCTGGATTTGAGATGTGATCTCAATTTCACTTTACGTGGAACAATACGATCGCTCTATCCTTATCTACAAGTATTTGCGGAGAAAGCGCATTATCCTTTAAAGAGTTCAGGATAATTTCATTGTTGATATCTGTATCCGAGCATTGAGAAAATAGATGGTTAAATGTGATTTAATTATCATGAATAATATGAATTTAATTCATATTATAAGGAGAGTTATCTAAGATAATTAAATGTGATTTAATTATCAAAGATGTGAATAATGTGAATGTGATTCATATTATTTGGGCACATGAGAATAGAGATCCAAGATAGTTAAATGTGATTTGATTATCATATATATGAATAATGTGAATAGCACTATCCATATTAATCATATATATTATAAATGTGATTTATAATATACAAGAGAGAGCTATTTGTAAATAAAATTTACAATTTAAATATTGATGTGACGTCTTCTCCGTTCAGAGACTCAATCGCAACCACGTTTCAAGACGTAACCCTAATACTTGTTTGTGATTTAGATGAATTGATCCGAGAAGTGTTTTTGGATCATGTTGTTTCATCGCATGAACATTTTTTTTTAAATTATGATGCCTCGATCGCATACGAAGTGATCATCACGCCTCAGTGATGCGCTTAAGGATCTTTTATATCCTTCAAATACCTCCTGCTCAATGACCTTGCATTCGTGAACCGCCATATAACCTCAATTAACCCCCCATTATATCATTGGGCGCTTTAAAATTCATTGTTAAATTGGATTGTCACTGAGGAGATAATATCGTGCCATTTCCAAATGGTGTTGTTCTTCCTACACTTTAGAGGAATACACACGTATCAGAAATTGGGTTAATGGATTTGATTGTTGCCAAATAGTTATAATACCAGGTTCCGTGCCTTAGTTCCCACTCCATTATGATTAATAATAGGTTCCTGGTATTGGTCACCATTCCTATACGATTTATTGTTTTAAGCATAAAATGTCTAGCATATTAAGCTGCCCAAGCAGAGACCTTTTTTATAAAAAAAATCTATAGAAGAAATCAATATTTTATCGTTTGACAATTTAATTTTTCATGTCATCCGGAATGCTAGATCGAAATATATTGAAGTGAAACTGACTTCTTCCATCACTAGGAAACAACTCCCTGTGTCGTGGTTGCTTGCCGTTCTCAAAGAAAGAAACCATCTCATCACCTAATGCAGGTGTTCATCCTATGTAGTACACAACCATTCATATATATTAAACTTTACTGTATAATAACCAGAGTGATACACTCATAATAGGCCTTAAACCACCTTATATATGAAATAAGAAAGAGAATCATGTCCTCACAACACATCAAATACTATCTATAGGCATGGGAACAAAACAAAACATTGGGCACTTTTATATTTTGAGGGAAATGCATTGGATAATATTTAATTTCCCCATGAATGGACTATCTAAAGCGTCCTAGAAGAGAAACAAGGGGATTTCTTTAAAAAAAATATTCCAGTAAACACCATCTTTGAAACAAAACAACGAGATGATCCGTGAGATGATTTCCTGCAACCAGATGAGTAGGAGATCCACCCTAAGGCAGAGCCGAGGGATTGTCTGCTCCTGCAACAATGGTAGGGGGCATGTTGAGGAGCACCGCATTAATGAGGAGGGGTCATGCTGAGATGCACCACCACTCGCGAGGAAGTGGAAAGGATGGTGCAAGTCACGGCCACCACACGACGTGAAGGAGAGCTTCACCATTGCAGCCAAGAAAGAAGAACTAGAGCTCATCCCACATGTGAATGTCGAAGAGGGTGTGACGTGAGAGGGAGGGCAGCAGCTCTCGTGGGTTGGCAGAATAGAGGTGTGGATTATGGGGATGGGGATTAGGGATTGCAGAAAAAGTAACAAATCTGAACTGTTTTCTTTTTGCTCTGATGTAATTGGTCTGTATCAACTCTTCTCATCCTCTCATACAAGTCTCCTCACATAGGATCAACACTATATATATAGAGAGAGGGCGATCCTGTGACAGCCAAAATTGGTGAGAGCATGAGAGGAGTGATTCTAGACCACAAGATCATGTCTTCTCTCTCATGGTTGAATCTTGTGGTCCAGAATCACTCCTCTCATGCTCTCACCAATTTTGGCTCTCACAGGAAGAGAGAGAGAGAGAGAAAGAGAGAGATGGGATTTTTGTGAGATAGTGAGATGGGAAATTCTGGATCACTAGATTCTGTCTTCTCTCTCCTGATTTTCTCTCTCATGGTTGAAACTAGTGGTCCAGAATTTCCCAACACTATCTCACAAAATCCCATCTCACAGGATCAGTTATATATATATATATATATATATGGAAAAAGAAGCCTACATCGGGTGATGTAGGTAACTTACCAACATCAGGTGATTTTCTCATTATCTTTTTAATTTTTTTTGAAATGAAATCTTGGGGGATTTTCATCACAATATACCACCATTGTGTCATTCCAAATTCAACTTAATTCAAGACTTCTATCCCATCCATCAAGATAGTCAAATTTTAACGGTCTCAAAATTCTTGAAATTGACCCCCTTCAGATGGGTACGTTAGAGATATTTTTTCCACGAATTTGAATCACATAATCCACTCTATATATTAAGTGAATCCCACTTAGGTTTCATTCGAAAAAATAAAAAGATAACAAAAAAATGGCCCGATGTAGGTAAGTTACCTACATCGGACGATGTAGGCTCCTTGTCCTTATATATATAGAGAGAGAGGGGGGCATCCAATGAGGTGCATCTTTCCTGGATGCATGGAAAGCCCACCATCTCGTCCGTTTGCTCTCAATCTAATGGTTCCTTATCCAAAAAGGTATTTTAGTCAATGTAATTTCATTTTAAAATTGAATTCCATTTTGAATTTAAATTTCATTTAGCCCTTTCATTTTTACTATTTTTAGTCATCTGGTTTAGCAATTTTTGTTGCTATTTATTCGATGATAGTTTGCCAATGTGGTGGCATTTTCGCGATATGCATAATGATTGACCTCTTTGTAAAATACGCATTAACATTGCAAAATTGAAATCATGCTTTGGAAATTAAATTCATAGTTAGTAATTCGTTTATTATTATAATTGTAATTTACGTAATGCTCATGTAAAACTTTGTGCTTGTTTTGTAATATAGGTATGGAGATCTGCAAAAAAATAGATAGTTAGTAATTCATCAATTATTAATCAGAAAGAAAAATGAAAAAAATTGAGGTTTGTAATACTCACGCTACATTTGTAACATTTCATGACCGATTGTAAAATTTATATTGTGTTCTGAAACAAAACATAGATGATTAGAACTATATAAAAGAAACAATAAATGTAGAAAACAATTTGAAATTTTTTAAAAAAATGATAGAGATTATAAAAAATGATCTGAGATTGTAAAAAAAAGATCTGAGATTGCAAAAAATGATCTTTGATTGTAAAAACTAGACATGCACTCCTTCTCCAGCATCCTTACTCTACTCGCACCTCCTCCGCCCTTCTCCTCCATGACCCACCTCCTCCATGCATGTCCTCCTTCGCCCACACACCTTCTCCATCCACGCTCTCCTTCAACCTTCTCCTCCACAATCTACCTCCTCCACGCACAGCCACCACCTCCACTTGACGCCACCTCCATTGCCTACAAGAAAACAACCTTGGAGAACGCCATCACCGTCCACCATAGAGCAGCACGTTGCATCCATCGTCTAACGTTCTCCTTCCACCATCGTTGCATGCCATCAACGATGAACAACAACCTCCTCACCTCATGCCGCCATCGAGAGAGAGAGAGGGAGAAGAACCTCATGTTGTCAAGAGAGAGAGAGCAGGAGAGGGAGAGAGAGAAGAGGAGAGAGAGAGAGAGAGGAGATATTTGTTGCATTCTAAATATAGAATATGCTAAACTGATCACAATGGGTTTTTCGACATTAAAAATATATAAATAATGAGTTATTAATGATAACCATCAGCTTGACTGCAGATGGTTAAGATGGTGGGCATTCCTTGCACCCAGGAAAGATGCACATTATTGGATATATCTCATATATATAGAGAGAGAGGGCTTATCCAATGAGCCCTGTGCCTATTAGTGTCTTGGTAAGCATACCTTCTGGGCGATACACGTGTATTAGCAATAACTATATTTTTAATTATAGGCTAACATGTATTTAACAATGACTATATTTCTAATTATACAATTATCCTTAAAAAAGGGAAGATGGTTTTGGAAAGAAAAGATTCAAATAAATGATTACGTGGGGATGATTAAGATCCAAATGATAGGATAGTAATAAATATACTCTGGTCAAGTAAATGATTGTTGTGAGATTGTTAATATCAAGACAATGATCGGTAATTTACATACAAATAGTTACCTTGTACATAATTTAATAATATATACACAGTGGTAAAGTAAATGTGTGTTTCAAGATCAGTAATAACATAACAAATGATTAGTAATACCATTGTGTATGTAATGCGCTTTGCATCATTTCTGTAATATTTTTTCTTTTTATCAATGAAGCATTCTATTTATTTCACTAATTCATTTTTCCTTACGTGCATGTATTTAATAACTCTTTTTCAAAGTAATATTTCCATATTAATCATATAGAATGCGAATATGTTAATGATTATTTGTTACTTTCTTACTTGAGCAATGTCCGTGACTTACTAACCATTTATTTTATTATTACTGATCTCATAGTAGCCATTACTTGAGAATTGTCTATATATTACTAAACATGTGATATAAGATATAGATATATTCATTACTGAACACACAATACTTGAGTATTGTCTCTAAATTACTGAATTCTGTTCAAAGTAATAATACATATGGAAATTACTAATAATTTATTATGATTTTACTGACTTCACAACAAGCACTTACTTGACCAGTTTATATACATTACTGAATTATGTACCATATAATAAAATGAATATAAATTACTAACCGTTGTTTGGATAGTACTGATCTCGCAGCAACCATTTACTTTACTATTGTATATATATTACTGACCTGAGCATTGGGATCTCGATTTTCTACAAGAAATCATTTATTTGAATGCTTGCTTTCGAAAATGATCTTTCTTTTTTTAAGGATACTTTCTTTTTTTAAGGATACGATATAATTGGAATAATACTTATTTTTAAATGATGAATCCTTGATCATCACCCTTTATTTTTTTATTTTAGGTATTCATCTTGCAATGCATCATGTAAATAGATGTAAATACAATAAGTTAGCATTTAGCATGCGCGTGCTAAAAATATATAATTAGCATGTATTGATGCAAAAATAATAGAATAAAGGAAAAGAAAAAGGAAAGAGATATTTAGAATAAATACAGAGTGACCCAAACCCTAAGAAAAGGTCAAGCATTGACCTGATCGCTAAATAAAACAAGTAGAGAGAGATAGGACCTACTCTATATTGTACATATCATTTGTGTAAATAACTAATTATTCTTGATAAAATAAAAATAAGAAGATTCTTTTTACCTCATTATAAATAATCCTAAAAATAAAACAAAAATCAGAAAATAAAATAAAAATAAAATCCTCTCTCCCTTGTACAAAATACATGTATATATATGCTTTCTTCTCTATTTATTATATACCTGTAAATAAATAATAATAAATAAATAAAAATTATTTTGTACTCCAAAAATTATATTGTAAATAAATAAAATAGAAAATTGGGTTATTTGTGTAAAAATAACAAAATAAAAATAATTGTATAAAATACATAGGTATACTATACTTGTATATACTACTATATACTGTATATACAATAATTTTTTTGTAAAAATAATTAAAAATCACAGAAAAATTCCTTGAAAAATAAAAAACATTTCTTACTTTAAAAACTTTTAAATTTAAATTCATTTATTATTTTTTATTGAATTTGTAAGTATTTTGTAAATCCTGATTTTTTGATTGGTCGGTTGGATTGTTGACCGTTGGTCAACGGCTCCTTCTCGGGTCAGACCCAGATCCTGTTTGTCGGAGCCTCTTCTTGAAATTTCCCAACCCGACTCTGTTCGCCTTTGGCCTCGAGATTTGGATCAGATAATCCTCGTACCTCCAACATTCTCGCGGGTCCTTTGGCCGATCCGATTCTCTGTAAGGTTTGGTGCTTCACGTCGATCTTTCCAGACCCTCAATACGCCTATAAATTATCGCTTCCACCTCCATGGAGCGGCAGCTCATACCTCGCTCCCACTTCGACCCTTAGCCACCTCTAGCTGAGTGACAGGTGCTTAGAAAACCTCGCGGAGCTCGATTTGGTGCAGTAAAGACGACGCTCACCCTTCGTGACCGGAGATCCACCGCGAGCAGCCTCCCCCGCCTTCCGTATCAAGGTTGAGTCCATTACCCCGTCAGCCATCTTTGCCTGAAGCTCAGGAGTACTCCCAGATCTTCAGGTACCCCTCATTTCCTCTCCATCTTCCAGTTCGATCCGATCTTTTCATCCATCCTCATCGCACTCCTATCTACTCTGACCAACTGGTCGGAGCCTCGACATCCACCTCCAGCCATTTAGATCGATCTGCAGCCTCACCTTTCATCTTACACCGCAACCTGATCGTCCTTAGCCTCGACCTTCAGGTCGAGATTACGGTCGACATCTCCTCTACCACCTTCGCTGGAGATCAAACTTCACCCCCCCCTCCGCTTCATTGGTTTTTAGCTTCAATAACCCAAACCGGAGCATAGCCCCGAGTCCAGGCTTTGCATTGCAGGTACCCCCACACCCGGAGGAGACCGTATTGACCCTAAAGTCGCTCGGTGGAGCAGCTCCAGCTGAAGCTCAGGCTTCCCATCCATCCGACCGTCCTTGAGATGATCAGACTCCACTGCTCGACGGGGAGCACCTCTCTGGAGGCGCTTGACCTGCCGGAGGCTTGATCAGCCCAGAGGATTCGCGCCTTTCCTTGCTCGAAGTTCGCCAGTGCCCATTTCATCCACCATCCTCCTTCACCGTCAGATGAGGATCCGGGCACCAGTTTGCATCAGAGCCGACCATTGCTGCAGCTTTTGAGACGCTGATCTGCCACCCTCTGACACATATGTGCCGCACGTAGGTGACATTCCCTGAGCGTCAGATCCGACACACTAGGCGATCGGCGTCGTACGCTCCAAATTCGTCCAGTGAGCACCACGTGCCATCATCCGCCCCTCCTCACGTGCCTCGAGGGCATATTGCATTATTTACCCAACACTTTTTATGCTTTATTTTCTAGTGTGTTAAATAAAGTTGTAGTTTGAACTATTTACATGTTAGTCCCTAAGGTTTCTAGTATTTGCAATTTAGTTCTCCCTGTCTGAAAACACGTGCCTATGATGTTTTTGCATATTCCATCATGGACTTTTTGATGGTTCATATTTGAATGAAATATTTTCTAGATTTGTAGTTATACCCCTGTGAATGATTTATTGAGCATGTGCGTTATTTTCTGGGCTTTTTGCATTGATGCCCTTGGACGTTATGTGTGTGTTATTGTTTAGTCCTGAAACTTAGGATATTTGTAAATAGGTCCCTATAACCTATGTGCTTTGTTTTAAATCAAATAGATATCAATCTACTCCAAAATTTCCCTAAAAATTACCATTAGCTCCTGCTAATGTGTAATATATTTGGTAATTTTTGTGACACAATTTGATTTTATTTGATATTTTCTAAAAAAACCCTTAAAAACATGTCTATCTATTTTAGAAAATACAGAAAATATATAAGTAGCCCTAAAAAATGTATAAAAATTTTTGTATGTTTGTTTTGGTTTCTTTTAATTTCAGTAGCATTTGGTTCTATTATCTTTTACCCCTAAAATTTATAAAAGAACAAAAAAATTATAAAAACCATTAAAAATTCTACAAAAATAAAAAAATGAGTTTTCAATTTCTGTAGTTAGATTTTGTCATCTATTTTAACATAAAATTGCAACCAGGACATTTGGGGCACTTTAGATATTTTAAAGTTGCCTTCTAGTCCAGGTTGTACACTGTTTTATTATTTTAACTTTATTTCATTTTTAGAAAATTATATAAAAATCTAAAAAATTCCATAAAATCACTAAAAACAATTGCATATTTTAAAAATATAAAAATATTTTTATTTTTTATTTTTGAGCCTTTTTAGCCTTAATAAAAATTGTTTCAATGTGATTTAATTCATCTTTTTATTCATTTTCTCATTAGAAAATATAAAAAAATTGCAAAAAAATCAAACAAAAAAGATGCTTGGTCTTCTCTGATTTCTCGGCTACTTCGTAGGCTTAGCTCGTGCTCCTTATGTTCGAACATGGTCGCTATACCATGTTAAATAAAGAATAGAGATCACTTCTTTAGATTTTTTATCTTGATTGTTTATCTTGTGGTCCTACTTTTTCTTGATTGATCGTGCCTTGCGATTCGGGTTGCAACGACCTTAGATACTACTTAACCCGAGGGCTCAGAGCGCGTCATCATAAAGGCGTCGTTGCCGGTGAGATGGCCAGCAACAAGGAGCGCACATATGGACAGCCCCAGACTACCATATATATTCTAGATCAGGGCGCCATCAACAACACCCTGTTAGCTTCCTTGGAGACAATGTGGAGACAGATTAGAGATCAGGGGACTTTCATGGCAGATATGCGCAGAGAGATGGCCCAGATGCGAGCTGATAGCAGAGAGCAAAGCTGACCATATGGTGGAGAGATACTAGAGCTGGGAAGAGGAGATTGAGGACAGCTAGAGGAGCCACAGGAGCCAGTCCGACCAGCCAGGACGATGAGAGAGTTGCACAACCCTGATATGACTCTTACACATCGTTGGATTCAACTTCCGACAATCCTGGGAGATTTCAAGCTTCCCCCTCAGACAATTCAGTTGTTGCCCAAGTTCCATGGGCTTGCTACCGAGGAGCCGCATCTGCACTTGCAAGAATTTGAGATGATCTGCAGCATGGTCCATGACAGATACGTGGACAAGGACACCATCAGGATGATGGCTTTTCCGTTCTCCCTTGTCGACAGAGCAACTTACTGGCTGAAGCATTGAGGGAGATACGTCACTTCGTGGAAACAGCTCTGGAACAAGTACTATCCACTCAGTTGGACGAATGCAGCTCGAGCTATGATCAACAACTTCTCCATGCTTCCCAACGAGCAATTCCATGAGGCATGGGACCGCTTCCGAGAGCTCATTGACCGGTGTCCACACCATGACATCTCCAAGCCCAACTTAGTGCAGAGTTTCTTTTGTGGGCTGACACCGGAGCTGCAGGGGCTCGTGAACGCATCTTGTGGGCGATCCTACTTCGCCAAGGATGGAGATCGGGTCTGGGCCATATATGAGGAGATGGTCGAGAACTACACAGTTATGTCCCAGACCTGTCTATACACTCAGGGAAAGCCCCCACCCCAGGCTGTGACCTATTACAGGATATCACGGGTCGATGCAGGTCCATCCACCTCTTCAGCAATCGCAGCACAGGCAGAGTCTCAACCGCTGATATGGGCATTATCAGCGAGAAGCTGGACCGCATCGAGATCATTGAGAAGAAGCAGTGCCAGCGCATGACTCAGATCGATCAGTTGGCACAGATATTGAGTGACCTGAAGACCCATATCATGTGTCACCAAGAGGCACGGACGGCTTCTCAGCGCCGTCTTAGGTCAAGGGCTGATCCTAGCAGCAGCAGCTCGACCCAGCATTCTGCCTAGTACTGATAGGATCACCATGTCCAGGCAGAGCCGTTCCAGCAGCCGCAGCACCAGTACCTTCAGCCACCACCGTTTCAAGACACTCAGATGGTGGTATACCAGCAAGATCAGCCCCTGGCAGTCCTTCCTCCACCCCTTTCGAGCAGGAGCCATTGATGGAAGTCAACGGAATTTGGTACGACCGACAGCAGCTCAGGATCTGCCGAGACCATCCCGGATTCAGGTGGTCGACCGTAGGTGCCTCATCCCAACAACAACCTCCGGCTTAGGGTGGACAGTTCGACCAGCATCAGCAGCAGCCACAATTCCCATACCAGCCATAGCAGCAGCATTACCAGTCGAGTCCTCATCCATACCAGCAGGGACAACCGTGGAGGCAGCACCAGCAGCAGCCTCAGCAGTGCTCTCAGCTTCCCCCTCATCCTTCTTAGCAGCAGCCTCACTTTCAGAGAGGCAACTCGTCCGGTTCCCATGGGCTAGCCTATGAGAACCCAGTACTCGAAGATCTTGCCCGCCTTCTTTCCGATCAGCAGGACACATTCATGCGGGAGATGGATGAGTTCTGCCAGGAGATGAGGGATATCATCAAGGGCAAGGCCGCCAGACCCGCTCAGATCGATCCAAACCCGAACAACCTAAAAAGAAGTATGAGCATGTACAGTTCATAGAGGTTACCACTCCTAGTGACTTATTGGGTGATATTGCTTCATATACATTTGATGATGACTTTGTTATACTTAGGCGGTAGGATGCCAGCCGGTGACACCTCGTCTGAGCGATGACCCCACGAGGATGCAGGAGCGCCAGACGAGGAGGATAGCGGTGCGGATGCTGCTCATGATGATGATGACGGTGGTGCTGATGCCACCAAGGATGTTGATTCAACTGATGGTGCTGAGGTCGTCACGTCCCCAGTTATAGAGGGTGGTACTGATGCCACTAGAGATTCAGATGATGAGCTAGAGTGTGGTGCTGATGCCGCAGTTCCTAATGTCGTGGGTGGTATTGAGGCCACCCCTTCTATTCCAATTGTATCTCCTCCAATTTTTTTATCCCATGATTCTATAGAAAATACCGAAAAATTAATAAAGGAAAGGGTATCATCTTCGAGTCCATATGTGATGCATGGTGATACTTGTATGGATTCTATTCCTTCTCAGCAGCAGGGACCCATTCCTATCCCTCTGTCTGAGGAGGGCCCAGCCATCCCCTTCCCTCAAGCACTCCGCTTGGCTAAGGGGAATAAAATAGAAAATCAAAAATGGAACAAGTAGTTAGAGTTCAACCAACAGATGATCGATAGATTTCAGATTCAGTTGACTCTACAGGAGGCACTTGAGCACATCCCCCTCTTCTAGAGGAACCTAAGAGAGAAGACCACCATCTGTAGGAAGAAGAGGAACCATACAGAGATCCATGTGCTCACTCGTGCCACCTGCTTCGCCATCCAGAACCGTCTGCCAGCCAAGAGGCCAGATGCAGGAGCTCCCTATGTCAGATGCCATATTCATGAGCAGAGATTTGATCGAACTCTATTAGACAGCGGCTCTTCCATCAATCTCCTTTCGACAGCTTACTCGACCGATTTGAGTTTGTCCCTCTTCGACAGAGCAGGACAGTCCTTCAGTTTGCTGATATATCTGTCAAGAGGCCGAAGGGGTTGTTGAAGGACGTGGTCGTCACAATTTTGGGCCTGAAACTCCCCGTGGACTTCGTTGTGTTGGACATAGAGATCCCTGAGTCTGTGACCGATACCCCCATCATTCTAGGACGTCTATTCTTGGCCACGGCCAAGATAGTGTCCGACCATGATAGTGGGAAGGTGTACTTTTGCGTTGAGGGCGAGAGTATACAAATAAAGATGATTGACGAGACTAGAGCACGAGATTCAGCTTGCTCAGAGCAGCACAGTAATTCAAAGTAGATGACAGAGGTAGAGCGAGATGCCCACCAACAGTGCGACTTTGTTATCACTGATGATGAAGTTGTCTGGTTCGATGCCATTTCACGGGCGCTCCTTTCACCTTCAGATACTGCAGACTCACTGATTCCAACAGAGGAGAGTTTGGAGAGCACACTCTTGGCAGAGGACACATTCGAGGCTGAAGACTGTGTTCAGGATAGCAAGGCAGTGTACATTTCTTGTGAATCAAATTCAAATCCCTCAGATTCAGATATATATTGGGCCGAATTTGATGAGTGGTCACCTTGTCTGATTCCAACAAAACCAACAGCTAGGGTGGAGACTGAGCCGACACAGATTACAGATATACCAGCTGGGCAGTCTACACCAGCTTTTCATAATCAGCGAGAGTTCTCCCATGCAGATTTGGTTGCATTCACTCAGACATTTCAGAAGCCAGATTTGCCAGCTTCCAGTTGTCCAGAATTGAAGCCTTTGCCGCAGTCGCTGAAGTATAGGTTCCTTGCTGGTGAGCATGAGATGTACCCAGTCATTATCTAAGCAGATTTGACTGGAGAGCAAGAATCTCGTTTGATGGAGATTCTTGAAAAGAATCGCAAGGCGATAGGATGGAGTGTAGTTGATCTCCAGGGGATAAGTCCGGCCATGTTCTCCTATCATATCTATCTCGAAGAGGACGCCAAGCCATCGTGTGAATTCCAACGACGATTGAACCCGAATCTTCGAGAGGTTGTCATGAAGGAGATTTTGAAATGGTGGAGCGCCGATTTTTCTACCACATCTCTGACTCCAAGTGGGTTAGTCCATTACATGTGGTGCCCAAGAAGACAGGCATCACTACAGCTGTGAGTGAGTCTGGAGAGGAGATAGCTACCCGGATACACACTTCTTGGAGGGTCTGTGTGGACTACAGATGATTGAATCAGGCCACCAAGAAGGACCATTTCACGTTGCCTTTTATTGATCAGATTATAGAGAGGCTAGCTGGGAAGAGTCATTACTTCTTTCTTGACGGGTACTCTGTCTACAATCAAGTGGTCATTGTGCCCGAAGATCTGGACAAGACGGCATTCACCTGTCCGTTTGGGACGTATGCTTTCAGACGGATGCCCTTTGGTCTATGTAACACCCCGACGACATTCCAAAGGTACATGTTGTCCATTTTCTCGGACATGATGGGTGATTGTTTAGAGGTCTTCATGGATGACTTTTCGGTATATGACGATGGGTTTGATGCTTGTCTTGACTGCCTAGACCACATCCTTCAGCACTGCATTAAGGTTCATCTTGTTTTATCCTGGGAGAAGAGTCACTTCATGGTGACTCAAGGGACGGTGCTTGGTCATATCATATCCAACAGGGGCATGGAGGTTGATTTGGCCAAGGTGGATATCATCAAGAAACTCAATCCACCATCCAACCTGCAACAGTTACGGTCTTTTCTGGGTCATGTCAGTTTCTATCGACGATTCATTCATGATTTCAGCAGGATTGCCCGACCGTTGACTGATTTGCTAACGAAAGACACCGAGTTTATTGTAGATGATAAGTGTCTTGCATCGTTTGAGACTCTCAAGAGTCTAGTTGTTGAGGCTCCTGTCCTTCAGCTGCCTGATTGGTCTCTCCCATTCGAGATCATGACGGATGCCTCCGATTTTGTCGTAGGGGCCGTGATAACCGACATTTTGCGAGGGTCAAAATATGTTGTCGTTGAGGCGATCGCTCACAAAACATCGGTTATTCAGCAATTAACCCACAATAAAAGAATGAATGGATTAAGTCCCAAAAAATGTGAATTAATATTTATTACTCTACCACAAAATGCATAGTGAACAAGCATGTAGAGGTCGAACCACAGAGAGCAATACAAAAGTGCAATAGCCTAAGATGTGCATGTACCATAGAGTCATCCTTGTATCAAGCCTATTTTTGTGGGTTTTTATCTTTTATTATTATTATATTTTTTATTTTTTTTATTTTTCTGTTAATAATATAATTATATAATATATATATAATTTTATAGAATATAAATATATAAAGATATATATACCAATAGAGGGTATGTATAAAGCATATAATACATACATATGTATATATTTATAGATATATATATATATATTTTTTAATTTAATTCTCAGATTGTTATACATTAATAAATATATATATATATATAATATATTTTTTTCAATAAGGGAATATATATATAATGTGGAGAGAGGGGTGATACAATATTTATAAAAATATACAAAAATAGTCAAAAATTCAGAAATAAAGTCTTTCTGGTATTTTCATGATTTTTTACTGTTTTTGTGATTTTTGGGCATTTTTCAATAGATTTATGGTATTTTTAAATACTGAAAAAAAGCAAAATAGTGGAGTAGCTACTGGCTGGGGGTAAAAAGGGAATTAAAAATATCACACAGCCACAAAAATTTTCCAAACCATTTTTAAAGAAAATAGGTTAAAATATAGAAACTACAGAATTTGAATTTACAATTTTTGGGGTTATCCAGAATTTTTTATATTTTTTAGAAGTTTTTGAGTATTTTTGAATTTTTAAGGTTTTTCTTTTGAGATTTTTAATGATTTTTGGTTTGGCACTTAATTAGGACAAAATAGACCAGAGTTAATTTTTTTGGAATTTTTCGAGGTGTTTTACTTTTTTTTGGTATTTTATAAACTAGACAGTAAATAAAATGCATGTTTTTTATTTTTAATAAATGCAAAAATGCAACAAAATTAAAAACTAAAAATATGGCGTGCGAGAGCAAGCTAACAGGAGCTTATATCCATTTTTGCAAAATTTTTCAAGTTAATATGAGGCATAAAAATAAATGGACAAAGCATACAAAAATATATGGCTTGGCAGGGGCATTTTTGCAAATAAAAATAAACTCAGGGACCTCTGTGCAAAAACACCACAAATATTACACGTGAACTGCAATTTTAAGGGTTAAAATGAAATACAAAATCCGCCAAGGGTTTGATTGCAATTTTCACGCGCCTCATGTGGGACTGCACGTGAGGCGTAGAAGGACCTAATTGCAATTCGGGAAAATATAGGGGTCCGACTACAAAATGTACAACTTATTTACAACGTGCGAATTTATTTACAGTATTAAACATTAAATACAAAAAGTTCGAGGGGTCTCAGTGTAATTTACCCACTAAGGCGCGCAAATGGGCGGCGATGGGCGCGCCACTTATCCACGGGTCGGGCTCTCGAAGCTCGATACCCCTTCGACGATCTTCGGTCGAGATTGCTTCTGATGTCTGATCGAACGGCCGAGGCAGCTGCTACATGGACGGCCCTGATTAGATCTAGGGTTGTCTCCTTCATCTGATGGTGGCTGCTGATCACAAAGAACAGGGAAGAACAGCTGGCTTCCCTGTCTTCGATCTTTGATTTCTCCGCCTCCAGACGCTCCCGGTTGATGGTGATGGGTTCCATACGTCCGGCGAGGTGGTGCGCACCGTCCGAGGTACTCCAGAAGGTCCAGGACCCCTTAGATCGGTTCAACGAGCTCAGAGAAGAAAGGGGGGTCCTGGAACCTCGCAGGGGATCGAATCGAGCCCCAGGGGGCTCCGTTCAGCTTCTAACCTGCACCAAAAATATGAGGGGCTCGAGGGGGTCTTCCTCGACCAGGGGTTAAGGCTAAAAAGACAGGGAATGACTGAGGTGGCGAGGTCCGGCGAAGCGGAGGAGTTGGACCTCGATTCGCAGAGCTGGAGAAGCTCTGGTTGATCTGATGCGTGGGTTAAGCGTGGAACGCGTAGGGGAATGAAGTGGGGTGAAGCGAGGGGTCGGATCGTGCGGAGATCAGGATAGAGAGGTTCGCCGGAGATGAACTCCAGCGAACTTCGATCAGGGCCTAATCGAGCACCTACGGTCCTACTGGTTACTCTAAAGACTGGATTAAATATTAAAAATGACAACTAAGCTACAAAACTAGATAAATCAGCTCTTATACCTGGTGGTCGACCAGGGAGTAGGACCTCCGGCGAGCGGCGGTCATGGGCACTTCCTTCGACTCCTCCGACCGACTGAGACTGCCAGGAGTACCCCCATGTCACGAGGATCCTCCAAGGGCTAGATTTGAGGGTGGAAAGCGACCGAAGGGAGACCAAAATGGGGGAGGAGGTCGAAGGGGTTATTTATAGACATGATATGCACCCTTATTGACCGGGGCACCACGAAGAATCATCAGGTTAGATGGTCGATCTGGGTTGGTGGCGGTGATGTACAATGATCGGGGATCATTTTGTCAGAAGACGTCGATGGCCAACGATGGACGAGTCGAGCGGGAAAAAAGGATGAAAACGGGGGACTGGACAGGTCTGACGGGAGTCAGAGGCGCAGGGGGAGTTGACCAGAGGTCAACATTCCCTGGCCTCAGATTGGTCCACATCAGCCCGAACTTGACCTATTTATTACACGTAACAAATGAATTAATTAGATTTCGCTTAAAAAATAAAAAATGATTATTATTTAATGTAGTATTTATTTATGATTTTTATTTATTTTTTTGATGTATTTTATTATAGTTTTAAGTTAATAATGTATTTATAAGTATATTTATATGTATTTATTTTTATTTTGTTTATTTTTATTTTATTATTTTATTTTCTTATTTTATAAATTTATAACTTATTTTTGTGAGTATAAATATATTTTTGTTTAATTTTTAAGAGTTTATTTACATTTTTAAATAAGTAGGTATATGTAGTTTACATTTTTAAATAAGTAGGTATATGTATATGTAGGTATACTTGTAGGTCTTTTACCTATATATTATATATACTTTATTTATTTAATATATTTTATTTGTTTTTATTTTGGATTTCTATTTTTAAGAAATTAGATGCAATATTTACATTATGATAAAAATATAGATGAATAAAGAATAAAATAATTAAGTCCCCTTTTATTCATGTACATACTTAAGATAGGTATTTAGCCTATGTGTTACATAAGCTTACTAAATTTTACAAATTCTTTCTGGTTTTCTCTTAATATCAATATGTACATGTATTATGCACATTATTTACAAAATTCTAAAAATATAATTTGATAAAAATAATGGATAATGAATAAATTGAATATTTTAATCAGGCAAGCTGCACAATGGGGGTCAAAAACCTAACTTTTGCAGATGGACTCCAAAAATTATGAAGCTAATTTTATTAAATAGTTCTTGGGAAGCTATATACAATTAAAGGTGAGTTTGGGTGATTTGGAGTTTTTATTTGCAAGATATGGGTCTGTGAAGTTGAGATTTTGGCTTTTTATCCTGTGTATAAAATGTACACTGAGTATTATTTTTACACAAACTCAATTTTGTATTTTTATTTACATTATTATCTACAACTTTCATGAACAAAGTTTCTTTATTTGATGAATGAATAGTTATATACAAAATAGGTGTCAAAAATGCATAAATAAATGCATGAATAAATGGGGTATTTATTGTACACTGGTCCTTATCTCCCCCTACTTTATTCCATGTCGACCAATTCCATGCTGGCCTTGGTCTCGGGGTTCGGGTCATAAAATATCTGCAATATTTTATTCCTTTTTCTTTTATTCTCTTTATTCTATAATTTTGGCATTAAACACCTTATTTAATGTATAATTAATACGATGAATGATGAATGCTATTATGTACAATTTGATGCTATTTACATGCATTTGCTGGGGATTTTGAGGCCAAAATGATAGAATAAAGGTGATGAAATGGAGATTCATCACCCCGTATACTTGCCTTTGCTAGTCCATAGCAAACACTTATGCAATAAGTACAAAAAGAATAAATAAAAGAAAAAGGAGAATTACAGAAGGATAGAGTGAATAGGGGTACTTTCAGTGCAATGCATGTCTTTGTAAAATCTGAATTTGGAGCTCCTGTCAGACCTTGGGTGTAGATGTGTGCGGAACCTAGTCGGGAACCAGCTCTAAAATACAACAGCCTTCGATAGTCGCAGAACTCGGTTCAACCCACCACAATAGCCTGGTCAGAACTGGTCTACATCAGACGCAAACCCTTATAACTATGAAGCTGACTTGTGCAGTGTAAGTGATGGTGGCTCTCCCCAACTAAAATGACAAAGGAACTGACTTCTCCAGAATGACAACCCAATGATTCCCCAATCCAACAGCACTTTCCTCGAGGAGCAGGGTATTCCCTTCTATGTTCAAGTGGCAACCGGCTCATGAGGAGGGGATGAAGAGAAGAATGGACGGTAGCCAGTGTAGCTACCTATCCTAGGATGCAAGACCAGTGTAGTCAAGTCATCCAGCTGCAGGCTCACATATTTGCCTTTGGAACTCAAGCTTGCTTATTGGCTTTACAACATATGTACATACTTTGCAGGCATTTTATTTTTGTACAGGCCTGGCCATTTTTTTTCGACATACTATTCACAGCAGCATTTACATAGGGAGTTTTTCCTCTTGAGCCAGTAGACTATCCCTCTTTTGAAGCTTTATCGCAACCCACAATCTCCTGTCTTTAGACCTCATGGCTATTGAACCAGGTTGGGGTGCACTTCCCTCCCTAGACGAGGACGAATGTTTCCACCCGTGTGCGTCTCATACTGGCAAATCCAACCCCCTCACCACTCCAACTGAGTTGAGCCAAGTGAAAGGTGCGAGTGTCCAAGTTAGGTCACGGTCGGCAAGAGTCATGCGTGTGTCTCGAAAAGTTCTAGTTAGTCAGTTGAGGTGACTTGAACCCAGCCCTGATTTCTCAAAGAATTAAGTCTGTATAGACCTGAAGTACCTTAAACCTAGTTCCCGTAAGGTTCCAGTGCAGTTAGGTGCGGTAAGGTCTAACCAAGCTCCAACTTGAGATTTTATTGGACTGATTCAATCATCAAGCTCACTCAAAAAGAATATGAATGGTATGCTCATGTTATGCACAATGAATGATGCAATTTTTCACAAAAAGTTTACAAAAATCAAAGAATCTTTTTACATAAAGAATTTTTTGCGAATAGAAAGCTTGACATATACAAAGGTATACACAATTATTTACACGGGCGTACTGCCTTATTTACAAAAGGGATGGATTTTTAAAGACTTTACAGGTTTTAATGAAGTACTTTATTCAGGTTGTTCAGAAAGAATTTTATGTATCTTATTCACACTTTACAAGTATTTGTCATGATGTTTTTATTTCTCAGATCTAGTTTTGAAAATAATTTTGCACACTATCGTACACGATAACTTTTGCAAGCATTTACACATATTTGAAAACTATTTTTTTTGCAAAGATTTTTCACACTATACATATATATATATATATACATTTTCCACAATAATTTTGACAAACAATTTTCAAGACATTTGCACATAGGTTTTTCAAATCCTTTATTCCACACAAAGAAAAGTTTTGCAATCCAAACAATTTTACACAGGTTGAAAACATTTCACAGCAAATTTTTCAAACAGTTCACACTATTGTTTTTCAAATCCTACTGTATAGGTATTTAACCTGATTTATTAATCAGTATATATAAAAGAAGAAAAACTGTATTTGATGTATAATATGGTTTTGGCTCTTATAAGATTTATTTGGGATTATGCTTATTTTTGTATGAGAGATTTTCGTGCAGACTCCTCAGACTTATTCAAGAATCATTTTCACAAGAGTTTTGAAACTATAGTCCAAACTAATTTGACAAACATGTTCACGCATTTGAAAAATGATTTTTGCAATAGGTTTTACAGAGCATAGATAGTTTTTTTCAAAACAATTTGACAATCCATTTTACAATCATTTGCACACTGACTTTCACACATTTTGATTTCACTCAAAGAAAATAAATTTTATACACAAAACTGATTTTTCAAAGGTTGAATACTTGTACACACTATTTTTCAAGCAATTATCACAAGATTTTTCAAAGAAACATTTTGCAGAAAACGCTTTTCCTGAATCAATAATCAGTACAAATACAAAGAGTCTGAGGATCTCACAATCATCTTTTATTATAGAAGTACTTATTGCTTTTTAGATTGAGTTGATGTTTTATTTTTCAGTATGAGTTATGGCTTATAGTATATACATGGTATATATGACCCCCCTATACTTAGCTTGAGCTATATCCTCATAGATCGAAGAGAAAAGAAAAGACATAACGCGTACTGAGTATAGACCAGTCGAAAGAATATATGAATGAAAAATGAATGAATGAGAAGTTTACCATCCCCCCTTTACTTAGGATCAAATAATCCTAAGTATAGCAGACTGTACAAAAAGCAGGGAGGGTCAAGGGTGGGGATACACAGATCGTACTCAGATTGTCTCCCCCTATACTTAGGGTAAGATACTCCTAAGTATAGACAAGAAGAGGAGACAATGGAGAGGATCGGGATGAAATGAAAAACTCAGGGTGCACATCCCCCCTATACTTAGGACAGAGTACGTCCTAAGTATAGAAAATTGTCTACAAGGGCGGCACCTTTTTGATACAAAGAGAAAAATAGAAAAGGAAAAGAAGAAAGGAAGAAAAGAAGAAAATTAGATAAACAGTGGTTGGAGTACATCGTCTGAATCTTCTGATGATGCAGCAGTTGTGGAAATGTCTTTGTGGTGCACGAGCTGAATGGAGTCTACAACGGCCAAGAATGCATCCGGTTCTAGGTACGGCTTCAGGAGTTGGTCGTTGATGACGAAGGGCTGTGCGTCAGGGGACAAATATGATATGGAAATACTTCCATTGTCACGCACTTCACAAACTCGAAATGGCCCTGTCCACTTACTCTTCAATTTGCCTGGGAATATCCGCAACTTTGCATCAAATAACCACACTTTCTGTCCAATATCGAAGGTCTTTCGTCTGATGTGCCGGTCATGCCAGCGTTTCACCTTCTCTTTGTACATCAAGGTGTTATCGTATGCATAGTCTCGGAATTCCAAGAGTCTGTTCAGATCATCTTTTCTCTTCTGACCACTTTTGCGTGAGTCCAAATTGCAACTGTTAACTGCCCATAAAGATTTGTGAATTAATTCAACTAGCAGATGGCACAGCTTCCCATATACAAGACGATAGGGCGGCATGCCCAAGGGAGACTTGTAGGCGGTTCGGTAAGCCCATAGGACCGAGTCCAAGAGTTGAGACCAGTCTTTTCTGTTTGGCCTAACAAGTTTCTGCAGTATAGTCTTGATTTCTCTGTTTGATAACTCTGCCATGCCATTGGTCTGAGGATGGTAAGGAGATGCGACACGATGGTCGATGCCGTACTCCTTCGTCAATTTCTTGACTTCTTTATTAATGAAATGGCTACCCCCGTCTGATATGAGAATTTTCGATATCCCGAACCGCGAGATGATGTTATTCTTCAGGAACTGACAGACAGTACGACTGTCGGCGGCTCGAGCAGGGATAGCTTCAACCCAACGACTCACGTAATCAACGACAAGAAGGATGTGCTCAAAACCTTGACTATTAGGGAAAGGTTCCATGAAGTCAATGCCCCATGCATCGAAAACATCTGCTATCTGAATGAATTTCAGGGGCACTGAATCTTTGGCAGTAAGTGTACCTTTCAATCTCTGACAGTCAATACATCTTTTGACAAACTCTGCAGCATCCTTAAATAATGTGGGCCACCAGAAGCTGCACTGAAGTACTTTGGTTGCCGTACGATCTCCAGAGTGATGTCCACCAGATTCGAGCGAGTGACAATGCTCGAGGACACTAGATTGCTCCTCCTGAGGGATGCACCTGCGCCAAATGCAATCCGCTCCTTCCCTGAATAAAAGAGGATCCTCCCATTGGTAGAATCGGATGGCCGACATGAATTTGTACTTCTGATTCTTTGTCCAATCCGACGGCGTTACCCCAGAGGCGAGATAGTTGACTATATCAGCATACCAAGGAAGAGAATCCACTGCAAGGATTGATTCGTCAGGAAAGGTTTCTGTGATAGGTGCATTACTCAGAGGAGGCTCATGCTGCTCTATTCTGGCGAGATGGTCTGCTACCACATTTTGAACTCCAGGCTTGTCCTTGATTTCCAAATAAAATTCATGGAGGAGAAGGATCCAACGAATCAGTCATGTCTTGGCATCCTTCTTCTGATGTAGGTACCGGATAGCAGAGTGGTCTGTAAAAATTGTGACTTTTGATCCCAACAGATAGGATCTGAACTTCTCAAGGGCGAAAACCACAGCCAGCAATTCTTTCTCTGTCACTGTATAATTTCTTTGTGCTTCATCTAATGTTCTGCTGGCATAGTGAATGGCATAGGGCGCTTTCTCTTTCTTTTGCCCAAGAACAGCCCCGAATGCAAAATCTGACGCATCGGTCTCAAAGAGAAGAGTCCAGTCTGGCGACTATAAGATTGGAGCCTGAGTAATAAGCTCCTTCAACTGATTGAAAGCAAGGAGAACATGCTGATATACAATGAACTCAGTTTCCTTGCACAAAAGTTCTGTCAGAGGTCGAGCAATGCGGCTGAAATCCTTAATGAATCACCTATAGAATCCCACATGCCCCAGGAATGACCTCACATTCTTCACTGACTGAGGTGGCTGGAGATTTGAAATAACATCCACCTTTGCCGGGTCGACTTCCTTGCCACGTTTGGAAATGACGGGGCCCAGCACAATACCTTCAGTGACCATAAAGTGGTTCTTTTCCCATGAAAGCACTAAATTGACTTCTCGACACTTCTGAAGCACTCTGTCTAGGTGCTCAAGACAAGAATCGAAACTATCACCATAGACAGAGAAGTCGTCCATGAACAACTCGAGAAAAATTCCTACCATCTCGGCGAAGACTGCTAACATGCATTTTTGGAAGGTTGCAGGTGCGTTGCATAATCCAAAGGACATTCTCTTGAAGGCGTAGGTGCCGAACGGGCAAGTGAAGGTAGTCTTCTCTTGATCTTCAGGGGCGATTGCCACTTGGTTGTACCCGGAGTACCCATCCAAAAAGCAAAAAAACTCCTTGCCTGCTAATCTTTCCAGAACTTGATCGATGAATGGCAAGGGAAAGTGGTCCTTCTTAGTTGATGCATTAAGACGGCGGTAGTCAACACACACCCGCCAGGAAATTGGTACCTGAGTGGAAATTTCCTCTCCTTTGTCATTTGTAATCACGGTCAGCCCGGATTTCTTTGGAACTACATGTAGTGGGCTCACCCATTTTGAATCGGAGATGGGATAGATGAAGCCTGCGTCACACCGTTTCGTTATTTCTTTCATGACGACGTCCCGGAGGTTAGGGTTCAACCTTCTCTGGAATTCACGGGACGGCTTGGCGTCTTCTTCTAGATAGATGTGGTGTGAACACAAGGCTGGATTTATCCCTCGGAGATCTGATACGCTCCAACCAAGTGCCTTGCGGTTCTTTTCTAGAACCTCGAGAAGACGAGATTCCTGATCCGGATTCAGCCTGCTGCTGATGATGACCGGATACATTTGTTCTTTACCCGCAAGGAAAGCATACTTCAGGCCTGCAGGAAGTGGCTTGAGTTATGGTTTTGACCTATCCAACTTGTCGGTCACTTCAGAGACTATGCTGGTGGGGGGGATGTACTTCCTTGAAGCTTCTACCATCCTCATCATTCTGTTGAGATCCTAGTGATGTGTCGAACGGTTCTGCGCTAAGCTGATCGTGTTCGGTCTGGAGTGTATGCTCAAAGAGATGTGCCTGCATCTGAGAATCTGTCTCCCATGAATCATCTGAGCCGAGGGTAACTGTGCTTTCCAAGTCTTCCTCAAGAGTGAGGATTATTGGGTCCATGAATCGTCCAGTGATAAGAATGAATCTCTGACCTCTGCAATAAAGTCACAGTCTGCTTCGCATGCTGCCTGGCTCTCATCAGTCGCGGCATTCGGCTCTCTGTTCATGTTTATAGTGATTTGCTGGGTGTTCGAGCTGAAGGTAATCTTGTCAGACCCGTAATCAACCACAGCTCCTGAAGTACGAAGAAATGGTCGGCCAAGGATGATAGGGGTCTGGAGTAGAGGTGCAGGTGAGTCCATATCAAGGACTACAAAATCGGCTGGGAATTGCATCTCCTGCACTTTAACTACAACGTCTTCCAAAAGACCTCGGGGCAGCTTGACGGATCGGTCAGCGAACTGAAGGATCATGCGTGTCTGCTTGAGCGGACCCAGCCCAAATTCTTGCATTATGGATGAGGGCAGAAGGTTGATGGAAGATACACTGTCAAGGAGAGTGCGCTCGAAGACCTGGTCAAAAATATCACAACTGATCAGAGGTGCTCCTGTGTCTTGCTTCTTTTGCGAAAGGTTACTGATAGTTGCTACCGTGGCCAAGGTGAGGACCTGCTTCTCAACTTGCTGGCGTCTGGTCTTTCTTGATGGGCGACAATTGCAGGTACATACCTCCTTTAGTCCTTTCTTCACGGCTGGCATGTACTCCACGGCCTTTCGTAAGGGAATCTCAACAGTCAAATTGTCAATTAGTTCCACAACTCCTGGATCAGACAATGCACTTTTTCGTTTTGCAATTTTTTTGGATTTTTCTATTGCATGAGGAAAAGGAAAATGTACATCTCTAGCAGGTAAAATAGAGTCCTTATTTACATCAAAATCATCTCCCATAGAATGTTGTACATCCGAACTACAAAAAGGAGTACAAACTGTATCCTGGTGTGTTGGTGCTGAGGGACGAGAAAAAAGGGTAGCGTCTGCTCCTTCGGCTGGCGAGGGATTAGCTGCTGCTGGCGGCTCCTCAATGCTGGCGCGGCTTCTCTTCGACTGCAAACTTCTTTTTGGTGTTTTTGGTTTTGCTGATTTTTTTGTATTTTCAGTTGAGGCTGCTGCAAATGCATGACGGCTGGACTGGCTTCTCCTTCTTCTTCCTCCTCACCCGCCCATGTAGCTGGCACGGCTGATGCGGAAGATGACGATCCACCTGTTTCTTTATTCACCCCAATCTTTGTGGCAGGCGGAGGCAAGGCTCTACCGCTCATAAGAGTAACAGCATTAGAATAAGCAGTAATATCATTGTCAGACACGGACAAGACATCACAATCTACCTGCTCTTTTTTCTTGAAATTATTGGGGTTGGCTTCGACCTGAGCCGGAATGGTGGTTTGGGTGGCGGTCAGGTCGTCAAGCCGCTTGGTCATTTCCGCTAGCCCTTTGATAAGTTGGGCCATACAATCCATGGTGGGGTTCGCAGGGGGTACTTCAGTGGTTTCAACGTGCAGACCACGCTGTTGTTGCATAGATGGGTGTGGAGGTTGTTGCTGATGGTGCTGGGGTGGTGCAGGAAGTTGAAGTTGTTGATACAAAGGGGGAGGATACTGCTGATATTGCTGAGAGGGAGCAGCCGCATACTGATGAAACGGTTGTGGATGACTGTACTGCGGCAGCTGCTGGTATGGCAAATTCTGCCTCCATTGTTTTGGATACTGGGGAGGCGGATGGTACTGTTGATGAGGCTGAGAGGACTGTCCAAAGCGACCACCCTGATGTTGGTGGTACTGCCGGTTGGCAAGTGGCTGACCCTGGGGTTGTCCCATAGGACGGGTCGACTGTGCATCGTTAGTCCATACACCATTTACTTCTTGAATCAGGGGTGGTGGTGGGAAAACTGGATCAGGTCCCAAAAGAAACTCTGGCTGGTACACAACCATCTGCTGTTGCGGCTGGCCCTGGTCGGGCGCTTGCACGTAGTACACGTGCTGGACTGCCGGTGGCTGCTGGCTCGGCTGAGGCTGATGCTGCGGTTGCTGCTCGTCCTTCTTCTCAGCGGGAGCTTCCGATGGTGTCGCCGACTGAACAGAGTTGATGGTGCCCACCAACAGTTCAAGGTACTTGTTGATCTGATCAAGCTTGTCTAAGTTCTGGGTCCTCTTCTTGATCACAGCGAGTTTTTCGAGGTCCTGTGATCGCTTCTCAATGATGTCAACTTTAGAGAGATGGCCCCCGATGATACTGAGGTTGGAGCTCTCATCTCTCTCTGCCTCCTTGGACGCTACCATGTGCACTTGTTTTTGGAGGATCTGGGGATGCTTCTGATATACCTTGGATGAAGAGAGGGCGGCCTCTCCTTCAGCCATTTCTTTGAATATCTGCCAAACTACGTCTTCATCCTTGTTAAAATGCGAACCCCCACATGCTGCGTCAACGAGCCTTTGGCTTTCAATGTTCAGTCCCCCAAAGAAGTGCTGGACCAAGCTGGTCTTCGGAATATCGTGGTGGGGACACTTCTCCTACAGGTCAGTGAATCTCTCCCAGGCTTCGTGTACTGACTCATGGGGTCCTTGGGATAAATTACTGATACGGGCCCGCATCTGGTTGAGCCGATCGAGAGGGTAATATTTATGCAGAAATGCGGACTTCAACTCCTCCCAGGTCGTCACGACCTTCCCCAGATGGTTGACCCAATAGAGGGCCTTGTCCTGTAAGCTGAATGGGAATGCCATCATCTTGACAATGTCCAGAGGGACATTGGGATAGTTAGTAGTGCGGTAAATGCGGGAAAATTCCTGCAGGTGAATGTACGGCTCTTCATTGGTATTTCCAAGGAATGCAGGGAGAAGAGCAATGAACTGGGGCTTCAGCTCAAAGTGAGCGTGTACCGGTGGAATGAGGATCCACTCGGTCATCTGGCTGTCTCCCGGATTGTATGTCTCTTTAAGTGTAGGCTTGGGTGGTGGCGGGAATTCAGGTTCATCATCATCAGGACCACCACCTCCACCTCCTCCTCCTCTGCCTCCTCTGCCTCTGCCTCCTCCTCCCTCGTCTCGGGTTCATCATATCATTCAACATATCCTAGAATGTGTCTGCGTGAGGGCCTGCTCGGTCAGCTGCTGCAGGATGGCCTGGATAGATGCCAGTAGTTGTGCATTGACTTGATTCTGGTCTGGCACCTGTCCCTCTGGTTGGGGTGGCTGGTGACCCTTGCCCTTTCCTCCGGGAGCCATGTCAGGGTCTGAGTCGGACGAAATGAACTCCGGAGTTGTCTCCAGGGCTCGCTTTGTCTTCTATCTGCATAATTAGATAGTCCTGATCAGACTGCTTGTAATTAATGTTCAGCTGTCATGATAGAGCTGGAATTTAGGTCAACCCCAGCATGTTGTGAATGGAAAAAGGATGTAGACTGTAATCGACTTCCATTCACAATGGCGAAAGCGGGACAAAAGTGATCCCAGTTTATTGGGTGGCCAAGAGAAAGGTAGAACACGAGGTGTCTGGAGATCGATCCGCAAAGTCCGGATCGGGTTCTCGGGAATCGCCTCGAATTTATTGGTGGAGTTGAGTCCATGGAATCGATGTGGGTGTCGGCATGATCCTGACGAAAACCATCCATGGATCAACTTCGCGAAGAACAAGAGAAGATCGGATGTTGGAAGAAAGATACAATGGTCAACGAGGAATAAAAGGAGTGTAAAACAGTAGAAAGGCTCGGTTGAGCGGGGTGGTCAAAGGGAGAAACAACAAAATATGCACAACGGCGCGGGACTTGATCGTTGAACCTTAATCTAGATCCATACAAACATAATACAAAATCGGGTTCACCAACTCACGCCATGTGAAGTCGTGAAAGTTCGGCTATTTATTATCTTTTCATTTTTAGAGTTGTGATTTCAGGCATATCTTATAACAAGTCCTTAGTACGCTACCCTATAGGAGAGAAGGTACAGCCAGAAGAGTATCTCGTACTTGTCCTCCTCCTGTGTAACCTGTAGTCTGTACTTTTTGGAGTCCTTGTAACCCTTCCTGGATCCCTACTCAGCCAAAGAAATAGAGAGAGGAAGCCGATAGGCGAAACCAATACTTCGGTTCTCGCTCGCAACGGAATCACCCGTGAGCGTGCAAGAACCTACTCGGACGCAGGACAATGAGACAGACACCCCGTGAAGGCGTGGCCTATGCTCAATACTTCGGACAGGGTCGATGCTCTACACAACAGAGAGTCATCATTGGTGACCAAGCCCTACTCGCCTACGTACGATAGAAGCGCCACTACTTCGGAAATCCAGGCGATACACAAGGAAGTTGCAGACTGGGTTTTTGGCTTCAATCCTTAGGGGGTCGCACTCCGCTCAAGGGAGTAGGGTTTTGGTCCCCCTCCAAGGTACCTGAAAACAATGAGGGCTTTATGAACCCGGTACAATGATAGTCCATTACAGATATTAATTAAGGTCAAAGTTTATTTAGCAGTCCCCTTGTTTTAATCTTTGGGTTTTCACTTTTTTTTCAGTCTGTTTTCAGACCAGCACCTAACGTTTTTGTAGATTCTCATTTAAGTCCTAGGTGCTCAAAATCAGAGGGAGATAGCGGAAAAGCCATGCAAGTGGTTCCATGATGGAAATCTCACCATTGAACCGAATGATGCATGCTGAGTTAGAAGACTTACAGTGCATCCCAGCTCTCTCCATGCGGTATGCAAAACAGAATTTTTAAACTTGTCTACATGTCGGTATGCAAGGCACAAAATCGCCCTAAACATTAGCTGTTATTAGCGTGAAGAACCATAAGTAGCTCATTCATCTTTAGCCTGAAAGGTCCGGTCTTGGCTCACCCCTCCTCTGCTCAACACACTTGAGTTTAGGAGATAGCGCTTTACGGGGCTCGCTATGGCACAAAGGCTAAGAGACAAATGAACAGCTTGTTTAAGTTTGACTTGATCCATACGAAGTAGACTATAGGAACATGCATTCTTATTAATGTTTGGACCTAGCTACCGCATTAAGCAACCTATATCTAGGGGCACCAAGCACACAAAACAAAGTAAAATAAAGGCGGAAAGCTCAAAACTTCGGAAAACAAAGAAAAGAAAGCGATGGAAAACTCGAAAAGCCGTGATGAGGCCCCCAGGTGAACAATCACCCGGGCACTGGACCTCATTGTGAAGAGTAGAGTCCTGTTAATTATTACATGCCAAAATTGTCTCTGTCTCACCTTAAATTACAAAAAATGATCCTAAGTGTACTAGACCTATCTACTCCCCATCTCCTTGCTTCCTTGATGCTCTCTCCAGTTGGTCATGAAGGGAAGACCAACCTCCTCCAAGCTCGGCTGCCTTGGCTCCCTAAGAAACCATCCTCGCGTGGCGGGTCCTCGCATCAAAGTCACAAAAAGATTGAATTAGTATAGATCAATCAATCAAATAAAGCAGATATAAGTTAATCACAATAAAGAAATCAATAAGGCATGGTGATTAATTACAATAGAAATAGCTGCTCACAAAATCAATGATGAATCAAAAATTTTTACACAAGAATGACAAAATAAAGTAGGTTATGCTCATTTCTCCCCGGCAACGGCGCCATCTGATAACCGACATTTTGCGAGGGTCAAAATATGTTGTCGCTGAGGCGACCGCTCACAGAACACCGGGTATTCAGCAAGTGACCCACAATAAAAGAATGAATGGATTAAGTCCCAAAAAAATGTGAATTAATATTTACTACTCTACCACAAAATGCATAGTGAACAAGCATGTAGAGGTCGAACCACAGAGAGCAATACAAAAGTGCAATAGCCTAAGATGTGCATGTACCACAGAGTCATCCTTGTGTCAAGCCTATTTTTGTGGGTTTTTATCATTTATTATTATTATATTTTTTTATATTTTTTTTATTTTTCGGTTAATAATATAGGTATATAATATATATATAATTTTATAGAATATAAATATATAAAGATATATATACGAATAGAGCGTATGTATAAAGCATATAATACATACATATGTATATATTTATAGATATATATATATATATATTTTAATTTAATTCTCATATTGTTATACATTAATAAATATATATATAATATATTTTTTTTCAATAAGGGAATATATATATAATGTGGAGAGAGGGGTGATACAATATTTATAAAAATATACAAAAATAGTCAAAAATTCAGAAATAAAGTCTTTCTGGTATTTTCATGATTTTTTACTGTTTTTGTGATTTTTGGGCATTTTTCAATAGATTTATGGTATTTTTAAATACTGAAATAAAGCAAAATAATGGAGTAGCTACTTGTTGGGGGTAAAAAGGAAATTAAAAATATCACACAGCCACAAAAATTTTCCAAACCATTTTTAAAGTAAAGAGGTTAAAATATAGAAACTAAAGAATTTGAATTTGTAATTTTTGGGGTTTTCAAGAATTTTTTATATTTTTTATAATTTTTTTAGTATTTTTGAATTTTTAAGGTTTTTCTTTTCAGATTTTTAATGATTTTTGCACTGACACTTAATTAGGATAAAATAGACCGTAGTTAATTTTTTTGGAATTTCTCGAGGTGTTTTACTATTTTTTGGTATTTTATAAACTGGACAATAAATAAAATGCATGTTTTTTATTTTTAATAAATGCAAAAATGCAACAAAATTAAAAACTAAAAATATGGCGTGCAAGAGCAAGCTAACAGGAGCTTATATCCATTTTTGCAAAATTTTTCAAGTTAATATGAGGCATAAAAATAAATGGACAAAGCATACAAAAATATATGGCCTGGTAGGGGCATTTTTGCAAATAAAAATAAACTCAGGGACCTCTGTACAAAAACACCACAAATATTACACGTGAACTGCAATTTTAAGGGCTAAAATGAAATACAAAATCCGTCAGGGGTTTGACTGCAATTTTCACGCGCCTCGCGGAAGGACCTAATTGTAATTTGGAAAATATAGGGGTCCTACTGCAAAATGTACAACTTATTTACAACGTGCGAATTTATTTACAGTATTAAACATTAAATACAAAAAGTTCGAGGGGTCTCAGTATAATTTACCCCCTAAGGCGCGCAAATGGACGGCGATAGGCGCGCCACTTATCCACGTGTCGGGCTCTCGAAGCCCGATACCCCTTCGACGATCTTCGGCCGAGATTGCTTCTCTTGTCTGATCGAACGGCCGAGGCAGCTGCTACATGGATGGCCCTGATTAGATCTGGGGTCATCTCCTTCATCCGACGATGGTTGTTGATCACGAAGAACAGGGAAGAACAACTGGCTTCCCTGGCTTTGATCTTTGATTTCTCCGCCTCCAGACGCTCCTGGTTGATTGCGATGGGTTCCATACGTCCGGCGAGGTGGTGCGCACCGTCCGAGGTACTCCAGAAGGTCTAGGACCCCCTAGATCGGTTCAACGAGCTCGGAGAAGAAAGGGGGGTCCTGGAACCTCGTAGGGGATCGAATCGAGCCCCAGGGGGCACCGTTCAGCTTCTAACCTGCACCAAAAGTATGAGGGGCTCGAGGGGGTCTTCCTCGACCAGGGGTTAAGGCTAAAAAGATAGGGAATGACTGGGGGTGGCGAGGTCCGACGAAGCGGAGGAGTTGGACCTCGATTCGCAGAGCTGGAGAAGCTCTGGTTGATCTTATGCGTGGGTTAAGCGTGGAACGCGTAGGGGAATGAAGTGGGGTGAAGCGAGGGGTCGGATCGTGCGGAGATCAGGATAGAGAGGTTCGCCGGAGATGAACTCCGGCAAACTTCGATCAGGGCCTAATCGAGCACCTACGGTCCTACTGGTTACTCTAAAGACTGGATTAAAGATTAAAAATGACAACTAAGCTACAAAACTAGATAAATCAGCTCTTATACCTGGTGGTCGACCAGGGAGCAGGACCTCCGGCGAGCGGCGGCCGTGGGCACTTCCTTCGACTCCTCCGACCGACTGAGACTGCCAGGAGTACCCCCATGTCACGAGGATCCTCCAAGGGCTGGAATTGAGGGTGGAAAGCGACCGAAGGGAGACCAAAATGGGGGAGGAGGTCGAAGGGGTTATTTATAGACATGATATGCACCCTTATTGACCGGGGCACCACGAAGAATCGTCAGGTTAGATGGTCGATCTGGGTTAGTGGCGGTAATGTACAATGATCGGGGATCATTTTGTCAGAAGACGTCGATGGCCAACGATGGACGAGTCGAGCGGGAAAAAAGGATGAAAACGGGGGACTGGACAGGTCTGACGGGAGTTAGAGGCGCAGGGGGGAGTTGACCGGAGGTCAACATTCCCTGGCCTCTGATTGGTCCACATCAGCCCGAACTTGACCTATTTATTACACGTAACAAATGAATTAATTATATTTTGCTTAAAAAATAAAAAATATTTATTAATTAATGTAGTATTAATTTATGATTTTTATTTATTTTTTTCATGTATTTTATTATAGTTTTAATTTAATAATGTACTTATAAGTATATTTATATGTATTTATTTTTATTTTGTTTATATTTATTTTATTATTTTATTTTCTTATTTTATAAATTTATAACTTATTTTTGTGAGTATAAATATATTTTTATTTAATTTTTAAGAGTTTATTTACATTTTTAAATACATAGGTATATTTATATGTAGGTATACTTGTAGGTCTTTTACCTATATATTATATATACTTTATTTATTTAATATATTTTATTTGTTTTTATTTTGGATTTCTATTTTTAAGAAATTAGATGCAATATTTACATTATGATAAAAATATAGATGAATAAAGAATAAAATAATTAAGTCCCCTTTTATTCATGTACATACTTAACGTAGGTATTTAGCCTATGTGTTACATAAGCTTATTAAATTTTACAAATTCTTTCTGGTTTTCTCTTAATATCAATATGTACTTGTATTATGCACATTATTTACAAAATTCTAAAAATATAATTTGATAAAAATAATGGATAATGAATAAATTGAATATTTTAATCTGGCAAGCTGCACAATGGGGGTCAAAAACCTAACTTTTGCAGATGGACTCCAAAAATTATGAAGCTAATTTTATTAAATAGTTCTTGGGAAGCTATATATAATTAAAGGTGAGTTTGGGTGATTTAGATTTTTTTATTTGCAAGATATGGGTCTGTGAAGTTGAGATTTGGCTTTTTATCCTGTGTATAAAATGTACACTGAGTATTATTTTTACACAAACTCAATTTTGTATTTTTATTTACATTATTATCTACAACTTTCATGAACAAAGTTTCTTTATTTTATGAATGAATAGTTATATACAAAATAGGTGTCAAAAATGCATAAATAAATGCACGAATAAATGAGGTACTTATTGTACACTGGTCCTTATCTCCCCCTACTTTATTCCTTGTCGACCAATTCCATGCTGGCCTTGGTCTCAGGGTTCTGGTCATAAAATATCTGCAATATTTTATTCCTTTTTCTTTTGTTCTCTTTATTCTATAATTTTGGCATTAAACACCTTATTTAATGTATAATTAATATAATGAATGATGAATGCTATTATGTACAATTTGATGCTATTTACATGCATTTGCTAGGGTTTTTGAGGCCAAAATGATAGAATAAAGGTGATGAAATGGAGATTCATCACCCCCCCTATACTTGCCTTTGTTAGTCCCTAGCAAACACTTATGCAATAAGTACAAAAAGAATAAAGAAAAGAAAAAGGAGAATTACAGAAGGATAGAGTGAATAGGGGTGCTTTCAGTGCAATGCATGTCTTTGTAAAATCTGAATTTGGAGCTCCTGTCAGACCTTGGGTGTAGATGTGTGTGGAACCTAGTCGGGAACCAGCTCTAAAATACAACAGCCTTCGATAGTCACAGAACTCGGTTCAACCCACCTCAATAGCCTGGTCAGAACTGGTCTACATCAGACGCAAACCCTTATAACTATGAAGATGACTTGTACAGTGTAAGTGATGGTGGCTCTCCCCAACTGAAATGAAAAAGGAAATGACTTCTCCAGAAATGACAACCCAATGATTCCCCAATCCAACAGCTCTTTCCTCGAGGAGCGGGGTATTCCCTTCTAAGTTCAAGTGGCAACCGACTCAAGAGGAGGGGGTGAAGAGAAGAATGGATGATAGCCAGTGTAGCTACCTATCCTAGGATGCAAGACCAGTGTAGTCAAGTCATCCAGCTGCAGGCTCACATATTTTCCTTTGGAACTCAAGCTTGCTTATTGGCTTTACAACATATGTACATACTTCGCAGGCATTTTATTTTTGTACAGGCCTGACCATTTTTTTTCGACATGCTATTCACAGCAGCATTTACATAAGGAGTTTTTCCTCTTGAGCCAGTAGACTATCCCTCTTTTGAAGCTTTATCGCAACCCACAATCTCCTGTCTTTAGACCTCATGGCTATTGGACCAGGTTGGGGTGCACTTCCCTTCCTAGACGAGGACGAATGTTTCCACCCGTGTGCGTCTCAGACTGGCAAATCCAACCCCCTCACCACTCCAACTGAGTTGAGCCAAGTGAAAGGTGCGAGTGTCCAAGTTAGGTCACGGTCGGCAAGAGTCATGCGTGTGTCTCGAAAAGTTCTAGTTAGTCAGTTGAGGTGACTTGAACCAAGCACTGATTTCTCAAAGAATTAAGTCTTTATAGACATGAAGTACCTTAAACCTAGTTCCCGTAAGGTTCCAGTGCAGTTAGGTGCGGTAAGGTCTAACCAAGCTCCAACTTGAGATTTTATTGGATTGATTCAATCATCAAAAGCTCACTCAAAAAGAATATGAATGGTATGCTCATGTTATGCACAACGAATGATGCAATTTTTCACAAAAAGTTTACAAAAATCAAAGAATCTTTTTACACAAAGAATTTTTTGCAAATAGAAAGCTTGACATATACAAAGGTATACACAATTATTTACACGGGCGTACTGCCTTATTTACAAAACGGATGGATTTTTAAAGACTTTACAGGTTTTTAATGGAGTACTTTATTTAGGTTGTTCAGAAAGAATTTTATGTATCTTAATCACACTTTACAAGTATTTGTCATGATGTTTTTATTTCTCAGATCTAGTTTTGAAAATAATTTTGCACACTATAGTACACGATAACTTTTGCAAGCATTTACACATATTTGAAAACTATTTTTTGCAAAGATTTTTCACACTATATATATATATACACATTTTGCACAATAATTTTGACAAACAATTTTCAACACATTTGCGCATAGGTTTTTCAAATCCTTTATTCCACACAAAGAAAAGTTTTGCAATCCAAACAATTTTACACAGGTTGAAAACATTTCACAGCAAATTTTTCAAACAGTTCACACTATTATTTTTCAAATCCTATTGTATAGGTATTTAACATGATTTATTAATCAGTATATACAAAAGAAGAAAAACTGTATTTGATGTATAATATGGTTTTGGCTCTTATAAGCTTTATTTAGGATTATGCTTATTTTTGTATGAGAGATTTTCGTGCAGACTCCTCAGACTTATTCAAGAATCATTTTCACAAGAGTTTTGAAAATTATAGTCTAAACTAATTTGACAAACATGTTCACGCATTTGAAAAATGATTTTTGCAATAGGTTTTACACAGCATAGATAGGATTTTCAAAACAATTTGACAATCCATTTTACAATCATTTGCACACTGACTTTCACACATTTTGATTTCACTCAAAGAAAATAAATTTTACACACAAAACTGATTTTCAAAGGTTGAATACTTGTACACACTATTTTTCAAGCAATTATCACAAGATTTTTCAAAGAAATATTTTGCAGAAAACGCTTTTCCTGACTAAATAATCAGTACAAATATAAAGAGTATAAGGATCTCACAATCATCTTTTATTATTATAGAAGTACTTATTGCTTTTTAGATTGAGTTGATGTTTTATTTTTCAGTATGAGTTATGGCTTATAGTATATACATGGTATATACGACCTCCTTATACTTAGCTTGAGCTATGTCCTCATAGATCGAAGAGAAAAGAGAAGACATAACTTGTACTGAGTATAGACTAGTCGAAAGAATATATGAATGAAAAATGAATGAATGAGAAGTTGACCGTCCCCCCTATACTTAGGATCAAATAATCCTACGTATAGCAGACTGTACAAAAAGCAGGGAGGGTCAAGGGTGGGGATACACAGATCGTACTCAGATTGTCTCCCCCTATACTTAGGGTAAGATACTCCTAAGTATAGACAAGAAGAGGAGACAATGGAGAGGATCGGAATGAAATGAAAAACTCGGGGTGCACATCCCCCCTATTCTTAGGACAACGTACGTCCTAAGTATAGAAAACTGTCTACAAGGGCGGCACCTTTTTGATACAAAGAGAAAAATAGAAAAGGAAAAGAAGAAAGGAAGAACAGAAGAAAATCAGATGAACAGTGGTTGGAGTACATCGTCTGAATCTTCTGATGCTGCAGTAGTTGTGGAAATGTCTTCGTGGTGCACGAGCTGAATGGAGTCTACAACGGCCAAGAATGCATCTGGTTCTAGGTATGGCTTCAGGAGTTGGCCGTTGACGACGAAGGGTTGTGCGTCAGGGGACAATTTTGATATGGCAATACTTCCATTGTCACGCACTTCACAAACTCGAAATGGCCATGTCCACTTACTCTTCAATTTGCCTGGGAATAACCGCAACTTTGCATCAAATAACCACACTTTCTGTCCAATATTGAAGGTCTTTCGTCTGATGTGCCGGTCATGCCAGCGTTTCACCTTCTCTTTGTACATCAAGGTGTTATCGTATGCATAGTCTCGAAATTCCAAGAGTATGTTCAGATCATCTTTTCTCTTCTGACCACTTTTGTGTGAGTCCAAATTGCAACTGTTAACTGTCCAAAAAGATTTGTGAATTAATTCAACCGGCTGATGGAACGGCTTCCCATATACAATACGATAGGGAAACATGCCCAAGGGAGACTTGTAGGCGGTTCGGTAAGCCCATAGGACCGAGTCCAAGAGTTGAGACCAGTCTTTTCTGTTTGGCCTAATAAGTTTCTACAGTATAGTCTTGATTTCTCTGTTTGATAACTCTGCCATGCCATTGGTCTGAGGATGGTAAGGAGATGCGACACGATGGTCGATGCCGTACTCCTTCATCACTTTCTTGACGTCTTTATTAATGAAATGGCTACCCCCGTCTGATATATGAATTTTCAGTATCCCGAACCGTGAGATGATGTTCTTCTTCCGGAACTGACAGACTGTACGGTTGTCGGCGGCTCGAGCAGGGATAGCTTCAACCCAACGACTCACGTAATCGACGGCAAGAAGGATGTGCTCAAAACCTTGATTGTTAGGGAAAGGTCCCATGAAGTCAATGCCCCATGCATCGAAAATATCTGCTATCTGAATGATTTTCAGGGGCATTGAATCTTTGGCAGTAAGTGTACCTTTCAATCTCTGACAGTCAATACATCTTTTGACAAACTCTACAGCATCCTTAAATAATGTGGGCCACCAGAAGCCGCACTGAAGTACTTTGGCTGCCGTACGATCTCCAGAGTGATGTCCACCAGATTCGAGCGAGTGACAATGCTCGAGGACACTAGATTGCTCCTCCTGAGGGATGCACCTGCGCCAAATGCAATCTGCTCCTTCCCTGAATAAAAGAGGATCCTCCCATTGGTAGAATCGGAAGGTCGACATGAATTTGTTCTTCTGATTCTTTGTCCAATCCGACGGCGTTACCCCAGAGGCGAGGTAGTTGACTATATCAGCATACCAAGGAAGAGAATCCACTGCAAGGATTGATTTGTCAGGAAAGGTTTCTGTGATAGGTGCATTACTCAGAGGAGGCTCATGCTGCTCTATTCTGGAGAGATGGTCTGCTACCACATTTTGAACTCCAGGCTTGTCCTTGATTTCCAAATCAAATTCCTGGAGGAGAAGGATCCAACGAATCAGTCTTGGCTTGGCATCCTTCTTCTGCTGTAGGTACCGGATAGCAGAGTGGTCTGTAAAAATTGTGACTTTTGATCCCAACAGATAGGATCTGAACTTCTCAAGGGAGAAAACTACAGCCAGCAATTCTTTCTCTGTCACTGTATAATTTCTTTGTGCTTCATCTAATGTTCTGCTGGCATAGTGAATGGCATAGGGCACTTTCTCTTTCCTTTGCCCAAGAACAACCCGACTGCAAAATCTGACGAATCGGTCATTATCTCAAAGGGAAGAGTCCAGTCTGGCGGCTGTAAGATTGGAGCCTGAGTAATATGCTCCTTCAACTGATTGGAAAGCAAGGAGAACATGCTGATCTACAATGAACTCAGTTTCCTAGCACAAAAGTTCTGTCAGAGGTCGGGCAATGCGGCTGAAATCCTTAATGAATCGCCTATAGAATCCCACATGCCCCAGGAATGACCTCACATTCTTCACTGACTGAGGTGTCTGGAGATTTGAAATAACATCCTCCTTTGCCAGGTTGACTTCCATGCCACGTTTGGAAAATGATGTGGCCCAGCACAATGCCTTCAGTGACCATAAAGTGGCTCTTTTCCCATGAAAGCACTAAATTGACTTCTCGGCACTTCTGAAGCACTCTGTCTTGGTGCTCAAGACAAGAATCGAAACTATCACCATAGACAGAGAAGTCGTCCATGAACACCTCGAGAAAACTTCCTACCATCTCGGCGAAGACTGCTAACATGCATCTTTGGAAGGTTGCAGATGCGTTGCATAATCCAAAGGGCATTCTCTTGAAGCCGTAGGTGTCGAACGGGCAAGTGAAGGTAGTCTTCTCTTGATCTTCAGGGGCGATTGCCACTTGGTTGTACTCGGAGTACCCATCCTGCTAATCTTCAGAAGAACTCCTTGCCTGCTAATCTTTCCAGAACTTGATCGATGAATGGCAAGGGAAAGTTGTCCTTCTTAGTTGCTGCATTAAGACGGCGGTAGTCAACACACACCCGCCAGGAAGTTGGTACCTGAGTGGAAAATTCCTCTCCTTTGTCATTTGTAACTACGGTCAGCCCGGATTTCTTTGGAACTACATGCAGTGGGCTCACCCATTTTGAATCGGAGATGGGATAGATGAAGTCTGTGTCACACCATTTCGTTATTTCTTTCATAACGACGTCCCGGAGGTTAGGGTTCAACCTTCTTTGGAATTCGCGAGACGGCTTGGCGTCTTCTTCTAGATAGATGGGGTGTGAACATAAGGCTGGATTTATCCCTCGGAGATCTGATACGCTCCAACCAAGTGCCTTGTGGTTCTTTTCTAGAACCTCGAGAAGACGAGATTCCTGATCCGGATTCAGCCTGCTGCTGATGATGACCGGATACATTTTTTCTTCACCCGCAAGGAAAGCATACTTCAAGCCTGCAGGAAGTGGCTTGAGTTCTGGTTTTGACCTGTCCAACTTGTCGGTCACTTCAGAGACTATGCTGGTGGTGGGATGTACTTCCCTGAAGCTGCTACCATCCTCATCATTCTGTTGAGATCCTGGTGATGTGCCGAACGGTTCTACGCTAAGCTGATCGTGTTCGGTCTGGAGTGTATGCTCAAAGAGATGCGCCTGCATCTGAGAATCTGTCTCCCATGAATCATCGGAGCCGAAGGTAACTGTGCTTTCCAAGTCTTCCTCAAGAGTGAGGATTTCTTGGGTCCATGAATCGTCCAGTGACAAGAATGAACCTCTGACCTCTGCAATAAAATTACAGTCTGCTTCGCATGTTGTCTGGCTCTCATCAGTCGCGGCATTCGGCTCTCTGTTCATGTTTATAGTGATTTGCTGGGTGTTCGAGCTGAAGGTAATCTTGTCAGACCCGTAATCAACCACGGATCCTGAAGTACGAAGAAATGGTCGGCCAAGGATGATAGGAGTCTGGAGTAGAGGTGCATGTGAGTCCATATCAAGGACTACAAAATCGGCTGGGAATTGCATCTCCTGCACTTTAACTACAACATCTTCCAAAAGACCTCGGGGCCGCTTGACGGATCGGTCAGCGAACTGAACGATCATGCGTGTCTGCTTGAGCGGACCCAGCCCGAATTCTTGCATTATGGATGAGGGCAGAAGGTTGATGGAAGATCCACTGTCAAGGAGAGTGTGCTCGAAGACCTGGTCAAAAATCTCACAACTGATCAGAGGTGCTCATGTGTCTTGCTTCTTCTGCGGGAGGTTACTGATAGCTGCTACCGTGGCCAAGGTGGGGACATGCTTCTCAACTTGCTGGCGTATGTTCTTTCTTGATGGGCGACGCTTGCTGGTACATACCTCCTTTAGTCCTTTCTTCACGGCTGGCATGTACTCCACGGCCTTTCGTAAGGGAATCTCAACAGTCAAATTGTCAATTAGTTCCACAACTCCTGGATCAGACAATGCACTTTTTCATTTTGCAATTTTATTGGATTTTTCTATTGCATGAGGAAAAGGAATATGTACATCTCTAGCAGGTAAAATAGAGTCCTTATTTACATCAAAATCATCGCCCATAGAATGTTGTACATCCGAACTACAAAAAGGAGTACAAACTGTATCCTGGTGTGTTGGTGCTGAGGGGCGAGCAAAAAGGGTAGAGTCTGCTCCGTCGGCTGGCAAGGGATCGACTGTTGCTGGCGGCTCCTCCAATGCTGGCGTGGCTTCACTTCGGCTGCAAACTTCTTTTTGGTGTTTTTGGTTTTGCTGATTTTTTTGATATTTTCTGCTGAGGCTGCTGCAAATGCATGACGGCTGGACTGGCTTCTCCTTCTTCTTCCTCCTCACCCGCCCCTATAGCTGGCACAGTTGATGCGGAAGATGATGATCCACCTATTTCTTTTTCACCCCAATCTTTGTGACAGGCGGAGGCAAGGCCCTACCGCTTCTGAGAGTAACAACATTAGAATAAGCAGTAATATCATTGTCAGACACGGACAGGACATCACAATCTACCTGCTCTTTTTTCTTGAAATTATTGGGGTTGGCTTTGACCAGAGCCGGAATGGTGGTTCGGGTGGCGGTCAGGTCGTCAAGCTGCTTGGTCATTTCCGCAAGCCCTTTGACAAGTTGGGCCAGACAATCCATGGTGGGGTTCGCAGAGGGTACTTCAGTGGTTTCAGCGTGCAGACCACGCTACTGTTGTATAGATGCGTGTGGAGGCTGTTGCTGGTGGTGCTGGGGTGGTGCAAGAAGTTGAAGTTGTTGATACGAGGGGGAGGATACTGCTGATATTGCTGAGAGGGAGCAGTCGCATACTGATGAAACGGCTGTGGACGACGGTACTGCAGCTGCTGCTGGTATGGCAAATTCTGCCTCCATTGATTTGGATACTGGGGAGGCTGATGGTACTGCTGATGAGGCTGAGAGGACTGTCCAAAGCGACCACCCTAAGGTTGGTGGTATTGCCGGTTGGCAAGTGGCTGACCCTGGGGTTGTCCCATAGGACGGGTCAGCTGTGCATCGATAGTCCATACCCCATTTACTTCTTGAATCAGGGGTGGTGGTGGGAAAACTGGATCAGGTCCCGAAAGAAACTCTGGCTGGTACACAACCATCTGCTGTTGTGGCTAGCCCTGGTCGGGCGCCTGCACGTAGTACACGTGCTGGACTGCCGATGGATGCTGGCTCGGCTGAGGCTGATGCTGCGGTTGCTACTCGTCCTTCTTCTCAGCGGGAGCTTCCGATGGTGTCGCCGACTGAACAGAGTTGATGGTGCCCACCAACAGTTCAAGGTACTTGTTGATCTGATCAAGCTTGTCTAAGTTCCGGGTCCTCTTCTCGATCACAGCGAGTTTTTTGAGGTCCTGTGATTGCTTCTCAATGATGTCAACTTTAGAGAGATGGCCCCCGATGATACTGAGGTTGGTGCTCTCATCTCTCTCTGCCTCCTTGGACGCTGCCATGTGCACTTATTTCTGGAGGATCTGGGGCTGCTTCTGATATGCCTTTGATGAAGAGAGGGCGGCCTCTCCTTCGGCCATTTCTTCGAATATCTGCCAAACTACGTCTTCATCCTTGTTAAAATGCGAACCCCCACATGCTGCGTCAACGAGCCTTTGGCTTTCAATGTTCAGTCCCCCAAAGAAGTGCTGGACCAAGCTGGTCTTCGGAATATCGTGATGGGGACACTTCTCCTGCAGGTCAGTGAATCTCTCCCAGGCTTTGTGTACTGACTCATGGGGTCCTTGGGAGAAATTACTGATATGGGCTCGCATCTGGTTGAGCCGACCGAGAGGGTAATATTTATGCAGAAATGCGGACTTCAACTCCTCCCAGGTCGTCATGACCTTCCCCAGATGGTTGACCCAATAGAGGTCCTTGTCTTGTAAGCTGAATGGGAATGCCATCATCTTGACAATGTCCAGAGGGACATTGGGATAGTGAGTAGTGCGGCAAATGCGGGAAAATTCCTGCAGGTGAATGTACAGCTCTTCATTGGTATTTCCATGGAATGCAGGGAGAAGAGCAATGAACTGAGGCTTCAGCTCAAAGTGAGCGTGTACCGATGGAATGAGGATCCACTCGGTCATCTGGCTATCTCCCGGATTGTATGTCTCTTTAAGTGTAGGCTTGGGTGGTGGTGGGAATTCAGGTTCATCATCATCAGGAACACCACCTCTACCTCCACCTCCTCCTCCTCTGCCTCCTCTGCCTCTGCCTCCTCCTCCCTCGTCTCGGTTCATCATATCATTCAACATATCCTGGAATGTTGTCTGCGTGAGGGCCTGCTCGGTCAGCTGCTGCTGGATGGCCTGGGTAGATGCCAATAGTTGTGCATTGACTTGATTCTAGTCTGGCACCTGTCCCTCTGGTTGGGGTGGCTGCTGACCCTTGTCCTTTCCTCTGGGAGCCATGTCAGGGTCTGAGTCGGACGAAATGAACTCCGGAGTAGTCTCCACGGCTTGCTCTGTCTTCTATCTACATAATTAGATTGTCCTGATCAGACCGCTTGCAATTAATATTCAGCTGTCATGATAGAGATGGAATTTAGGTCAACCCCAGCATGTTGTGAATGGAAAAAGGATGTAGACTGTAATTGACTTCCATTCACAACGGCGAAAGCGGGACAAAAGTGATCCCAGTTTATTGGGTGGCCAAGAGAAAGGTAGAACATGAGGAGTCTGGAGATCGATCCACAAAGTCCGGATTGGGTTCTCGGGAATCACCTCGAATTTATTGGCGGAGTTGAGTCCATGGAATTGATGTGGGTGTCGGCATGGTCCCGACGAAAACCATCCATGGATCAACTTCACGAAGAACAAGAGAAGATCGGATGTTGGAAGGAAGATACGATGGTCAACGAGGAATAAAAGGAGTGTAAAACAGTAGAGAGGCTCGGTTGAGCGAGGTGGTCAAAGGGAGAAACAACAAAATATGCGCAACGGCGTGGGACTTGATCTTTGAACCTTAATCTAGATCCATACAAACACAATACAAAATCGGGTTCACCAACTCAAGCCATGTGAAGCCGTGAAAGTTCAGCTATTTATTATCTTTTCATTTTTAGAGTTGTGATTTCCGGCATATCTTATAACAAGTCCTTAGTACGCTACCCTATAGGAGAGAGAGTACTGCCAGAAGAGTATCCCGTACTTGTCCTCCTCCTATGTAACATGTAGTCTGTACTTTTTGGAGTCCTTGTAACCCTTCCTGGATCCCTACTCAGCCAAAGAAATAGAGAGAGGAAGCCTATAGGCGAAACCAATACTTCGGTTCTCGCTCGCAACGGAATCACCCGTGAGCGTGCAAGAACCTACTCGGACGCAGGACAATGAGACAGACACCCCCGTGAAGGCGTAGCCTATGCTCAATACTTCGGATAGGGTCGATGCTCTACACAACAGAGAGTCATCATTGGTGACCAAGCCCTACTCGCCTACGTACGATAGAAGCGCCATTACTTCGGAAATCCAGGCGATACATAACGCAGTTGCAGACTGGGTTTTTGGCTTTAATCCTTAGGGGGTCGCACTCGCTCAAGGGAGTAGGGTTTTGGTCCCCCTCCAAGGTACCTGAAAACAATGAGGGCTTTATGAACCCGGTACATTGATAGTCCATTACAGATTTTAATTAAGGTCAAAGTTTATTTAGCAGTCCCCTTGTTTTAATTTTTGGGTTTTCACTTTTTTTTGAGTCTGTTTTCATACCAGCGCCTAACGTTTTTGTAGATTCTCATTTAAGTCCTAGGTGCTCAAAATCAGAGGGAGATAGCGGAAAAGCTGTGCAAGTGGTTCCATGATGGAAATCTCACAATTGAACCGAATGATGCATGCCGAGTTAGAAGACTTACAGTGCATCCCAGCTCTCTCCATGCGGTATGCAAAATAGAATTTTTAAACCTATCTACATGTCGGTATGCAAGGCACAAAATCGCCCTAAACATTAGCTGTTATTAGCGTGAAGAACCATAAGTCGCTCATTCATCTTTAGCCTGAAAGGTCCGGTCTTGGCTCACCCCTCCTCTGCTCAACACACTTGAGTTTAGGAGATAGCGCTTTACGGGGCTCGCTGTGGCACAAAGGCTAAGAGACAAATGAACAGCTTGTTTATGTTTGACTAGATCCATACGAAGTAGACTATAGGAACATGCATTCTTATTAATGTTTGGACCTAGCTACCGAATTAAGCAACCTATATCTAGGGACTCCAAGCACATAAAACAAAGTAAAATAAAGGCGGAAAGCTCAAAACTTCGGAAAACAAAGAAAAGAAAGCGATGGAAAACTCGAAAAGCCGCGATGAGGCCCCCAGGTGAACAATCACCCAGGCACTGGACCTCATTGTGAAGAGTAGAGTCCTGTTAATTATTACATGCCAAAATTGTCTCGCTCTCACCTTAAATTACAAAAAATGATCCTAAGTGTTCTAGACCTATCTACTCCCCATCTCCTTGCTTCCTTGATGCTCTCTTCAGTTGGTCATGAAGGGAAGACCAACCTCCTCCAAGCTCGGCTGCCTTGGCTCCCTAAGAAACCATCCTGACGTGGCGGGTCCTCGCATCAAAGTCACAAAAAGATTGAATTAGTATAGATCAATCAATTAGATAAAGCAGATATAAGTTAATCACAATAAAGAAATCAATAAGGCATGGTGATTAATTACAATAGAAGTAGCTGCTCACAAAATCAATGACGAATCAAAAATTTTTACACAAGAATGACAAAATAAAGTGGGCTATGCTCATTGCTCCCCGGCAACGGCGCCATCTGATAACCGACATTTTACGAGGGTCAAAATATGTTGTCGCTGAGGCGACCGCTCGCAGAACATCAGTTATTCAGCAATTAACCCACAATAAAAGAATGAATGGATTAAGTCCCAAAAATGTGAATTAATATTTATTACTCTACCACAAAATGCATAGTGAACAAGCATGTAGAGGTCGAACCACAGAGAGCAATACAAAAGTGCAATAGCCTAAGATGTGCATGTACCACAAAGTCATCCTTGTGTCAAGCCTATTTTTGTGGGTTTTTATCTTTTATTATTATTATATTTTTTATATTTTTTTATTTTTCGGTTAATAATATAGTTATAATATATATATATATATAATTTTATAGAATATAAATATATAAAGATATATATACCAGTAGAGGGTATGTATAAAGCATATAATACATACATATGTATGTATTTATAGATATATATATTTTTTAATTTAATTCTCAGATTGTTATACATTAATAAATATATATATAATATTTTTTTCAATAAGGGAATATATATATATATAATGTGGAGAGAGGGGTGATACAATATTTATAAAAATATACAAAAATAGTCTAAAATTCAGAAATAAAGTCTTTCTGGTATTTTCATGATTTTTTATTGTTTTTGTGATTTTTGGGCATTTTTCAACAGATTTATGGTATTTTAAATACTGAAATAAAACAAAATAGTGGAGTAGCTACTTGTTGGGGGTAAAAAGGGAATTAAAAATATCACACAGCCACAAAAATTTTCCAAACCATTTTTAAAGTAAAGAGGTTAAAATATAGAAACTACAGAATTTGAATTTGTAATTTTTAAGGTTTTCTAGAATTTTTTATATTTTTTAGAAGTTTTTAAGTATTTTTGAATTTTTAAGGTTTTTCTTTTGAGATTTTTAATGATTTTTGGATTGACACTTAATTAGGATAAAATAGATAATAGTTACTTTTTTGGAATTTTTCGAGGTGTTTTACTATTTTTTTGGTATTTTATAAACTAGACAGTAAATAAAATGCATGTTTTTGATTTTTAATAAATGCAAAAATGCAACAAAATTAAAAACTAAAAATATGGAGTGTTAGAGCAAGCTAACAGGAGCTTATATCCATTTTTGCAAAATTTTTCAAGTTAATATGAGGCATAAAAATAAATGGACAAAGCATACAAAAATATATGGCCTGGCAGGGGCATTTTTGCAAATAAAAATAAACTCAGGGACCTCTGTGCAAAAACACCACAAATATTACACGTGAACTGCAATTGTAAGGGCAAAAATGAAATACAAAATCCGCCAGGGGTTTGACTGCAATTTTCACGCGCCTCACGTGGGACTGCACGTGAGGCGCGGAAGGACCTAATTGCAATTTGGGAAAATATAGGGGTCCTACTGCAAAATGCACAACTTATTTACAACGTGCGAATTTATTTACAGTATTAAACATTAAATACAAAAAGTTCGAGGGGTCTCAGTGTAATTTACCCCCTAAGGCGCGCAAATGGACGGCGATAGGCGCGCCACTTATCCACGTGTCGGGCTCTCGAAGCCCGATACCCCTTCGACGATCTTCGGCCGAGATTGCTTCTGATGTCTGATCGAACGGCCGAGGCAGCTGCTACATGGATGGCCCTGATTAGATCTGGGGTCATCTCCTTCATCCGATGGTGGCTGTTGATTACGAAGAACAGGGAAGAACAACTGGCTTCCCTTGCTTCGATCTTTGATTTCTCCGCCTCCAGACGCTCCTGGTTGATTGCGATGGGTTCCATACGTCCGGCGAGGTGGTGCGCACCGTCCGAGGTACTCCAGAAGGTCTAGGACCCCCTAGATCGGTTCAACGAGCTCGGAGAAGAAAGGGGGGTCCTGGAACCTCGCAGGGGATCGAATCGAGCCCCAGGGGGCTCCGTTCAGCTTCTAACCTGCACCTAAAGTATGAGGGGCTCGAGGGGGTCTTCCTCGACCAGGGGTTAAGGCTAAAAAGATAGGGAATGACTGGGGGTGGCGAGGTCCGGTGAAGCGGAGGAGTTGGACTTCGATTCGCAGAGCTGGAGAAGCTCTGGTTGATCTGATGCGTGGGTTAAGCGTGGAACGCGTAGGGGAATGAAGTGGGGTGAAGCGAGGGGTCGGATCGTGCGGAGATCAGGATAGAGAGGTTCGCCGGAGATGAACTCCGGCGAACTTCGATCAGGGCCTAATCGAGCACCTACGGTCCTACTGGTTACTCTTAAGACTGGATTAAAGATTAAAAATGACAACTAAGCTACAAAACTAGATAAATCAGCTCTTATACCTGGTGGTCGACCAGGGAGCAGGACCTCCGGCGAGCGGCGGCCGTGGGCACTTCCTTCGACTCCTCCGACCGACTGAGACTGCCAGGAGTACCCCCCTGTCACGAGGATCCTCCAAGGGCTGGAATTGAGGGTGGAAAGCGACCGAAGGGAGACCAAAATGGGGGAGGAGGTCGAAGGGGTTATTTATAGACATGATATGCACCCTTATTGACCGGGGCACCACGAAGAATCGTCAGGTTAGATGGTCGTCTGGGTTGGTGGCGGTGATGTACAATGATCGGGGATCATTTTGTCAGAAGACGTCGATGGCCAACGATGGACGAGTCGAGCAGGAAAAAGGATGAAAACGGGGGACTGGACAGGTCTGACGGGAGTCAGAGGCGCAGGGGGGAGTTGACCGGAGGTCAACATTCCCTGGCCTCTGATTGGTCCACATAAGCCCGAACTTGACCTATTTATTACACGTAACAAATGAATTAATTAGATTTTACTTAAAAAATAAAAAATGTTTATTAATTAATTTAGTATTTATTTATAATTTTTATTTATTTTTTTGATGTATTTTATTATAGTTTTAATTTAATAATGTATTTATAAGTATATTTACATGTATTTATTTTTATTTTGTTTATTTTTATTTAATTATTTTATTTTCTTATTTTATAAATTTATAACTTATTTTTGTGAGTATAAATATATTTTTTGTTTAATTTTTAAGAGTTTATTTACATTTTTAAATAAGTAGGTATATGTATATGTAGGTATATCTGTAGGTCTTTTACCTATATATTATATATACTTTATTTATTTAATATATTTTTTTTGTTTTTATTTTGGATTTCTATTTTTAAGAAATTAGATGCAATATTTACATTATGATAAAAATATAGATGAATAAAGAATAAAATAATTAAGTCCCCTTTTATTCATGTACATACTTAACATAGGTATTTAGCCTATGTGTTACATAAGCTTATTAAATTTTACAAATTCTTTCTGGTTTTCTCTTAATATCAATATGTACCTGTATTATGTACATTATTTACAAAATTCTAAAAATATAATTTGATAAAACAATGGATAATGAATAAATTGAATATTTTAATCAGGCAAGCTGCACAATGGGGGTCAAAACCTAACTTTTGCAGATGGACTCCAAAAATTATGAAGATAATTTTATTAAATAGTTCTTAGGAAGCTATATACAGTTAAAGGTGAGTTTGGGTGATTTGGAGTTTTTATTTGCAAGATATGGGTCTGTGAAGTTGAGATTTTGGCTTTTTATTCTGTGTATAAAATGTACACTGAGTATTATTTTTACACAAACTCAATTTTGTATTTTTATATACATTATTATCTATAACTTTCATGAACAAAGTTTCTTTATTTGATGAATGAATAGTTTATACAAAATAGGTGTCAAAAATGCATAAATAAATGCATAAATAAATGAGGTATTTATTGTACACTGGCCCTTATCTCCCCCTACTTTATTCCTTGTCGACCAATTCCATGCTGGCCTTGGTCTCGTGGTTCAGGTCATAAAATATCTGCAACATTTTATTCCTTTTTCTTGTCTTCTCTTTTTCTATAATTTTGGCATTAAACACCTTATTTAATGTATAATTAATACAATGAATGATGAATGCTATTATGTACAATTTAATGCTATTTACATGCATTTGTTGGGGTATTTGAGGCCAAAATGATAGAATAAAGGTGATGAAATGGAGATTCATCAGGACGTGCTAGGATAGAGGAGGGATGGAGTATCTTTTTCCATTCACTACGCTAGTCGTACATTGGATGCCGCACAATAGAACTACATTGTCATAGAGAAAGAGATGCTAGTCGTAGTCTTTGCCTTGGACAAGTTCAGATCATATATTATTGGATCCAAAGTGGCTATCGGTGTTGATCATACCGCCATCAGGTACCTCATGGCTAAGAAGGATGCCAAAGCGAGACTGACTAGATGGATCCTTCTACTCCAGGAGTTTGATATTGAGATTAAGGATAAACCTGGAGTCAAGAATGTGGTGGCGGATCATCTCTCCTGATTAGAGAATATTGAGGAATTTGAGCAGACCGATCCCAATTATGAGACCTTCCCAATTGAGGCGATCCTTACTAGTGCCTCTCTCCCATGGTACGCCGACATTGTGAACTATCTTGTCGCCAAGAAAGTTCCACAAGGTTGGCCCAGGCAGCGACTTGAGACCTTCCTTGCGAAGGCCAAGTCTTACAACTAGGAGGATCCCATCCTTTATCATGAAGGAGGGGATAGTATCTGGAGTCGGTGCATTCCTCAAAAGGAGCATCATAGCGTCCTCACATACTGCCACAAGCTTGAGGCAGGAGGACATCACTCTGGGAGGAGAACGTCACAGAAAGTGCTCCAATCCGGCTTATGGAGGCCTAATCTCTTCATGGATTCTGATGAATTTGTGAAGAGGTGTACTGACTGTTAGAGGATGGGCACTTGTGAACAGCGTGATATGATATCGATGCAACCCATTCACTTCTGTGAGGTTTTTGATGCATGGGTCATCGATTTCATGGGTCCATTCCCTAAGAGTCAGGGATTCGAGTACATTCTATTGGTCATGGATTATGTGAGTCGTTGGGTTGAGGTCATTCTCGCCCGAACCGCAGATGCTAGGACTGTTTGCAAATTCTTGAGGAAAATTATCATTTCATGGTTTGGGGTGCCTAGAATATTAATATTTGATGAGGGGTTTTACTTTATCAACGACAAGGTAAAGGCCTTTGTTAGGGAGTTCAGCATAGACCATCGAGTTGCCACTCCATATAACCCTCAGACCAATGGTCTTGCTGAAGTATTGAATAGGGAGATCAAGACGATATTGCAGAAGGTAGTTTGCCCAGACTGAAAGAATTGGTCACAGATTTTGGACTCGGTCTTGTGGGCATATCGGACTTCCTTCAAGACCCATTTGGGTAGATCTCCCTTTCGTCTTGTTTTTGGCAAGCCCTGCCATTTAGCTGTTGAGATTAGGCACAAGTCTCTTTGAGTTGTCACTGATATATTATTGGATCCAAAGAGCATAGGTGATCAAAGAAAGGCAGAATTGGCAGCCCTGGAGGAGCATAGAGATACAGCCTTTTCAAGCAGCCTACAGTATAAGGAGCGAGTGAAGATATGGCATGATTCTCACATCAGCCATAAGCAGTATGAGTCAGATCAAAGAGTATGGTTGTTTGATGCCAGGCTTAGATTATTTCCAGGGAAATTGCAGAGTAAGTGGAAAGGACCATACCGAGTTCGAAAGGTGCATGATAATGGTAGTATCGACATATCTGAGATGTCATCTGAGTCCACCTTTCGTGTTAACGATCAGCGTCTCAAACCATATCTAGATCATGAGCCACTGATCGTTGACGTTGCCCCGATTCATTTTGCATGAGATGTGATCTTTGACTCACATTAGTTGCATCTCATGCCTGATTATCACTATCTTCTGCCTTGTATAGATCCAGATGTCCATATCATCTCATTCTTTAGTCTAGCACCCCATCTGCATCTTGTGATTATGTTATACTTAGGGTGTAATGTATCTTAAGTATGGGTGGTGTAAGACTCTTGATTATTCTTTTGATTCTCTTTACATCTGTTTTGTTGCCTATACTTAGGGATATTTTACCCTAAGTATAGGGGAGGTAGACCCTGTACATTCTATCACTTAGTTTTTCCTTTATGTACAGTCTGCTATACTTAGGATTACTTGATCCTAGGTATAGGGGAAATCACCGAGCCCTCTTCATTCTATTCTCTTATTCGTCGTTGTAGTATAGCATTCCTTTTCACTTCCCTATACTAAGCACGAGTCATGTCTTCTTCATCGCTCTTGATTCACTCTGAGGACATCGTTCGAGCTAAGTATAGGGGTGTGTCGTATATATTACATATAAACTTTAGTCATAACTCGTACTTTGTGTGAGTGTGTTAATAAATAAAATGTCTAAAATCCTTTATCTAAAAATCATAAATTTTTTTAAAATTTTCTTGTACATGAAATTCTTTCTTGCACATACATAGCTATTTATAAAAAGTATTCTTGTACAAATGTTTGTAAAAATGTTTTGTTTGTAAAATAATTGTAAATATTTGTATCAAAATTATGTATATAGTACGAAATTTTTGTAAAATATTTGAAAAATAAAAGTTTGCAAAAACTCTTGTGTAAATATTTGTAAATAGTTTGCAAAACTTCTGCATCCATGCATACATTCAAACATTTTTCAAAAAAAATTGCACATTTTCAAAAAAATTTGCATAAAAAACTTTTTTGTGTATACTGGTACAGTTTTTCTGAATCATAGTTGACATTTAAACTAGCCTGGAATTAAATTGAAAAATGGAGCTTGGTTAAGACCTTAATCCACTTAATTCTAAGAGGAACCCTATAGGACTTAGGTTTGAGACTTTTCAGGTCCATTGGTGACTTAATTCTTTGAGTCCACTAGGCTATGATCACATGTCATTTTGATGAGCCTAAGTAGAACATTTAACACCACACACATGACTCTCACAGACAATGGTTTTACTTGCACCAGCACCTTACACATAGCTCTCTACGGATGAGGTGGTGAGGAGGCAGTTTCTTTTGGCTTGGGGTAGCATACAAGGGTAGTATTTCTAGGCGGAACCTCTCGTCTTTTTTTAGGGAAGGAAGTGCGCCTCAACTTGGTTTGGCGGTGTTGACCTAAAGATAAGAGTTGTGAGTCGCAATAATGCTTCAAAAGAGGGATAGTCTACTGGCTCAAGAGGAAAAAGTCCTTATGTATATATGATGCACCATGTAGATATATTGTACATATTCACATCAAAAAAATTGTGTGCAAAAGAAATAAAAACTCCAAAAAAGTGGTGGGTCTGATAGAAAATGAAATACCTACCGGAGTGTATATAGCCAAATAAAGCAAAGCTTATGTTACCCATTCTCATCTCATGAAGCTTGCAGAAGGGAGACTTAGCTACACTGGTTGGGCTCCCAAGGATACATGGCTACACTGGTCATGATCCATTCCCTTCCTTCCCCTCTTCTTGAGCTGGTTGAACTTAAACTTAGAAGGGAATACCCCGCTTCTCGAGGAAAGAGCTGCCAGACTAGGGCATTAGAGTTACCTTGTTGAGGGAGGTTGTTACTTTGTCATTTCTGAGGTGGGGATATACATATCACTTACACATTATAAGGAAAGATTCATGGTCATTAGAGTTTGTGTATGTAGACTTGCTCTGATCTAGATTATTGAGGAGTCTTGACCATAGATTAGTGGAACTTAGAAGTTGTTGAGTCTTAAACCTAGGTCCAAATAAGGTTCTGAAAAACTAATAATCCAAAGGTCTGACTGAGCTCCATACTCCAGTTTAATGAAGGAAAGTTTAATAATGTATCTTGATTCTCCTTCTTTTTCTTTTCTTTCTCTTTTCACTTCTTTTGCAAATAAGTGTTTGCTAAGGGACTAGCAAAGGTAAAGTATAGGAGGTGATGAATTCCTGATCATCACTCTTTATTCTTTTATTTTAGTTATTTATCTTGGCATTGCATCATGTAAATAGATGTAAATACAATAAGTTAGCATTTAGCATGCATGTGGTAAAAATACATAATTAGCATTTATTTGTGCAAAAAAAAGAATAAAGGAAAAAAGAAAGGAAGGAGGTATTTAGAATAAATACAGAGTGACCCGAACCCCAAGAGAAGGTCAAGAGAAGGTCAAGCATTGACCTGATCGCTAAATAAAACAAGTAGAGAGAGATAGGGCCTACTCTATATTGTACATATTAATTGTGTAAATAAAGAATTATTCTTGATAAAAAAATAAAAAGATTCTTCTTACCTCCTTATAAATAATCCTAAAAATAAAACAAAAATTAAAAAAATAAAAAAAATAAAAATAAAATCATCTATCCCTTGTACAAAATACATGTATATATGCTTTCTTCTCTATTTATTATATACATGTAAATAAAAAATAAATAAATAAATAAAATTATTTTGTACTCCAAAAAATATGTTGTGAATAAATAAAATAGAAAATTGGTGTATTTGTGTAAAAATAACAAAATAAAAATAATTGCACAAAATACATAGGTATACTATACCTATATATACTATTATATATTGTATTTACAATAATTTGTTTTTCGTAAAAATAATTAAAATTTACAGAAAATCATTGAAAAATAATAAACATTTCTCATTTAAAAACTTTTTAATTTAAAATCATTTATTATTTTTTATTGAATTTGTAAGTATTTTGTAAATCCTGATTTTCTGATTGGTCGGCTGGATTATTGACCGTTAGTCAACGGTTTCTACCAAGGTCAGACCCGGATCCTGTTCGCCAGAGCCTCTTATCAAAATTTCCTAGCCCGACTCCGTTCTCCTTTGGCCTTAAGATTTAGACCTGATAATCCTTGTACCTCTGACATTCTCGCGGGTCCTTTAGTCGATCTGATTCTCTCTAGGGTTTGTCATTTCACGTCGATCTTTCCATACCCTCGACTCACCTCTAAATTATATCTTCTGCCTCCATGGAGCGACAGCTCGTACCTCGCTCCCACTTCGACCCCTAGCAACCTCCAGCTGAGTGACAGCTGCTCGGAGAACCTCTCGGAGCTTGGTTTGGTGCAGTGAAGATGACGCTCACCCTTCGTGACGGGAGATCCACCGCGAGCAGTCTCCCCCGCCTTCCGCATCGAGGTTGAGGCCATTACCCCGTCAGCCATCTTCTCCTGAAGCTCCGGAGCACTCCCAGATCTTCAGGTATCCCTCATATCCTCTCCATCTTCCTGTTCGATCCGATCTTTTCATTCATCGCCGCTGCACTCCTATCTGCTCCGACCAGCTGGTCGGAGTCTTGACATCCACCTCCAGCCGTTTAGATTGATCCGCAACCTTGCACTCCATCTTGCACCGCAACCTGATCATCCTTAGCCTCGACCTTCAGGTCGGGATTAGGATCGAGATCTCCTCTACCACCTTCGTCGGAGATTAAACTTCACCCCCCCCCCTCCGCTTCGTTGGTTTTTAGCTTCAATAACTCGGACCAGAGCATAGCCCCGAGTCCTGACTTTGCATTGCAGGTATCCCCGCACCCGGAGGAGTCCTTATTGACCCTCAAGCCGCTCAGCGGAGCAGCTCCAGCTGAAGCTCAGCCTTCCCATCCATCCGGCCCTCCTTAAGATGATCATACTCCACTGCTCGACGTGGAGCACCTCTCTGGAGGCGCTTGACCTGCCGGAGGCTTGATCAGCCCAGAGGATTCGCGCCTTTCCTTGCTCGAAGTTCGCCAGCCCCTAGTTCATCTACCATCCCCCTTCACCATCGGATGAAGAGACGGGCACCAGTTTGCATCAGAGCCGACCGTTGCTGCAGCTTTTGAGACGTCGGTCTGCTACCCTCTGACACATCTGCGCTGCACGTAGGCGACATTCCCTGAGCGTCAGATCTGACACACCAGGTGATCAGCATCGTACGCTCCAGATTCGTCCAGTGAGCACCATGTGCCATCATCCGCCCCCCCCCCCCTCCTCACGTGCCTCGAGGGTATATTGCATTATTTACCCTGCACTTTTTATGCTTTATTTTCTAGTGTGTTAAATAAAGTTGTAGTTTGAACTATTTACATGTTAGTCCCTAAGATTTCTACTATTTGCAATTTAGTCCTCCCAGTCTAAAAACGTGTGCATGATCACGTGCCCTATGATGTTTTTGCATATTCCATCCTAGACTTTTTGATGGTTCATATTTGAATGAAATGTTTTCTATATTTGTAGTTATACCCCTGTAAACAATTTATTGAGAATGTACATTATTTCTTGGTCTTTTTGCATTGATGCCCTTGGACTTTATGTATGTGTTATTGTTTAGTCCTGAAACTTAGGATATTTACAAATAGGTCCCTACAACCTGTGTGCTTTGTTTTAAATCAAATAATTGTCAAATTTATTCCAAAAATTATTCAAAAATTATCATTAGCTTGTGGTAATGTGAAATATTTTTAGTAAATTTTTGACACTATTTGATTTTATTTGATATTTTCTAAAAATCAAAAATCCTTAACAATGTGTCTGTTTATTTTAGAAAATACAAAAACTATATAAAAATAGCCTCTAAAAATTCTATAAAAAATTTTATGTGTTTGTTTTGGTTTCTTTTAATTTCAGTACCATTTTGGTTCCATTATTATAAAACCCCTAAAAATCACAAAAGACAAAAAATCTTATAAAAATCATTAAAAATTCTACAAAAATAAAAAAATGAGTTTTCAATTTCTGTAGTTAGATTTTGTCATCTATTTTAACAGAAAATTACAACCAGGACGTTTGGGGCACTTTAGATATTTTAAAGTTGCCTTCTAGTCCAGGTTGTACACGATTTTGCTATTTTGACTTTATTTCATTTTTAGAAAATTGTATAAAACTTGAAAAATCTCACAAAAACACCAAAAGTACTTGCATATTTTAAAAATATAAAAATATTTTTTATTTTTGAGCCTTTTTAACCTTAATGAAAATTATTGTAGTGTGATTTCTTTCATCTTTTTATTGATTTTCTCATTAGAAAATATAAAAAAATGCAAAAAAAATCAACCAAAAAGATGCTTGTTCTTCTCTGATTTCTCGACTACTTCGTAGGCTTAGTGTGTGCTCCTTGTGTTCGATCATGGTCGCTATACCAGGTTAAATAAATAGCGGAGACCGTTTCTTTAGATTTTTGAGCTTGATTGTTTATCTTGTGGTCTTACTTTTTCTTAATTGATTGTGCCTTGCGATTCGGGTCGCAATGACCTTAGATACTACTTAACCCGAGTGCTCAGAGTGCGACATCATTAAATAATCTTACATATTAATATCCTTCTAAAAATGATACCATTCAAATTAGGTATTCACTCATTTGGTAATACACGCGTATGGCCTAAAATTGGTGCTCACCAAGAAGCAAATGGGCACAATGCACATTGGATAAAAATCATATATATATATATAGGATTGGGGAGCCTACACCCATGTGTAGGTAACTTTCCTACATCCACTCCTTTTCTCTTCTATTTTTTGACTTTTTTTGAAATGGATCCTTAAAGGATTTACTTAGAATATTAAGTGAAATACGTGTTTCAAATTTCGTGTAAAATAGACATTCCTAAGATCTCCATCAGAAGAGGTCAATTTTCAGCAAATTTGAGATCGTTAAAATTTGACAGCCTTGATGGAGGGGATAAAAGTCTCAAATTAAGTCAAGTTTTGAATGGCATCGTAGTGACATATTGTGATCTAAATTCTACTAGGATTCATTTCAGAAAAATTAAAATTAACGGGGAAAAAAGGGTGGGTGTAGGAAAGTTACCTACACATTGGTGTAGGCTCCCTTTTCCCTATATATATATATATATAGGATATCTTTCAAATGAGACATGACCCTTCCATCTCTAAGGAAGGCCAGCGATCTTGTGCGTCCATAATTAATCAGATGATTGTTATTAAAGCATGTTAATATTATTATTTAATTAATCAAAAACCTAGTTTGGTCATTATGCATTATCTAAATATAGTATGTAGCATCCTAAAATATGTCCTCATTAATCTCTCTCCTACTCTTTCCAAAAATCCTATGCGTATACCTAAAATATCTCATTAATCTCTCTCATAATCCCACAAGCACGACGGCAGTGCGTGAGAGGAGGTGACGATGGTGGGGCTCCGGAGGCTCGCACGAGGGCGGCGTGGCTCCGGCTGGTGATGGAGGTCGCACGGTCGACGGAGAGACTCCCGATGGTTATTGAAGAGGTCAACTGCGGACTTTGGTGGACGGCGATGGGAGTTGTAGCGCCTCGCACAGAGGAGTTGCATCTTTCTTTGGAGGTCGCGTGGTGACTGACGGGATCTGCGGAGATGCGGTAAGGGCAGCGGCGGCCAAGGTGGGGGGGGCGACACACGCCCTTCAGTGATCGACGACGGGGTGGAGGTTGCGATGCTCCTCGAGAGGTGATGGATGGATCCTCCGGGGCAGCGGGCAGTGGCGATGACGACATCTGTATCATGGTTGTGACTGCACAAGGAGGTCATGCAACCATTATGTTTTACATATTTCATGTGTATTATACATTTTTTATGTTTATTATAACAATTTTGATTTGTATTATACATATTTGATGTGTCTTTTTACATCTCAAATGGATGCGAATGAAAAATTGTAGTTTTTATGTGTATTATACATTTTGGATGTGCATTACATATTTTAGATGTGTATTATATATTTTAGATGTGTATTATAGATACTGAAACATGTATTATACATTTTTATAAAAAATAAGTATTACAGATTTCACATAAATCAAAAAAATGTAAAAATAGCTAACGTATTGCTAATATGAATTTTATTATACAGATAACCATATAAATTTTACAAAATGACTAATGAAATTTGAATGAACCACGGATTATACAAAAAACATACAATCTTTACAAAAAGAATTACATATGATACAAAAAACGTGTAAGGATATAAACATCTGTCCCACGTTATTTTGCCCAGCACAAAACTGGACATTATTTAAATATGGTATTACGAAAAAAATACTAAAATTAGATCTAGCTACATTTAGTATCTTGAAATATTAAATACTATCCGTAACTAATACAAACCATGATGACCAAAATACCCTTTTAGGCAAACAAATTGAGCAAGCCATTAGATTTGAATCTAATAGCTATAATAGTTGACCTTCCTTACACATGGAAGGACCATGTATCATTTGAAAGGTCCCATATATATATAGGGGCGATCCTATGAGAGCCAAAATTGGTGAAAGCATGAGAGGAGTGATTCTGGACCACAAGATCATGTCTTCTCTCTCCTGGTCTTCTCTCTCCTGGTTGAATCTTGTGGTCCAGAATCACTCCTCTCATGCTCTCACCAATTTTGGCTCTCACAGGATCGCCCCTATATATATATATATATAGAGAGAGAGAGAGAGGGCCCTTCCAATGAGGTGCACCTTTCATGGGTGTATGGAAAGCCCATCACGAGATCCGTTAGATCTCGATCTAGCGGTTCTTCATCCAAAAGGGTATTTTAGTCCATACATTTTCGTTTTAAATTTGAATTTAATTTCGAATTTGAAATTTATTTCATCTTTATATTTTTCCATTTTTAGTGTGTCTGATTTGGTATTTTTTGTGGCCTTTTAGTTGCTGAATTTTCGCCAACATGGTAGCATTTTCGCGCAATGTAGAATAGCTGGTTTTTTTGTAAAATTCCGCTTGATATTGTAAAACTGCATCCTGCATTGTAAAATAAAATCACAATTAGTAATATTAATATTATAATAATTGTAATTTTGATAACACTATTGTAAAAGATCATGGACGTTTTGTAAAATCTGTATGAAGATTGTAAATCCATCAGATCCTATTATGTGCGTTTTTCACAAATGCCAAGCATCTTTTTAAAATTCGAATCCCTTTTGTAATTTTGCATCCTGCATTGTATAATAAGATCACAGTTAGTAAAAAATGATATGCAATTGTAAAATACGATCTAAGATTGTAAAAAAAACTCGAGATTGCAAAACAATCTCAGATTGCAAAATAGGTCATTTATATTGTAAAAATACGATCTGGGATTGTAAAAAAACACTCGAGATTGCAAAATAGGTCATTATATTGTAAAAACCTGGGCACGCCCTCCATCTCCAGCATCCTCTCTACCCGCACCTCCTCCGCCATTCTCCTCCACGACCCACCTCCTCCATGCACGTCCTCCTCCGCCCACACACCTCCATTCATGCACTCCTTCATCCGTCTCCTCCATGTAACACCTCGTCCACGCATATAAATGTAAAAAAAACAGTCTGAAATTTGTAAAAAGATGATATGCTATTGTAAAATACGATCTGGGATTGTAAAAAAACTCGAGATTGCAAAATAGGTCATTATATTGTAAAAACCTGGGCACGCCCTCCATCTCCAGCATCCTCTCTACCCGCACCTCCTCCGCCCTTCTCCTCCACGACCCACCTCCTCCATGCACGTCCTCCTCCGCCCACACACCTCCATTCACGCACTCCTTCAACCTTCTCCTCCCCTCCCCGCTTACCTTCACATCCACCAGCACGATCTTCGATGTTTGAACCTGTGGAATCGACCAGCCTCCTCCCACATGCCGTCATCGATGATCTTCGCGACGTAGGTGAACGTGATCTGTTGGGGAGGCGATGGAGGACGTCGGAGTAGCCTCCTCCCACATGTCGTCGTCGAGAGAGAGACAGGAGAGAGAGTCGTCGAGAGAGAGAGCCGTCGTTGAGAGAGAGAGAGAGATGTGAGATAATTAAGGAGATATTTTGTTGCATTCTAAATATAGAATATACCAAAATGACCATAATAGGTTTTTTGACATTTAAAAAATATAGATAACAAGCCATTAATGATAACCATCAGATTTACTATGGATGGTTAGGATGGCGGGCTTTCCATGCACCCAGGAAAGGTGCACCTCATTGAAAATATCTCATATATATATATATATTCAAACTCGTTCGATAAATGTATAGCGGGCTTCAAACGATGTTATAAATATAGTAGGTACAAACATATACATCATAATTATATGAGTGTTTTACAGCAAAATATGTTTAAACTCTACTATAAATATATAATAAGTTAACCTTAAACCAATTATAAACATATAGAACATTCAAATCCTTGTTATTTGGGTGTAGTATGAGAACATATAGAATATTCAAACATATAGAAATATTGAACATCTCGCATCATGCCCGTTAATATTTTCCGAGAAAATTCCAAGAAAATCTGAATAAGCGAACCCATTTTGATGGCTACGTAGATGAGCAGGATTTGGTCATTTTTTGAGTTTGAGAACCATTTTCTTATTCTATATGGCCTCATGTGGATGCGGAATACACTTTTTTCCATCGTGATTACAACATCCATCATTTTTCTATCTATTATATTCATCTCTTTTTTATCCCTCAAATCCATACATCACTTCTTAATCTATTGTATTTATCTCATTCTTTGTCCCCCAAACCAACCGATTGAATACGAAGGAATGATAAATCTCACATATCCAAATTACTTAAACAAAGTGGGCCCACTTTTTTCAATGATATGGGTGGCATCCTTTAGAATGATTGAGTTACAGTTTATGGGATTCGAATCTAAGATCTTTTTACCAAAATTCAGGTATCAAGATCGGATGAACTACATCTTGCTACGAAAATTGTACTCCTGCAGGGAGCTACTGCAGATTCTGCAGTAACCGCGCAAGCCACTCGATCTTGATTGAGCGGTTTGCACAAATTCATACGGTAACCCGCAAAAAGTGTACATTCATGTGAACCGCTCGATCAAGATCGAGCGGCTCGTGCACAGAGTATCCTCTCGCACTACTGCAACCTTCGGATATTAGCGGAGCGATCTAGACCATCAGATATCATTTGAAGCGTATCCGAGCATTCTTCCTTAAATAAATGCTAACTCCAATTTGCAAGAATATCTGGGAGATTGCAAAATCCCCGATCAATCATATGGGGAAATGGAAGTGACGTTGATGATCTAAGGGACTCGAAGAGGATGGTGGAAAGTTTGTCTTCTAGTCTTAGTGTTTTTTTTTAGATAAGCTATGGAACAATTGAAACGGGCATCTATATGATCAAATGGTAGATAGTAAAGGATTCGACGATATAAAATAAATTGATAACCCAACTCTGAACACCTGAATTAATCCTCCAGCTAAACAATGATTTAGAACTCCTAAACATATAGCAATTCCCCTTGGGGTAAATTGTAAAAAAGATCCCAACGCATTAAAACAAAATTGACCTAATAAATTCAGCTTTCGTTGCTATATCATCCAAAGTTAAATATATAACTACACATAATATATGTTACTTCCTTCTTTAAATTTGCAAAAATTATTGTATTCGTTGTTATATTTCTAGCAACGAAGAATATAACAACGGTTATCCATTGACATTTTTTTAATCGTTGGCAAATTTAGCAAAAATTTTTTAGAAGTTTTAACGAATAAGCAAACAGATAAATTATTGTTAATGAGTCTTTAGCAACGAATATACCATTTGTTGCTAAATACAAGAACAAAACTAATTTTACAACGAATAATATTCATTATTATACATATAACATAGGAAGATATGACAACGAATAATCGAATTATTCATTACCATAGGTCAAATTTCTTGTAGTAGACCCTTTTATGTCAATGTTAAACCTTAAAATTGCATTACAACAAAAGTGACATAAGACAACGAATAATTTGAATAAATCCCTATATCTTCCAATGTTAAAATATATTGCCAAATTATCTATTATTCTTGTAATTAGTAAGGAATGCCATGTTCATTGATAAATATTCATATAATAATAATTTTTGGTTGACATATTTGTTAAATTTTGTAGTAATCGTTGTTAAATTTAACAACATTACAAGGAAAGTCAATGAATAACATGTACTATATTATTCACTGTGAGGAATATAGCAAGAAATACAGTACTTTATGTGAATATATAAAATCAAGGAACAACTAATATTCATTGTTATATCTATAACTACAGAAGATATGTCAATGAATATTGAATTATTCATTGTCTTAGACCAGTTATGTTGTAGTGTTGAAAGTTTAGTACCTCATTCGCTACATTTGAAAAATGAAGCTTGTAGATGAGAATATGAGGCATAGTTGAGACCTTGTTTGTGATTTATCTAGTCCTAAATACGCTACTATTAATACTAAAAAATTTTGTTACTTTTGGCATTAGCATGCATAGATCACCAACTAACATGAGTATTGTTTGTCAAAAATAGCAAACTTCTTAACTACATACAATCAAATCAAAAAGGCATTTGTATACTAACTTTTGATGATACATGTTTTATATGAAAACTTCTAGTAAACTAACATTATAAAAATTTTAAATTGACATATACATAAAATTCTTACATTAAAGGGGAAAGACACCTAGCGGTTATTTCATTGATAGATACCTCGTTCACGTAGAAACAATTTATATATTGGCAACTCAACCTTCAATGTGGGGTCCTTAACCAGACAGTGACACCCTACTTTCTACCTAATTAAAATATCAAATTTCGCATAACCATTGCCAATAAAATATAGAAGCTTGAACATCTCAATCATTTGCATGCTCTCTCTTTTAATTGGCTTCCTAACTGAAACACTCATCAATTGAGCAGATAATCATATTTTATTTAGTTTCTTCCTAAAAAAATATTTTCCTTCAGTTGCAGAAGAATGCGTGGTAAATTGCACAGATTTTGCGTCATTATTAAGGGGCAGTTTGATCATCATTATCAAGCCTTCATGCTTTTTAAATAGGGTAACTACAATACTTAAAAGACCAATTAGAGGGACAAGAATATATGTACATGACCGTAATGAAATGAATATATTAAATATATTTTCTATATATGTAAACCATACTAAATACGTGTATTTAGGTTAATATAAATCAGATTCACATTCGTTTTTAAATATATAACAACTCATTTTTCACATCTGTTAAAATTCGTACTTGCTTTCATATTTAAGCTGGATAAAAATTTGATTGTACCTATATTCACATATGTGTCTGACTTTTTTTTCATCTCTAACGCTGACAACAATCATGGGACATTTTTTCTAATTATTTTTCGATCATCTTTTGGAACAGACCCGAGCTGAAACCAATAAAAACTAATCCTAGACAAAGCTCAGGATCAAGTGGATTCAATTGCAGCAATCTTCAAATTAACTTGTCAAGTAATAATATCCATTCACAAATCTGTCAATTTCAAGCTGAATGCTAACCTCCTATACTTTATATTCATGGTGTCATCGTTACAATCCGGTACAATCTGTAACATCCTTAGCTTAGCCTCTTGCAATTATCTCAAGAAAAAACCGATTCCAACGTCTTGTTGAGGATCAAGTGAACTTGTCAAAAACATCCAAATTATTTAGATCCAAGTTATCGAGTCCTCTAATTTATAAGTTTTATTGAAAACTATCTCAACATGTTTGTTGATATGCCTTGAATCCTAATCATCCTCAGATTGAACAACTGTCGTATGTACCCCTTCTTGTTGTACCATACCCCATGAGCAAGTCTATTTGTATTCGAGTACATGAATCCAAGGTTGCAAAAGTCGGTAGTCGATACCCGGTCGGCTGGGTCACTGAATAAGGATTAATCGGCAGTCGAGCGACTGGTCAATTTAGTCGAACTTTAATCGACTTTGAATTTTATGATTATTTTAAATATATAACTCATTTATATATATATATATTTACGCAGATTTTGTACATTATTATACTATCATAATAAAATAAAAGAAGTAATTGAATTTAAGTAAAACATTAAGCATATTATAATAAGTTTGCTTATAAAAACATCAAAACAAAAAAATATGGTATCTCCAAGCAAAAATTGATCGACTAGTGTACCTAACCAGAATTAGTCGGTACTCAGTCGGCCACCCCACTGACTAGACTAGTCGGACCTACTAGTCAGACCAGTCGGGCGACTTTTACAACACTGCATGAATCCGTTTATTTCAAGGATTCCTCTATACTTGAACTGTATATAAACTCTTCCAGAGTTAGCGCTCTCAGTATCATCTATACCTTCTTCTTTCTCCACAGTGAAAACTAATCGTCATCGCCCAAGAGCATAGCCCAGTTACAACTTACAAGTGAACCTTGTAAATCCGTGTGTTTGTGTCTTTCTTGATCTCCATGTTCGTTTAGTTGTAATAAGGGGTCAATTTCCCGTTTGGCACGGTTCCGAAGAGTACGACTATTCACATCCACATCCCATTATTTCACCTTATTCCACCAATATTCCTATCTTTATTCCACACTACCTACCCATATTACATCTTATTCTCTGTATTCATGTCTTTCCAGCCGAACAGAGAATAGACCTTTATTCTCCTTGCTCCACATCCTTATTCTTGAACCGAACATCCCTAAAGGTTATCATTCATCTTTCCAAAGATTACCCCTCAACCACTAGCTGAACTATGAAAATATGATGCTAAAATACTATCAAATAACGTCAAAATGACTCAAAAATGATTGCACGAAGATGACACCAAATTCTGGACATTTTGATTACTGTGGATTCATAGCATCTTACATTTGCACTTTTATCATCTTACCACCTTATATATGGATGGATGAAATCACCCAAAAAAATGTAAACCCAAGCAACAATGTGCTCCCCTGTGTTCAGCATATTTCTGTCCAAAACAGATATGTGTTGACGAATGTTTAACAACTACTTCTAGAGCAAAAATCGACTTAAATGAACCGTTGCTTAAGCAGAATGTCTTCCACTAAAAAATCAATATTTTACTAAAAAATCAATTTTTTACTAAAGAAAAAGGAAAAAAGTGACTTCCTTCCAATACAAAAATATATAAAAAAGAAGGGCAAGAAAGCAGACAATCATGGGGAGGAGGCAATGGGCGTGGCAAACACTAATCAAGGAGCTGCCGCCCACCACCGCCAACCAACTTAGGCGTCCAGCTCTTCCCCCACCCCTTCCACCAAAACCACAGCTGTTACCACCCAACGCGGACCCCCTCCCACCTTTTTCCCTCCCCTATATAACCACCACCCCCTCCCCCACTCCCTTGCTCCACAGCTTCCAACTCTCAGCACTCCATCCTCTCACATTACATCCACCCCCCTCCTCTCTCTGTCTGGTAATCTACATCTCCATCTGCTCCTCAATGGCACGCCTCTCCTCCTCTGTGACCCTTCTCCTCCTTGCCTTCCTTGCTGCAGCATCGGCCTTGTTGGCATCCGCACAAGGCGAAGCACCTGCCTCCGCGCCCACACCTGGTGCCGCAGCCAGTTTCCCGGCCTTGGCTGCAGCAATGGGCTCGTCTCTGCTCTTCTCTCTGATTCTCCTCTTCCACTAGGAAGGGAATGTGTGACTTGAGATTTTTATATTTGATTGAGTTGGTTGGTTCGTTGGTTGCTTGTGATATTTATTGTTGTTTTGTGTGTGGTACATATCCTTCTTTTTTTGCTATAAAATAAACCATTGTTTTGGGAAGTTCTTTTTCTGGTGCATGGTGTCATGAGAACAAAAAGAATCTCATATTATGGAGATGTATTACAGTTTTGAGATGTATATATTAAACTGAAGGAGACAGCCAATGTGGTATCTCCAATGTGTGACATATTTACATTCCAATACCTACAATATACACTAAGCAACACATTCTTTACAAGATCTGGACAGTATACACATAGGAAAGCGAGTTTAAATTTGCCAAACCTTTGCCATAGAAAGTGTCCAAGGGAGCGACAATCGGTGCTCATTTGGTATCTTAAGAAGCAGTTCCTCGAGAGTTCTCCTGCATCTCCAGCTCGTGCTCCGCGACCATGATGCAGGAGTCTGCCTCTAGAGAGGACCTGGAGGTCGCTTTCTTGTAAAGAGAGGGTCCTTTGGGAGATGTCAGGAAGTTGGGTGTGCATTGCACATCGGGTGTGATTCCAACCTGATCGATGGCGTGCAGTGCTGGTGATAAGTACTTTGCTACTGTGATGAAGAGTGCCGAACCATCCTGCAGCTGAGTCACACTCTGAAGATAAGAGAATAATGCGCAATCATATTAGATAAAGCTCAAAACATCATTGCCAATCCAATTCATTTGAACGACTACAACAAAATTATTAGGGGAATTAACCTGAATTTTTCCTTTTCCAAATGTTCTGTGGCCAATGAGAATAGCGCGCCCGTTATCGTGCAATGCTCCTGCCAATATCTCACTGGCGCTCGCACTTCCCTCGTTGACCTGTTTTATGTCAATTTACAAGGCAGGCGTAAAACAGAAATTGTTGGCATCATGGGAAAGTCTCTATGAAGGAATTCGAGAACAAGGAAAAGCATGGATGAAGGAATCTGGGTTCTTGAGAACATTGCAGAATTTGCTTCAATTTCTATTAGATATTAGCCAGCTTCCGGATCTCAAGTCTCCCAGGAATCGAGTTATTAGTTAGATAGCAATGCTTACAAGGATGACAAGGGGCCGATGTGTTAAAGCATGTCCATCGACCAAATTGATCGGCTGCATATGCCCTTCTCGATCAATCGTGTTGACAAGAGTCTCATCACCATCTAACCACATCTCAGCTACATCTAACCCAGCCTTCACTAAACCTCCCTGTAAATCATACAAGGGGTTAAGTGCTTTACAACCTAAAGAGTGTGGAGAAGATTCTCTTTAATTATGATTCAACTGACAGGATTGTTGCGTAAATCAAGTATGTAGGACTGTACTCCTCGATCCTCCATTTCCTTGATTGTGTGCTCCATTTCAGAAGCAGCAGTCTGGTGAGCAGAAAGTTTGCAAAACATCACAAATCATTACCATGTTCAACTAAGTAGTAAGGACAAAAAAGGCATTAAATCCAAGTCAATCAGCATGAAAATAAGTTGTAAAAGAAAAGTGCTTCATTTTACAATACATGCCTGTTTTAATCTACCATTTCAGGGAGACGATATTATACGCATGGATACAGTTAGCAAATTAGTTTTTTTTTTTGAATAAAAACAAGGGGGAGCACTCCCAAGATGGGAGTCACCACACCACAAATTTCATTGATATGGGAAAAGATACATCATCATCCGAATACCCAAAAGTTGTACAAGGCGTTACACTGCGCCACCACATTCTCATAGTAAAAACGCTGCCCATTGAAAATGACATCATTTCTACCAAGCCATATAGCCCAAAGCACCACAAAAACTCTGGAAACATCACTGGTGGAGCCGGCTCCCACCGCCCGAATAGATCCCCAAAAGAGGTCCGCACAAGAAGACTGAACCCATGGCAACCCCAAGGACTCCCAGACGTCCACCGACAACCTGCAACCGAAGAAGATGTGATTCGCGTCCTCCACGCCATCAGAGCATCTGTCACAGTGAAAGTCCGTCGCGCCCAGCAACCTTCCCCTTCTGACCTTGTCACACAGACGACCCCGCCGCAGACACCAGAGGAACACCTTAACCCTGGTAGGAATCTTTGCCGCCCAAATAATCTCCAGGTCCACACATAGGTCCTCGTCATGCTCCAATCCACCAGTAGACAACCTCCGGTACGCCTTCTTAACCGAGAACTTACCCTCCACCCACTCAAAACAGTCCGGCTCCCCCGACAACTCCCCGGCAGAGGGAATCTCAGAAAGCAGCTGCAAAAAATCATGCATCCTTTGCTCAGACAGAACCGCAGTGAACCTCAGAGCCCAAGTACCAGAGTCCACCACCTCCGCCACCCTCGCCTCCTTGTCCACAGCCAACGCCACCAACCTAGGGAAACGGAGCCCCAAGGGCCCCTCTCTCGTCCAGTCATCATGCCAAAATCTGAAGAGAAGCCCATCCCCCAGCCGCGGGCGAAGAAGAGGCCTCATAGCTGGCAGCACCGCCCGGACCCCACTCCACAGCGAAGACTCATGACGCCGCCTCGCCGCCACCAACTCGCCCGAGACACCATAAATCTTCCTCAGCAGCCGCACCACCAGCAAGTCCGACGTGCCCCAGATGCGCACGACCTACTTCGCAAGCAATGCCCTGTTCATACATTCCACATCCCTGGCCCCCAACCCGCCCTGAGAAACGGGTAGAGTAAGATCCCTCCAAGCCACCAGGTGCAGCCCCTTCTTATCCTGCCTTCCACCAGACCAGAAGAAAGATCTCATCAAACCCTCCACCTTCTTCCTAACCCCAACAGGCATCAAGCACGTAGAGAAGAAGAAAATCGGAATCGCAGAAAGAACATGTTTGAGCAGGGTAAGCTTCCCGCCCTTGGACAAAGTGACAGTCTTCCACCCCTCCATCCGCTCCTCCAACCTCCGAATAACACAGTCTCAGTCGGACTTCCTCATCCTGTCGTCGACCAAAGGCAAACCCAAGTAAGAGATGGGTAAAGTACCAAGGGGGCAGCCCGCCCACTCAGCTAACCGGCTCCTCTCGTCCTCCTGCATCCCAAGAGTTACCAGAACAGACTTCTGCCTGTTGATCTGCAGGCCAGAAAGACATCCAAACACGTCCACCAGGACAGCAGCATTGTGGTTCTGAGCCTCCGTCCCCTCCAAAAAAATCAGTGTGTCGTCCGCATATTGCAAAACCGGGATTGAGATGTCCCCCAACGTGAACCCCTCACACCAGCCTTCCTCCACTACCCGCCGAAATAACACCGCAGACAATCCGCAACCAAAACAAACAAAAGGGGAGCAAGAAGGCATCCCTGGCGCACCCCCCTCTGCGGTTGGAACCAGCCTCCCTCCTGACTACCATTGACCAGCACCGAGCAAGAGCACGTAGTGACACACCTCTTAACACAGTCCACCCAAAGAGGAGGAAAACCCTTCTTCTCAAGCGACGTCCACAGGAACTTCCAGCTGACACAATCATACGCCTTCGCATAGTCAATCTTCCAAATCGCACCCCTCTTCCTAGATCTCTTACATTCACGGCAGACCTCCGACGCAGTCACAATACCATCCGCCATACACCGCTCAGGAATGAATGCGGACTGAGAGGGAAGAACCACACTTGAGAGAACAACTCTAAGCCTGCCCGCTAAGACCTTGGCAACAATGAGATAGATGCCGTTAGAGATGGATATAGGCCGATAGTCTCCAACACCCACTGGGGTCTCCTTTTTAGGCAATAGAAAAATCAAGGCCCTGCTGACCTTCTCAAAGCCGCAGTTACCAACCCTAAACTCATTCAGAACCTCCAAAATTTCTCCCTTCAACAGCTCCCAGAACTCCCTGTAAAAACATATAGAGAAACCATCCGGGCCAGGAGCCCCATCCGCATTCAAATCCCAGACCGCCCGGCGAACCTCGGCCTCCGAAAACTCGGCCACCAACAAACCCGCCTGCTGACCGGTTAGTTACAGTTGTACAAACTTTTGATCATTATTTCCACCACAGAAAAAAATAAACAAGCATTATTTATATGGCCCGGTGTCCTCGAATCAGATTAATAAGATATAATTATAGGAGCAAAGCCCGAAACAACAAGAATTTTGTACTATAGACGGAAGAATAATCAAAACCTGAGAGAACGTGGATAACCGCACATAGCCTGTCTTCGATTCATGGCCATCGACTGATACATGGGATATGACTGCTCTGGAAACTGGGGAAAGTTTGATAACCTCACGTGGTAACACAACCTTGCATATATGGGTAAATAATAAGTTTCTTTGGAATAGAACATATGCAAATATAACAACACAGCTAGATACTTGTGTTCCACACTTCTGCACGATAAATTAACCAAAAGAAGATTAAAGGTAATTGTATGGCAATGCAAGAGTAGAACATGGTTATAGGGGTAACACCCTGTAATTTTTGTAGAAATTTACCTCTCTAAGTCGCAAGCCACTCCCTCGTTTCACATCCTGGAGAAAAAATAGCTAGCTTTAGTTTTACAAAGAATCAGATACAATCATCAGATCATGAAACTAATAAATAATTCGCAGGTCTTTTATGTTTCATCGTACTTTCATAACATTCAGCAGTTCCATGAGAACTTAAAACAGATGGACTATTCACCCAATTTCAAAACCTACGTGAACTTTAAAAGGTAACAGTGCGGAACCCGGTCTCTAAAAAAATAATCTCAATGTGGTTTTGATCTAACATGATTTCTGACTAGAAAGAGTATGATCAAAATCCAGTTTCATTAGTCCCTGATTACATTGAGACAAATCTAAAAAGCTGGGTACCACGTTGTTTTTTTGAGCCAATCGGGTACTACATTGTTACATTTTAAAGTTCAGTTCGAGATTGAAATCCGGTGTATAGTTGACATATTTAGATAGATAATATTCAGTATCCAATATTGCTTACATCAGAAACTCTCAAGCTCCATGCTCCATCTAATTTTTGGCAAGAACATTATGGAAAGTTGACATCAATATATCCATTTCTCTCGTGGAGTAGGAGATCCACCAAACTAAGTAAATATGGTGTTAATGCTCTTGATGGTTTCACTTATTTGTCTCCCTCTCTCCCAACCACCTCTCCATCACCATCACAGGCTCTCAAATATCATGGGGCCACCTTCAAGATCCAGCCTCCATCTTGAATTCTTCCAACGCCTAAGGAGGCATTGCCATTACCATTGTTCATCTCCAAACAATGTGGAGTTCCTCGACAGAAAGTTGGCTCCCTCAGCCTCTATCGCCAATGCCTTCATACCCAACAGAGATCGCACCTTCGGGCTCCATCTCGGCAAACCTTGAGAGAGAGAACCACCTTCTAACAAGCATTCTTGTTCTGCTCTCCAGACATCGCTTACCTCTGTCGTGGGCAGATATCTCCGCCGTACCATCTCGAATCCTGTGTCGCATTGCATTGCAGGTCGCAGCACGTCATGCAATCATCATCAAGATCATGCTTTTGAGGAAAAAGCCAATAACATACAGGAAAAAACAGCAATCATCATCAAGATCATGCAGTTACGGTCATTTTGTTCATACTCTGAGGCCTAGTAGGTTTGATCCAACACTGTAAAAGCCAAACCTCCATATGGAGACAGATTAGAGGTGTTCCACTGGAAGGAAAGGAGAAATCTGTAGTTGGAAAGTCTTCAAAAAGCAAGCTACAACCCACAACAGGGACAACCCATGAAGGTTGAGCTTGCCCCTCATGGACACGTCATGTCGCGAGAGGGGGCAAGAACTGGGGTGGAGAAAGAATTGCGTCGATGGCCACTCCTTCACAAGGTGCCCCATCCAGAGTAGGCTAGGACCTCACCAAGGTAGAGACCTAGGTGGAGGCGGAGGTAGAGCTGGAGACGGATTTGGCGATGCGGTAAGCGAAGGCGGAGCCTGCAACGATTTTGACGAGGCGGAGACGAAGATTGGGGTGGAGCGAACTATGCGAGGGGGAGGGGGTGGCAATGGGATCATCTAACGAAGGAGGGGAGAGATGGCTAGGGCGGGATGCCCTGACCTACAAGAGGTCGGGGAGGACAACCCGAGGGCCACAGGTGCTCGCCGAAGGCTGAGCCACTAGGGCGGTAGGGCCCCAAGCCAAATCTATAGGAGGTGAAAACCTTAGCAGGGGTGGAGAGCAGAGGTAGTGGATAGAGAGGTTTTCTTTCTTTATCGTGTGTTCTCGTGAGAGACTTATTTTTCATCACATATAGAAAAGACTCAATTTGGCTCCATCTTTCCCCACTCATGGTCCCTACAATATCATTTATTTTTTGAAGAAAAGAGGTTTGATTTCGAGAAGATGCCCACCCAAAAAGTCAATACATTCACGATTTTTTAAAGTAAATAGTTACAAAGACCAAGAATCCCGAAATCTCTTGGCATATGTTCCAACCCATTTTCCATATGCATTCTCACACTTCGTAAATGACCCCATTTTGTGCCACGTACAGTGACTAGAGAATAGTTGTCATCCAGACAATGTCAGGCCCAGACTCGTACCCCACTGTGTCAATGGACTTTACTTATATAAAGCAATCATGCTCGATGCCGCCACCGAGCCGGTATCAATCACCACCCAAACATCTCTTAAGACACTACATCCAAAGAATAGATGCCCCATGTGTCCACCACTACAGAGCAGGTTTGACACATCACATTCATACCAGGGAAAAATATGGTCATACGCATACCAGTCAACAGTCGACCCCTCAACCAAATGAAATTCCGAACCCGCAGCAACACCTTCCATTTCCAAATTAGTGTGTTTAAGAAAGTGGTACTACGTGTACGTGAGCTTTTATTATGCTTGGTTTGAAAGCAGTGAAGAGAAGAACAAAAATTAGGTTGCTTTGTCAGAGAACAAAGAGGAAATTTTAGAACGAGGTTCTAAGTCATGGTTTTTAACTAGTGGCCTTTCCACATAAAATCTATTGTGTTCTTGTAGATTTATTTTTATTTGCATACTTTATTGGAGTGCACAATTCACCCCCACCCCTTTGTGACATCTGATCCACTGATGTTTAGGTTGATTATGAGAAAAGTAAGATGTTTTCATGAGGCTAGTTCAAGAAAGGAATAGATTATACAAGGTTTATGTTTCTGTTGAAGTATGTAATAGATTGGTACTTGATCTCTCCATGATCCAATTACCCTTCACTCATGTTTGGTCCTACATCTACTATTTGGGGGACTCGGTCTATCTATGGGCTATATAAGGAACTCCACACCTCACGTACTCAATGAGAGATTCAATACAGAAGATCGGACCCTTTGAGGCCTTCTCCAGTAGTTTCATCCAGCTCCTCGCGAAGTAGGATTCCACATAAAATCTGAGCGTTCACTTTTATATTTTTATATTCTTGAATTGTTCTTCAATTATCACTTCCGCTAATTGTTTTCAACATGATAACAAAGCAAGTCGGATTCTGATAGATTTGATTTTTTCAGTTCTGATTATTATTTTTCATATTCGTTGATTCGTTCAAGTTTGAAAAGAAAAGAGTTGTTCCATGTATTTGTTTTGGGTTCATGATGGAACCGTAATTCTGTGAGATGGCAGCGGGTCTAGGCATGTGGTTCCATCATCTTCAACCTACGGTTCCATCTTCTCCAAAAGCACCATACTGGAACCCTAAATTTCTGTGCATAGCAGCCGCATGCCAACCTGCAGGACCTCCACAGGAAATTGAGGAAGAAGGTTGTTGTAGGGAGTCCCATGTTGTGAGCTCCAACCATCTTGAACCTTAAGGGGTCGAAACATCATCGAAGCCTCGTGTGAGCGACTCCAAAAAATAAAAACTATGCCGCACATCAGATCCCAGAAGTCTCTCCACAGAAGCACCTCTACAAACCTCCATCTTCGCTTATCGCCACAGATACAGCACCTCTAAGCACACTCCCTGAAGAACTCTTAAGAGGCAAGCCACGACGATAGACCTTCATCTCCATGAAATCCAAACCTGAAGGCTGCATGATAAACCCTAATGCATGATGGCTGATCCGAAGATCTGATGGTGGTGAATCCTTGAGGCCTGATCTCCAGCCTTCGAAGGTGATTAGGTTCCTAAGCCACTGCAGAAGTGGCCTTCTCCGATCAGGTTGCGCCCCACTAATTACCCGAGTGCCTCTGTTTCTCACATCGTACATTGCTCTAGGACCTTCTCGCAGGCGACGGGCACTCTAGCTCCCACGAACCCTTGGCATCCTGAGACAAGATGGATGGGTTTCTCCCATCGGGGATCAAAGAGGTTTGATACTTATCTTGGGCTTCAATCAAAAGTTGTTGCCTCTTTTATTAAATTTCAATTGATTGAAGCTCAATGAGTCCTATATTACTTTCATAAAATACAGAGGGGGCACTTTCAGGCCTCATGTGGGCCCTGTGCAAAAAAAAGTTACAAGATCTACAGTTGATGTGCCCTTAAAAAAGAGGAGCAGCATATTTTAGGCCTAATTGGGGCATGGATTTTTTAAAAAGAAAGAAAGAGCCCAAATCAAAAAAATTAAAAAAGGAGGGTAATGTTATTTATTTTGGTCCAATGACTATTCGGTCCCTATACAAGCGAACCGACTCCAGGCCCCATAAAAAATGGGAGAGGCTATCTTGGGTTCACATATAGGAGAGGGCAAACAGGAGGTATATAACCCCCCACTACTTCGAAATCTGCATAAGAGATGAACACTGCATGGGGTATGTATCCCCGATCGTCGGTTGTCTATATTCGACATTGGAATGGACTTCTCTACCTAGGATCATCTCAGATTATTGCCCCTCCACGATTGACGAATTGACACTCCATACTACTATTGCTATCAGTCGTCTTCACCGAGCGTCGACTACTTCATCAGATGTCTTTCCCCGACTTATACTTCGTGTTGGACTTCTTCAGTGACTCTACTCTAGGCACGACCTAGTTGTCGTAGCGGCTCTTCTACACGCATGACCTGATCGTCGTAGACTGATCCTCGTGCGAGGTCTTCTGCCAGCAACGACTATTTCGAGCAGGTGTTTATCCCCGTCTCCCTCGGATGTATCTGGTAAAGATGTGTAGTATATTTGCTTTTGTTACAAGGTGTAGATTTCTTAGCTCCAATTTGAGGGGGAGTGTTCCAAGATACAATTACCCTCGCTAATGTTTAGTTCCACATCTACTAATTGTGATACCCGGTCTATCTGTGGGGCTATATAAGGAGCCACACACCCCATGTTCTCATTGAGAGATCCAATACATAAGATCTGGCCCTTTGAGACCTCTTGTGGTTTCATCCTGCTCCTCATGGAACAGGGTTCCACGTAAAATCTGAGCGTCCACTTTTATATTTTGTGTTCTTGAGTTCTTCAAATATTGCTTCCGCTAATTGTTTTCAACAATTTCTATTACACATGTCGAAAGTAATGTGGTAAAGTGAACATATGACTCTGACAGTAATATGGAGGGGGAATCTTAGAACAAGTATCTAAGTCATGAGTTGCATACATTTAAGTTCTCACATTGAATCCTTGTGTTTTTATAAAGTGATTTTTAAATCCACATTAATTTGTGGAAGGTTGACTTCTTCAAAGCTTATAACTATATTGATTGGACATCCCATTGGTCCTCATGCTAAAAGCACAACTTTCCGGACACTTGGATTGTGTGGATGAAGAGGTTTATGACTACATCATATCTTGTGCTACTCTATCATTTAGATGGCAACTTTTGTCAACCTCAAAGAGGGGTCAGATAAGGTTGTGTGTTGGTATTTTTGTTCTTGTTATTACGATGACCATACTAGTCATAATTGTATGGTAGTTGTTTAGGTAAAGACTCGAGCTAGTTATATGGTGAATGGGTTGTCAATTTCTTAGTTGTAGTATGTTGATAATACCGTATTCTTCACTGAGGAGCTGTTGACAATACCAAGGGGATTTCCACTTTCATGAATCTTTGCGGAATTACATGACTCCAAGTTAATGGGAAGTTCACGTTTGTTCCCTTTTTGCATATCGAAGGAGTTGGCAGGAAAATGTAGTTGGGATCTGGGCACTCCTCATAGAACCCTGCCTTTGTCATACTTGTGGATGTCCTTGTCTGGAGGTAGGCTCATGCAATTGGATTGGGCACACTTATTGGAAAATTGGAGTGCAAGCTAGCGAGTGGAAGGCTTGGTGCTTGTCTAAAAGAGGAGTTTGGTGATTCCAGTGTTGTCAAAGGCGTAAGGCGCTCTAAGGCGCTAGGAGTCCAAAACGCCTGAGGCGCTAGGCGCTTGACTAGGCGCTCGCCTGGGACAATCGAGGCGTTATATATATTACATATATTTATGTAAATATAATCTTATATACCTATACATACATATATGTATGTATGTATTTATATGTACATGCATGTATTATTTCAAAAAATATTACACACATACACACCTAAATTACAATTTAATATCGATCCAATATATATGTAAGTGTATGTATATTTTTTATATATGTGTATATATGTGTATGTAAGTATATATTATGTCTGCAATTATACCTAAAGATAATATAAATATAATGTGTAAATAGAACTTAGAACTAACATGTATAAATGTACATGTATATGTAGAATTAAGGACAAACATGTATGTGTATATGTAGAATTATAGAATCAAGGACTACCATGTATGTGTATAGATAGAATTAATTATTAACATGTATAAATTACATCTAATATCAATCCAATGTATATGTAAGTACATGTATATTTATTTATATATACACATATATGTGTAGTACTTAAAACTAATATAAATGTAACTTGTAAATAAAATTTAGAACTAACACATATAAATGTATGTGTATATGTAGAATTAAGGACTGACATGTATGTGTTTATGCATAAATATTTTTTTTGAGGCTCAAAAAAAAGGGGAGACACTCAACGGTATAATGTCTATTTATAAGTGAATGTCTATTACATGTATAATGTCTAGTACATGTACATGTGTACATGTGTATACATGTACATGTGTACATATGTGTATGCATGGATATGCATGCATATACATATGTTTACATGTATGTGTATATGTCTATATATACATATATGTGTTTGTATGTATGTATTATGTTTTTAATTATAATACTTATAATTAATATGCATGCGTAAATGTATATGTATGTGTGTATGTAGAGCTTAGTGCGTATATGTACGTGTATTGCTAGTGTATGTATAATTGATGCTTGTATTGTATGCATATATATATACTAACATGTCCAAATATTACTCTGAACTAATATTTATCCAACTTTAAATTTTAAAAAGGAAAAAATACAAATAAATCATCAAAAAGCCCCATTTTTGCTTCAGGCGCTCGCCTAGGCATCGCCTGAGGCAAAACGCCTCGCCTGAAGCAAGGCAAGGCGCCTAGGGCTCGCCTCGCCTCGCCTTAGCGCCTAGGCGAGCGCCTCGAGCGCTTTTGACAACACTGGGTGATTCTAAAGTTAAGCTAGTTGTTTATACATGTGATTTTCATGTCAACGCGTAACATTCATATAGGAACACAATAAAGTGTAGAGAGCCTGACGAGAAGATTCATTTAGCAAGTTTTAAGCAGGAAGGTTAGGGAATTGCATTTATGGATCAAAGCTCAGTGCAAGGTGACGTGTCGCTAAATACGATGTTTAATTCGGTCTCGTTGTAATACGTGTACTTAGCGGTTCGATCAGAACCGAGAGAAGATCTCCGTGAAGAGTGTCTCGGCTTAATTTATATCCCGGGCAAGTCCGGGGTCGAACACAGGGAGGCAAAGGAACAACTTTGGATTTAGTTCAAAAACTTAGATCTAGATATCCAATGCGGTTTTTTTTAGATTTTTTTATGCAAAAACCAAAGCAAATGCAGGTGAATCAAGACACTTAGAAAACACAAACAAGGCCAAATTAATTTTAATGAAAAAGAAGTCCAATTCAGCCAATTCGTATTTTTCCTAAAATCTTAATCCAGTGATGAATTCAAAACACATTTTTTTAGAATTTTCAGGGTTAAAATGAAATAATGAAAAATGCACACTTTTTATGGGTTTTTTCGCAATTTATCACACAAACAGAAAGCAAAAAATATGAAAAATTTACTGGAACTAAAACATGATGCAAGGAGACTACAGCAATATTTTTGGAATTTTCTGACAAAGTACGAATTTTTTATGAATTTTTTAGTAATAACAGAGTGGCAACGAGTAATTAATTTCTATTAAATCCACGTTATCAAATTAGTCAGAGATCAAATTATCTCAAATAGATATTTATATATGGAATTCATGAGACTTGAAATTTTGTGAAAAGCATGTATGTGGATTTAATTAAAAATCAAATACTAATTTCACTCTATGATTTATTTCAGGCACAAGACAACTCCATTTTAGATGAAATTTGGATAGAAAATTAATCGCATATCAAGGCATCACATATAATTTTTGTGGAATTTTTAGAGCAACCGTATGTGAGATATAATTTTAAGATCGCTGATTGGGTAAAATATCTAAAATTTCAGTTAGACAATTTTAAATAATTACCCACAACTCACAAAAATACAAATAAATACTCAGATGACAGAGAATAAGTTGCTCCACACAATGCTATTTTTCATTGATCAAAAAGATGCATAAACGAGGTCCAAATTAAAGTGCGAATACAAGGGTGTCTTCGCAAAATCAGAAAAACATTAATTACAACAAAAGTTATGTACAGGGACTGTTATGCAATATTATAAATATATAATAAAAACCATGCAATTTTTACATAAAATAAAAAAAATAAAGACCTTCTTCTACCTTTTGCTGGGCACGATGGAGGTGAAGATGAACCCAACTGGCTGGTGGTGGCGGCGGTGGTGAGGGCTAAGCGGAGTCGCCGACCGCGCGCGGCGACGGCGAGGAGGCCGCGGTGCGGCCGCGCGGCCGGCGGTGGAGAGGCGTGGGGACGTGGCGGAGTCCGGCGGTTGGTGGCGGAGGCCCAAGGGGGAGGTGCGACCGGCGGCGTAGACGGGCCCGTTGTGGCGGCGTTCGGCCGGTGATTGGCGGGGACCGGCGCGAGCAGGTCGGCGGAGGGCCGCGGGGCCGGTGGCGGCGCAGGTGGTTGCCCGCGCGCGGCCGCGACGGCGGTGTAGCCGCGGAGGCTGCGGCCGTGGAAGGAGGAAGGGAGGGGGGCGGCAGCGGCGCTGGCCGCTGCTGCTCCTGTTTACTTTTTTTTATTTTTTTTATTTTTGTTTACTTTTGTTTTAGTGCTGGAACTGTAATAATTTTTTTTGTTTTAATTTTTGTATTTTTTTTTAAATTTTCTTTAAACAAGAGATAATATGTACACAAATAGGGGATATAGATGGAAGATGGTGATGGTGGAGTGGTTGATATCAAAATGTTGGTGTTGGTCAAATAAGTAAACAAAATATTAGATAAAATAAATAACAAGGAAAAGTAGAGAAACAACTTACCTGATGTTCGCCGGATTGGCGGAGCAGCTACGCTGAACTCCTGTCGTCGCCTCGATCCGATTGGCGAAATAAAATCGAAGAGGCTATGCGAGCTCGATGGAGAACTCGTGACGCGGCGATGGTGATCGCCGCGGATCTCGCCTGAAGGAGGTCGTCGCTTGAGGAAGATGAAAAGCTGCTGTCACCGACACCACGTTCCAAGCTCTCTCCTTTTTCTATAAGAATGGCGGATGCAAAAAAATGAGGATGTACAAATGAATATAAAGAGAAGAGAAAGAGATGTTAGAATGGTGGTGGTGTTGAATGGGAAGTTGTATTATTGGTGGAGTTGAATGGGAGGTTGGTGGAAGAATATGGAGTGGAATGGGAGTTATTAAAAATGGTGGAGTTGAATAGAAGTTGGTGGTAGAGAAGTTATTGTAGAGAATGGGAAAAAATAAATAAATAAATAATGATATAAAGTATGCTACTTTAAATACAACAAAAGATAAAGAGGGGAAAAAATAGTGGTGAATTTACAAGTAAATACATACAACATGTACATTTTTTTGTTTGCTTTTTTTTAATATTTATTTTTTTTATCTTTTTAATAAAAGATATTTACAACGAAAAAATACAATAAAATACAATAATCAAAATACAACACAATCATAATTTTTTTTGTATTTTTAGTAATTGAGAAAGATAAAATAAAAAATGACTAAAGAATGAATATATACATAATGTACAATGTACATCTAGGTCCCAAAACCCAACTTTTTCAAATGAGCTCCAATTTTAATGAAACCACTTCCGTTGGATAGATAATTTTCTCACTTGAACTTTAAAAGTGAGTTTGGTGAATTTGGAGTTCATACGGAGTGGGAATTTAGCTTGGAAGTTGGACTTTACGGCTTTTTCTCTTTGGATCTAGGAGCATTTATTTGAGATGAAATTTATTTTGTATTTTTATATTTTTATGTACGCTTTTATAAACATGTTAGAGAAAGAATTAGTCAAAAAGGAGTTGAAATGAAATTATTAAAAATACATGAAATTTTGGGTTATTTACATGTATAAAACTCTTTTATTTTTGCGGCTTTTTATGTGTAATTTATTTTGTACAATCTAATATACAATAATTAGTGTGTTTTATTTACAAGAGTCATTTTGTTAATTTATAGATTTTATGGATATTTATTTGGGATTTTACTTGGGGATTTTGCTAAGATCAAGATATTAAGATGATGAATCGTGGATTCATCACCCCCCTATACTTAAACTTTGCTAATCCTTGAGCAAATAAAGAATGAATAAGTTGGGTTAACCTCTGACTGTGCTTGTGAATACAAGACTTGATCCGTTCAAGAACTCTCGGTTTTAGAGATCCTAAAATTCTAAGCTGAACCAAGCTCTAGTCAAAAGGTACCCAATTCCCCTAATCATCAGACTCTCTTTGTATACGTATATATAAGGGATATGACTTTAAGTGTGGACTGCAGTTATAAGAGTAGAGTCACAACGTCACCCAAGGTTCCAGTCCAAGAGACTCTCCTATGGACCCGATCCTCAACACTAGGGAATAAACCATTTCTTGCATCCAATCCACCGTCTCTTTAGTTGTCAGACTTAAAAGTGTAGATGGAAGGCCAGTTGATGGGGGGCATAGGATTGTGTCATTTCTGCTCTCCCTCTCATTGGAACAAGGATCCTCTCAAGTGCCTTATTACGCAATGCATTTTTTTGGTGTTGATCAGTGCATCCGTCAAGAGAAGTTGGAGCCGTCTGCACTTGTTTTCCTGGGAGTACACCGGGGTGTGCCTTTTTTGAGTACCTATCGTACCTTCTACACCCAGACTTGTAGCATTTACGATGCAGAGCCCTTTTTTGGTGCAAGCCCGACTCCTGGTCCTAATAGCGGTGGTCCAAGTGGACACTTTGAAATGGTTGGGAGCGCTCGCCTTTGGTGGAAGCTCTTTTGATAATTGACTTTGTGGAATGAGAGCTTTTCTTTGACATTTCATTGCTTTGTAATATTTGTGGCTAGCTCCACTGCTTTTACCAAGAGTTAACGCACACTGATCAACATTTTTTTATTTTATCACATACAGTGTGTCTACCACACAAAAGACCAGGGTTCAAATCCCAGTCTTGCAGGGGTTGCATTAGGTAGTCGACGACCAGCGTAAAAAATAGTCGAATCTTTCAACATGGATTTGAGCAAGAATCCATGTAGCCGACCCTACGTATAGTGGGAGAAGGCTTAGCACTTTTTATCACACCCTGGCGCATAGGTAAATGTCAAGAGATAGTACAAGAACCATGTTCTCATACTGGCTAAAGATGCTGACACTCAGGTTTCATGAAGCCTTCATTGATTTTGTCCCATCCTCGAGCATCATCAAATCAAGTCCAAACTCAAATCCCTCATCCCAGTTCCTCAAGTGAAATTTCAACTCATCTCATCATAACTGCAGTCGTGTAAGTGAGGTGCTGATCATATTCTTAAGGTAGAGACTAAGCATGCAATATAGCACACAAATCTTTCAAACTAGGGAAATGTGAATAATTAAGTCAAGGACCCTAATGACTAAGGCTGGTTAACTCAAAATCTCAATACCTCATAAACCAAGTGTTCTTGAACATCACTAGTCTTGTGTGAAAATGAATTGTGTCAGGGATTAAACCAACTTATTAGTTAGTTTTTTTTAGTTTTTTTTATTTTTTTTAGTTTTTTTAGAAAAAGTTTTTTTTTCAAAAAGTTTTTTTTTACAAACAAAGGCAAAGAAGTTTTTTTTTTAGAAAAGTTTTGCTTTTTTTTTCTTTTAAACCCACCTCATAATTATTATATAGTATATACAAAAATACGTGAAAGTACGAGGTATGGGTAAAGTATATATGTAATATATACATGCCCCCTATACTTAGCTTGTGCTATGTCCTCATGGCACTAGGTGACAAAAAGCCATAGCTCGTACTAAGTACAAGTGGGTGAAAAGAATAGAAGTGAGGGAAAAAAATGTGGATAATACACAACGGGCATCGGCCCCCCTATACTTAGGCTATGGTCAGCCTAAGTATTGGAAAGAACACAAGAATGGGGGACCGATGAGAATGGGAAAGAATATACAAAAAGAAAAATAAAAAGAAGAGAAGGAGCAAATCGGGTCACTCACCCCCCTATACTTAGGATCTAGTCATCCTAAGTATAGCCACAAAATGAAAATGATACAGAACTGGGGCGAGTGATGCGAATCATGAGGGAGGGAGGTGAATAAAGGAAGGAAAATATGTACAAGGAGGAGGAAGAATATACAAGGATCAAGAAGGTTTGTGACGGACCTTCTTGCGGGAGCGATGGGGTGGGAAGTATACACATGTGTCGTTGTCAGAGTCGTCCGCAGATGAATAATATTGAGGTGTGGGGAACGTCCAACGAGGGTGGACACACGGCTGCTTGCTCAAATATGGCTTCAGATAAGCCGAACTAAGCTCACTCATGTAGATCACCTCATCCGGACCTGATGAGGACTCCTCAGAAAGTTCCTTCTCTGGAGTATCGAAGGTAACCTTCATCAAGAGGAAGAGGAGATTGATACGTCTTAAGGAGTTCGGGGGAACACCTCAAGGAGTCAACAACCGTCTTCTTCTTACCAGATGTCCGACTAGAGGATGGAGCAACCGATTTATCAAGATTGGTCAATTTGGTCCCAGTTGTCTCCTTTGGTGTATGTCCTGGTAAGAAGAAGACGGTTGTTGACTCCTTGAGGTGTTCCCCCGAACTCCTTAAGACGTATCAATCTCCTCTTCCTCTTGATGAAGGTTACCTTCGATACTCCAGAGAAGGAACTTTCTGAGGAGTCCTCATCAGGTCCGGATGAGGTGATCTACATGAGTGAGCTTAGTTGTCTCCTTCAGATAAGCCGAACTAAGCTCACTCATGTAGATCACCTCATCCGGACCTGATGAGGACTCCTCAGAAAGTTCCTTCTCTGGAGTATCGAAGGTAACCTTCATCAAGAGGAAGAGGAGATTGATACGTCTTAAGGAGTTCGGGGGAACACCTCAAGGAGTCAACAACCGTCTTCTTCTTACCAGATGTCCGACTAGAGGATGGAGCAACCGATTTATCAAGATTGGTCAATTTGGTCCCAGTTGTCTCCTTTGGTGTATGTCCTGGATGTGGTGTGTGTGAGGTTCTGACCAGAGGTTCATCATCAGATGAGTCACCGTATGCATTGTAATACTCCTGCAGGGTCAGCACACGTCTCTGATAAGGAACAGTGTTCTCAGTTGGCTTGACATTGTTGGGTTCTTGTGTCGGATCATCGAAATGATCAAGGCAATCCACAAAGGTCATGTCCGACTCAATGATAGCTTCTAGTCGTGAGTCCTCTCTAGAAGCTGTCGCGGTGGTGGTGCAAGAAGTAGGCGGTGTGTGGTTGTAGGAAGTCTCTAAACCAATGGTCGTCTGGACAGTCGGTATCTCAGGTGTAGTAGAGAGACGGGACTCAACTGTCTCTCGAAGGTCACGACTGTCTGCAACTTTACGGGTTACCTTGGAATATCGTGTATCCTCAAAGATCGAGTGAGGTCGGAGTGCTCCCAATGCAGAGAAATCGATCTCCCGAGTCTCACAATCTATAGTTGCCTTAGCCAAGGCTAAGAACGGCTTCCCAAGAATGATCGGAGACTGGGTGAACTCTCCTCGGTGCTCAATGTCAATGATCGTGAAGTCTATCTCCAGTAAAGCAATTTGGAAAGTGACGATGACTGAAATGGTTCCTCTCGACTGTTTAACAGACCGATCCGCCAACTGAATGATTTCTCTTGACTTCTTGGCAGATCCGAGTTTGAGCTTGGCAAACACGGAGGTCGGGAGGATATTAATCGGTAAGTCATCATCGATTCTTGCATGGGTGAATGTGGTATCTTTGATTTCACAATCAAATCTAGGTAACCGCTTTACTCTACGGCTCTTGGTTTTTCTCCCTATCATCAAAGATGTGGCCATAGACACTATATGTATCTCAGTTCTTGTTCTCTTATTGCCCGACCTTTTAGGCATCAATTTACTTCTCACAAATCTTTTAAGGTCGGGAAAGTGCTCAATGGCCATTATTAAGGGAAGCTCAAAAATCAACTTTCTATCCAATGCTTCCCTAACCGCAGGATCCAATTTTTTTAGATCTTTTCCTTTTTCAATTTTTATGGTATTTTCTGAATTTTCAATTTTTTTGGTCTTTTTGGTAGGTGAATGAGGACTAGGAGAATGTACAGACTCTGGTTTGGAGGGAAAGTGGTTAGTAGAAGAGGGAGGTAGAAGGGACTCCAGCTGTACATGACGTGTGGTCAATCCAGTGTCTTCCAGGTTTTCAAAATTCAATCCGCGAAATCCATGATCCACATTCCTACCTGGACTCTTGATCGGTCTACAAATGTCATCCTCCAATAAGTTCTCATTACACCTCATAAGAGAAGTCTGTGCAATTGGAGGATACTGCTGAGAATTCGGGCTCTTATACTCAACACACCTTGACTCAGGCGTGTAATACTGGGTTGAGTATGGCCCTCCTGTATGGCAGATGTTGGTCGGGGCCTCATAAGGCGGAGTCAATAGACAGGGAGTCTGTAGATCGGTCGCGTGAATCCAATCCCCTGTATGTGTCGGCTCTCCGAATGGGTGATATGAAGGTTGGTCAATGTGGTCTCTATCACTCAGGTCAATCAAGTCACGAAGACCGTACGGTGCAGGCCTCTTCATTCGGTTTGTCTGATCGACCATGTTGTACCCTAAGGTTAAGTCGGGATGTGTATATAGCAATTGTTGTTCTGTCCCAACTCGAGGTCAAAATGAGGTATGTGGGGTCAACTGGTTATGCCAATCATTCATCTCAGTAGTCGCTTGCTCTTCGATTGGTTCCTTGATTCCAGGCTCCAGCAAGCAGACGAGAATATGGTGAGTCAATACAGAGTGGTTGTGGGTCATGGGTGTAAGAATGTGGGGTAGGTGAGAAGGACGAAGAAGTGCGGAAGTCAGTCGGAGTTCTGACTTCACGGTTGGGGTGTGGGTATGAAGAGGAATGAGAGGGTGGAGATGATCGAAATATGGTCGAAGAAGAATGACGTGGATATGATGACCAATATTCTGACATCTTGGAGGGAAAATGGGAGAATGAAGCGGATCGAGGAAGAAAGCGTGCAAGTGCACCGAATAACACACAAAACAAACAAACACAAGAGCAAACCCTGAGTTCACCTACTCAACACAGTAATGGTCGCAAAAGTCCGACCGTTTATCTTTTCAGTTTTAATTAGGTGATAAATCAAGATATCAATCCAATTACGCAAGGCTCAAGTAGGTTTTGGGAACTATCCTAGGGATGCGTCCTCACCTCTCAATAATCACAATTAGCCAAGCATACAATGAGGGCTTTGCTCTCCCAAAACAAGTGTTAGTTTTAATCAGTTTTTTTTGTCAACTCTGATTAGCAGTCCCGATTTTAAGTTTGGTTATCACTTGATTAGTCCACCAAACAAAGCACGCCTAACGATCAGTCCCGATTTCCTTTTAACCTAAGTTTCAAAAATCAAGGGGAGGGAGTCGAGAAAAACCGATGCAAATAATGAAATCAATGATGCATGCCCAGTTCAGAAGACTTACAGTGATCCTCACGCTCTACATGCGGGATGCAAGGCAGAATTGAAATTTTATACTATATGAATGCAAACGAGAAAACCGTTCCTAGACAGGCAGTTCTATTAGCGAGTGATGAACAAGTTAAATTTGATTAATAGCCCAGCGGTCTAAGTGCGTCTCGTTAAAAGTGATGTGTGGTCCTAAAAATTACGAGCACAAGCAATACAGATATTCTAATGAAATATGCTCTAAGAGCCGCGAGTGCAAGTCCTATTCTACGTTAATCAACCACACGACCACGAGCGGGTCCAAAGTCCAGTCCGGATACAAACGCGAGCTCTCAAACAAGAGCCGCTGGAAAGAGTGAATTACCTAAGTTATTACAACACAACAATTACAAAAAATTATAAAAATTCTCTCGAAGATAAATTAATTTTCTTGCTCTTCAGCAGTCGGCGCGCGTCGCGTCCGTCGACCTCCGATGCACTCCAAGTTCACCAGGCCCTCGCAAGAAAAATAAAATTTATGTTAGAGAGATAAAAACAAAAATATATACAAGAATATGAAGAGAAATAATTGAAAAAAATGGAATAAATACAAGTGGGCTCGGGGGTCAGACTACCCGAGTAAATGGAAAACTAAATCCAAATTTTTAAACTAATCCCTAAGTCGTTTGCCTCCCCGGCAACGGCGCCGTCTGACGAGGCGCTAAATACGATGTTTAATTCGGTCTCGTTGTAATACGTGTACTTAGCGGTTCGGTCAGAACCGAGAGAAGATCTCCGTGAAGAGTGTCTCGGCTTAATTTATATCCCGGGCAAGTCCGGGGTCGAACACAGGGAGGCAAAGGAACAACTTTGGATTTAGTTCAAAAACTTAGATCTAAATATCCAATGCGGTTTTTTTTAGATTTTTTTATGCAAAAACCAAAGCAAATGCAGGTGAATCAAGACACTAAGAAAACACAAACAAGGCCAAATTAATTTTAATGAAAAAGAAGTCCAATTCAGCCAATTCGTATTTGTCCTAGAATCTTAATCCAGTGATGAATACAAAACACATTTTTTTAGAATTTTCAGGGTTAAAATGAAATAATGAAAAATGCACACTTTTTATGGGTTTTTTCGCAATTTATCACACAAACAGAAAGCAAAAATTATGAAAAATTTACTGGAACTAAAACATGATGCAAGTAGACTACAGTAATTTTTTTGGAATTTTCTGACAAAGTATGAATTTTTTAGTAAAAACAGAGTGGCAATGAGTAATTAATTTCTATTAAATCCACGTTATCAAATTAGTCAGAGATCAAATTATCTCAAATAGATATTTATATATGGAATCCAGGAGAGTTGAAATTTTGTGAAAAGCATGTATGTGGATTTAATTAAAAATCAAATATTAATTTCACTCTATGATTTATTTCAGGCACAAGACAACTCCATTTTAGATGAAATTTGGACAGAAAATTAATCGCATGTCAAGGCATCACATATAATTTTTGTGGAATTTTTAGAGCAACCGTATGTGAGATATAATTTTAAGATCGCTGATTGGGTAAAATATCTAAAATTTCAGTTAGACAATTTTAAATAATTACCCACAACTCACAAAAATACAAATAAATACTCAGATGACAGAGAATAAGTTGCTCCACACAATGCTATTTTTCATTGATCAAAAAGATGCATAAACGAGGTCCAAATTAAAGTGCGAATACAGGGGTGTCTTTGCAAAATCAGAAAAACATTAATTATAACAAAAGTTATGTACAGGGACTGTTATGCAATATTATAAACATATAATAAAAACCATGCACTTTTTACATAAAATAAAAAAAATAAAGACCTTTTTCTACCTTTTGCTGGGCACGATGGAGGTGAAGATGAACCCAACTGGCTGGTGGTGGCGGCGGTGGTGAGGGCTAAGCGGAGTCGCCGACCGCGCGCGGCAATGGCGAGGAGGTCGCGGTGCGGCCGCGCGGCCGGGCTGAAGGCGGTGGAGAGGCGTGGGGACGTGGCGGAGTCCGGCGGTTGGTGGCGGAGGCCCAAGGGGGAGGTGCGGCCGGCGGCGTAGACGGGCCCGTTGTGGCGGCGTTCGGCCGGTGATTGGCGGGGACCGGCGCGAGCAGGTCGGCGGAGGGCCGCGGGGCCGGTGGCGGCGCGGGTGGTTGCCCGCGCGCGGCCGCGACGGCGGTGTAGCCGCGGAGGCTGCGGCCGTGGAAGGAGGAAGGGAGGGGGGCGGCGGCGGCGCTGGCCGCTGCTGCTCCTGTTTACTATTTTTTTATTTTTTTTACTTTTGTTTTAGAGCTGGAACTGTAATAATTTTTTGTTTTAATTTTTTTATTTTTTTTTAAATTTTCTTTAAACAAGAGATAATATGTACACAAATAGGGGATAAAGATGGAGGATGGTGATGGTGGAGTGGTTGATATCAAAATGTTGGTGTTGGTCAAATAAGTAAACAAAATATTAGATAAAATAAATAACAAGGAAAAGTAGAGAAACAACTTACCTGATGTTCGCCGGATTGGCGGAGCAGCTACGCTGAACTCCTGTCGTCGCCTCGATCCGATTGGCGAAATAAAATCGAAGAGGCTATGCGAGCTCGATGGAGAACTTGTGACGCGGCGATGGTGATCGCCGCGGATCTCGCCTGAAGGAGGTCATCGCTTGAGGAAGATGAAGCCGTTGTCACCGACACCACGTTCCAAGCTCTCTCCTTTTTCTATAAGAATGGCGGATGCAAAAAAATGAGGATGTACAAATGAATATAAAGAGAAGAGAAAGAGAGGTTAGAATGGTGGTGGTGTTGAATGGGAAGTTGTATTATTGGTGGAGTTGAATGGGAGGTTGGTGGAAGAATATGGAGTGGAATGGGAGTTATTAAAAATGGTGGAGTTGAATAGAAGTTGGTGGTAGAGAAGTTATTGTAGAGTGGGAAAAAGTAAATAAATAAATAATGATATAAAGTATGCTACTTTAAATACAACAAAAGATAAAGAGGGGAAAAAATAGTGGTGAATTTACAAGTAAATACATACAACATGTACATTTTTTTTGTTTGCTTTTTTTTAATATTTATTTTTTTTATCTTTTTAATAAAAGATATTTACAACGAAAAAATACAATAAAATACAATAATCAAAATACAACACAATCATAATTTTTTTGTATTTTTAGTAATTGAAAAGATAAAATAAAAAATGACTAAAGAATGAATATATACATAATGTACAATGTACATCTAGGTCCCAAAACCCAACTTTTGCAAATGAGCTCCGATTTTAATGAAACCACTTCCGTTGGATAGATAATTTTCTCACTTGAACTTTAAAAGTGAGTTTGGTGAATTTGGAGTTCATACGGAGTGGGAATTTAGCTTGGAAGTTGGACTTTACAGCTTTTTCTCTTTGGATCTAGGAGCATTTATTTGAGATGAAATTTATTTTGTATTTTTATATTTTTATATACACTTTTATAAACATGTTAGAGAAAGAATTAGTCAAAAAGAAGTTGAAATGAAATTATTAAAAATACATGAAATTTTGGGTTATTTACATGTATAAAACTCTTTTATTTTTGCGGCTTTTTATGTGTAATTTATTTTGTACAATCTAATATACAATAATTAGTGTGTTTTATTTACAATAGTCATTTTGTTAATTTATAGATTTTATGGATATTTATTTGGGATTTTACTTGGGGATTTTGCTAAGATCAAGATATTAAGATGATGAATCGTGGATTCATCACAAGGCTGTTAGAGCCAATAATGCTCTGTTATATTATTCCATAGAGCCCTAGGGTCTCTTATATAGAAAGAAAACCCTTGGGTAAATTACATAGACATACATGAGATAAATAAGAAATACGTAACGGTACATCATAACCTCTACACTCCCCCTCAAGATGGAGCATAGATATCAATCATGCTCAGCTTGGAAGAACATCTCTGGAAAGGTCCTCTGAGCAATGGCTTGGTAAATATATCAGCAGTCTGGTCTTCTGAATTGACGTGTGAAGTGGAAATCAAGCCCTTCTTGATCATGTCTCTAGTGTAGTGACAATTTACCTCGATGTGCTTTGTTCTTTCATGAAAAATTGGATTATTGGCAATGAACAATGCTGCCTGGTTATCACATTGAAGCTGCATGGGTAAAGAGACATTTACATTCAAATCTTCCAAGACCGCTCGAACCCACATCATTTCTGTGCTTGCTTGTGCCATGGCGTTATATTCGGATTCAGCACTGGATATCGCCACAACAGTTTGTTTCTTGCTTTTCCAAGAAACCAAAGAGCTTCCTATGAAGATAGCAAATCCTGACGTAGACTTATGATCCTTTGGGCACCCTGCATAGTCTGCGTCTGCACAAGAGGAAATAGACAGATCTGTATCTTTTCTAAATAACAAACATGTGCCTGGGGAAGACTTCAGGTATCTCAATATCATATACAAGGCTTCCATATGAACTTACCTAGGCTGCTCCATAAATTGACTCACCCGGTTTACTGCAAAGGCAATATCCGATCGAGTTATGGTGATGTATAGAAGCTTACCCACCATCTCTCTGTATCTTCTTTTGTCCACCTCTTCAGTATCATTGTCGTAAAGCCTCATACTTGGGTCCATAGGAGTGCTCGACGGTCTGCATCCAACCATTCCTGTTTCAACTAGCAAGTCTGTGACATATTTTCTTTGGGTCATTACCATTCCTTGTGCATTTCTCGCAAACTCTATCCCCAGAAAGTATCGTATCGTGCCTAGATCCTTCGTAATAAACTGACTTCCCAAAAGAGATTTAGTCATCTCGATTCCCTGAGCATCATCTCCTGTGACCAGAATATCATCTACATATACCATGACAACAACCGTACCTCTGGGAGTCTTCTGGATAAACAATGAGTGGTCTGCATTTGATCTCTTGAATCCCTGTCGTTCAATCAGCTGGGAAAGCTTTTGGAACCGTGCCCTCGGACTTTGTTTAAGGCCATAGACAGCCTTATGAAGTCTACACACCATCTGAGTCTCCCCCTCAGCAGCAAAACCCGGTGGCTGCTGCATGTAGACTTCCTCCTGTAGATCACCATGCAAGAATGCATTTTTGACATCAAGTTGGAAAATAGTCCAATCACATACCACAGCAACAGATAGTAGAATGCGAAGAGTCGAGTGTCGAGCCACTGGTGAAAATGTATCCAAATAATCTGCCCCATAGGTTTGGGTGAAGCCTCGTGCGACAAGTCTGGCCTTGTACCGATTTAGACGCCCATCTGCGTGATATTTAACTGTAAACACCCACTTGCTACTCACCACAGAAGCAGCAGGAGGAATGGGAACTAGGGACCAAGTCCCTCGAGACTGTAAGGCACGCATCTCCTCTTCCATGGCTAAACGTCAGCAATCAATCTTCATTGCCTCTTGATAAGTTCGTGGGATCTCAACCGTCGAGACAGCTGCTGCAAACTTCTGGAAATCACCAGTAAGACGATGAAAGGACACTTGAGACGCAAGAGGATAGGATGCACATTGCCTCTTCTGCTTCCTATGAGCAATAGGACGATCAAGATCATCATTTACTGTGTTGACTGGAGGGTCCTCCTCCTGTATCAAAGATTCCTGCATCGATGCATTATCTAACCCATCATTAGTGATAATATCGGAGCATACCTGAGACGTGTTGGATGGTTGACGTGTAGCGTGAGCAGGCCCTGACCGTCTTGTGTAGAACTTAGGGAATGGTGGAATAGGCGGATATGGAGGTGGTGGTGGTGGTGTAGTGGACTCAGATTGACCCAAACTTAGAGGTAGGGGAACATAGACATTATCATTCGTAGATGTAGAGGAACCCAAGCAGTCACCTGCAGGGGAGAAGTACATAACTGGCTCAAAAAATGTAACATCAGCACTCACATAGTACTTGTCGTGAATGGGGTCATAGCAACGATATCCTTTTTGTGTCCGCGAGAAGCCCACAAAAACGCACTTAACAGCTATAGGAGAGAGCTTGTCAAGTCCTGGAGACAAGCGGTGAACAAAGGCGACAGTGACAAAGATACGAGGAGTAAGTGAAAACAAGTCCTTATCAGGAAAGATAACATATATTGGAGCCTTTTCCCCAATACCGGTAGAAGACATACGATTGACCAGATAGCATGTTGTAAGTATAGCATCTCCCCAAAAAGCTAATGGTGCACAACTTTGAATAAGTAATGTGCGAGGAATGTCAAGAAAGTGTCGATGTTTCCTCTCCGCGACACCATTTTGTTGAGAGGTGTAAGCACATGTAGTTTGGTGGATAATGCCCTTAGAGGAGAGAAACTGAGCAAGAGAACGAGTGTAGAATTCCAATGCATTATCCGTGCGCACATATTTAATAGTAGAGGAAAAAACATTCTGCACTTGATTGATAAGATTTTTGATAACACTTCCAGATTTATTTTTAAGAAGAAAAGTCCAAATAACACGAGAGAATTCATCAACCGCAACAAGATAAAACCTGTGACCCTAATGATCCGGGACACAACTAGGACCCCAAATATCTATATGAAATAACTCAAACGAGGAGCAACTGCTCCGACTCTGACGACTAGGAAAGCTAGAACGATGGTGCTTCCCTAACTGACACGCTTCACAACGAAATGTAGAATTCGAAGAGATCTGTGGCAGGAGGTGACGCATCTTCTGGAGCGGAAGGTGACCAAAGCGAAGGTGCCATGTGTACGGAGAAACGGATCCCTGAGAGTGTAATGAGACGCCAGCGTAGGAGTTCCATACTAGACGATAGAGGCCATTGTGCTCAGAACCACAGCCAATCACCCTGCCCGTTAGTATGTCCTGAAAAATGACAGAAGATGGGTCAAATATAGCGCGACAGTGCAAATCTTTCGTAATCTGACTAATTGATAATAAATTCATGGAGAACTCTGGTGCATGTAGAACATTATGTAAGTGCATGGAGGGCAATAAGAAAGTCTCCCCCTGACCCACAATAGGGGAATGAGTGCCATCAGCTATGAGCACGGAACGACCAGACTGAATATCCCTGTAGGACTGCAGCATATCTCTATTACGGCAGAGGTGATGGGTGGCTCCAGAGTCAACAATCCAACCTGAGAGATCGTGGTTATAACAAAAGGCAGAAGTACTACCTGAGGTACTGGCAGTAGCAGAGGTAGTAGCGGACGCAGAAGCCGCAGCGTCAGATGTATCAGCACCCTCTGATGATGACTGTGGCATAATATCACGAAGCCGTGCCACTAGCTCCTCGAACCTGTGATCTGAAGTAGATGCTGACGGAGCCTGAACATGATCAGCGACACGTGCAGAAGGAGGAAATCCATGCTTGGAATAGCATGTATCCTCAGAATGACCAGTATGACGACAGAATGAGCACACGACCTCCTCGACCGCGTCCGCCACCTCCTCGGCCACGAAATGAAGACGAACTACCTCGTCCTATGGAGACCGCCATTGCCGAAGGAGGTGGAGTCGCTGCACTGGAGGGAACGGAGATACGACTGAGCCTCCTGTAGACTTCCTCCATTGGAGGAATAGTGGCATCGGCGAGGATCTGAGAGCGGGCTGCCTCGTACTCCGGATCAAGGGCAGCAAGTAATACGCCTACCATAGTGGCATTGCGGAACGTCTTCTGCTGCTCGGGGGTGGCTGTGAGCGGGATGGTGCTATATAATTTCTCGAACATCCCACGTAGGGACGTGTACAGAGAATGAAGAGGCCGCCCATTTTGCTTCGTGGTAAAAATATTATGCTGCAACTGCAGCATCTTCGTCTCGTTCCTCACTTGAGAATATGTAGTAGCCAGAATATCACACATCACCTTGGCGGTGGGTTGATGGTCGTTGGCGATTTCCATCGTGAGCGTCCCTGACAACCAGACCTTGGCATACGCATCATCAGCCTCCCATGAGGCATATATCCCCGCCTTCTCTGCCGGCTCATCTTCGGTAAGAATATGCTTCTTACCACATGACTTCATAAGACTCAGGAACTGCATAGCCCAGAGTTCGTAGTTCGTCCCATCCATTTTGACTATTGGTGCCGAACCTTTAAAGGCACCTATGGCGGGCATATTAACCTTTTGTTCTGATATATCGCCGGAGAAGAAGACCTAGGGATGATAGACAAAAGAACTGGCGTCTACAAAGACTCGTTTGGATTCAAGTGCATATGTAGACTTTATGCACTTGAACCCATCGTTGAATTGACGCCGACCGGAGAAGAAGAGCCGCGAGTGGCGGTTGTTGTGGTTGGCGGCAGCGGGTGGTGTCGGCGGCGGTTGGTGAGGACGGTGGCGGGAGGAGGCTGGAGCCTCGACGGTTGGAGGAGGTGGCGGCCGAAGAGGCAGCGGCCGAACGGGGGGGGTGGAGAAAAAAACCCTAGATTAGGGTTTTGGCTCTGATACCATGTTAGAGCCAATAATGCTCTGTTATATTATTCCATAGAGCCCTAGGGTCTCTTATATAGAGAGAAAACCCTTGGGTAAATTACATAGACATACATGAGATAAATAAGAAATATGTAACGGTACATCATAACCTCTACATTATGAGCCCTAAGATATATGGATCATAACCTAAGATATACGTAACGGTACATCGTAACCTCTACTTTTATGGATCAAAGCTCAGTGCAAGGCCTTTAGAAGATGGAGGTCATGGTGAATCAAAGCTAAATGTATGAACATTGCCTTGCTTGTGAATTGGGTTGTGAGGCTTTGAGATAGTGAGGACTTGCTTTATAGACTATTTAGGGGAATCTATGTTTTCTCTCAAGCTAGAAGTACCAATCAAGGTATGAGGTCCCCACTACCTTCTGAAGAGGCATATGTTTGGTTCTCCATGATGCAACGCCATTACTATAAATGTTTTTGGTAATGGTACCTATTTACAATTTTGAAAGAATGATTGGTTGGTGGAGGAATTTCTGAGATCTCTTCCCAAGGTTGTTTGTGTGTATTGCCAATTAGGTTGCACCAGTGAGAAGTGTACTGTGAGGAAGGTACACAAACTCTAACTTCTTAGCAATTTCATTCCAATTAATCTCAAGTGGTGTAGGATTTCTCAAGAATGACATCCCTTCTAAGAGATACTGAGGGCTCAACCTCAAGATTAGTGGGCTTAGTGTGATGCAAGAGATTGAAGATAGATTTGGGAATGGAAGGCACGTTCAAGAGTGAAGGTTCTTTTATGGATATATCTTAGGGCTCAATTAATGAAGAAGGAATGAAGGTGTGTTCAGGGATATATATATTGTTTCGCTAAGCCCAAAAACTAAATTTCAGGGAATTTCTTTTACCCATTGATATAATCGGAAATGAAGGAAATGAATCTAGAAATCCAATTCTTGGAATTCGAGGTTTTATATGTACTTTAATCATAAAAATAAGATAGAATTACACTTTCCTGCTAAACTAAAAGGTGTAGAAGAAAGTTTTTAGTAGTATTGTAATTAAAATCGCCCTATATGCTTGATATAAAGATATTTATTATGTAATGTATGCACTAAAAGTTTAGTCATAAAGAACACATAAAGAAGTCATAACAACCTATATTATAAATCGTAGTTCATAATGTAATAGTGCTCGCCTATTTTCATCAGAAAATGGAGATTCCTTGGAACTAGAAGTTCCTTGTGGATTCATGTACCCTACTTGATGCATTCCTCCTTATTTCCCCTAATTAAGTCCTATTTCACATAACTCTCCCATAGGAGTACATAGCTTTGTAGTGCATCTGACACTCCTAATAGTCATATTCAGTTGCAGTTGTAAGGAAGTCAAAATTATTTTTCCTGGGATATGTTTCAAGACTTTGCTTAAATTCATGTTGAAAAGATCTGAATATCTTGAAGCAAATTCCTAAATAGTGTTAATTCGATGGATATTTTAAATACAGTGGAAAGAATGAAGAGTCCAGACAAAATGGGTTGGAGAGAAAGCAAGGGAGATTGAGAATACAAGCTTTAAATTATGGTATTCCGGTAAAGAGAGGGGTAGAAATGATGTTGGACTAATTGTTCATAGGGATTTAAAGCATAGTATGGTTGATGTGCAAAGATTTGGGATGGGATTAATTTGATAAAATTGGTGCATAAAGAAGAAATTCTGAATATTATTGCTCAATTTATGCACCGCAATTGGTTTAGAGGAAAAGATTAAATAAGCTTTTTAAGAGGAATTGGATAAGATTATGCAAGGAATCCCATAATGAGACGATTTGCCTAGGTGGAGATCTTAATAGACATGTGGGAAAGAATGCTTCAGTGTATGCTAGTGTTCATGGAAGTCAATGCTTAGGAGATAGAAATGAAGAGGGAAAAGTCATTCCAGATTTTGTAACAGCTTATGACCTTTTCATAGCAAACACTCTCTTTAAGAAGAGTGATGAACATTTAATTAGGCATGACTAAAACATAGATAGATTACTTTGCGATAAAGAAAAGAGAACGGTTGTGTTGTGAAGACTGTCAAGTATCCCAGGAGAGAGCTTGACATCTCAATATTGCTTGCGAGTCATGAATGTGCAAATAAATGGGTTGGTAAAGTAAATGATGGTTCCTAAGATCATTAGAACTAGAGGGTGGAATCTTCAATTCAAGCAATCAACCTTCAAAGAGAAGGTTTTAGAAGACTTATCTTGGGATCGTAATAAAAGTGCAAACGATATGTAAGAGGCGGTAGCATCTTCTATCCGAAGGGTAGCCAAAGTGATGTTAGGCGAGTTTGAGGGAGGAGTTCCAGGAAAAAAGGAGGCTTGGTGATAGAGTGAAGGGATACAAGAGAAGCTTAAAATTACAAAAGCTTTCTTTGAAGATATTATCAAAAGAATTATGTAGTCTGTGTACCATTTGTCTTTTCAATTATTCTATGTTCTGTCTTATGTAATTTACCCATGGGTTTTCTCTATATAAGAGATCCTAGGGCTCTCAGGAATAAACAACTATTATTCTTCCAACATGGTACCAGAGCCTAAACACTAAGGGCTCCCTCTCATCCCACCCGTCGTCCCCCCCCCCTCTCATCCCACCCGCCGTCCCCCCCTCTCCTCTCTCGTTCCGCCGCCAGGCCCCCTCTCTCCTTCCGCCGCCGCAGGGCTCCCCGCCTCCGCCTCCCGCCCCCTCCCCGAGATCTCCCGCCTCCCCCGGGATCTCCCGCCTCTCGCCTCCCGCCGTCAGGCCTCCAGGCCCCTGCCTCCCGCCGTCAGGCCTCCAGGCCCTCGCCCTCAGGCCCCCGTTGCCGCCTCCTGTCGTGCCCTAGTCGGCCCCGCCACTCACCCCCTGTCGGCTTTGGTCTAGCCGGCACCGGTACGCCCCCTGTCGGCTTGGTCGTAGCCGCCTCCGTCGCCAAATATATGGATTTGGGTGCGTAATGTCTACAAGCGCACTCGAATCCTATGCAGTTTGTGTAGACATCTATCACTCTGTCTACAAACCCTAGTTCTTCTCTTGCGGAGATATGTCAGAATCCAAGGTGGATATGCCCTCCATAGGCGCGTTCAAAGGTCCCGCGTCAATAGTGAAGATGGATGGTTCGAACTACGAGCTCTGGGCGATGCAGTTCATGAGTCTCATGAAGTCAAACGGTAAGAAGCACATTCTTACCGAGGATGAGCCAGCAGAGAAGACAGGGATTTATGCCTCATGAGAGGATGATGACTCGTATGCCAAAGTCTGGTTGTCAGGCACGTTGTCGACGGAGATTGCTAATGATGTTCTCCATCAACCCACCGCTAAAGCGATGTGGGACATTCTTGAAGCGACATATTCACAGGTCTGCAACGAAACCAAGATGCTACAAATGCAGCACGACATATTCACCATGAAGCAGAATGGACGGCCACTTCATTCCTTGTATACATCCCTTAGGGGGATGTTTGAGAAACTCTACAGCACTATCCCTCTGACGGCCACACCAGAGCAGCAGAAGACATTTCGTAATGCCACCATGGTAGGCGTCCTTCTTGTGGCTCTTGATCCTGAATATGATGCGGCCAGATCTCAGATACTTGGAGATGCTACCATTCCTCCTATGGAGGAGGTCTACCGGAGGCTTAGCCGCATCTCTGTTCCATCCAGCACATCTACACCACCTCCCTCTGCGATGGCTGCTTACAAAGGGAGAGGTGGTTCCTCCTCTTCATCTCGTGGTCGTGGTCATGGAACAGGAGGTCGTGGTGGTCGGTCCCGTCCACCTTGCAGTTTTTGTCACCATCCAGGTCACTCGGAGGATACGTGCTATTCGAAGTATGGCTTTCCAGCATCAGCGCGGGTGGCAGAACATGTTGCATCTCCATCATCCTCTACTTCGGATCAGAGATTTGAAGAACTTGTCGCTCGGTTAAGGGATATTATGCCTCCTGCTTCTACAGATTCTTCTGGAGGCCCTTCCAATATAACTGCGTCTGCTTCTGCTAGTACCTCTGCCACGGCTAGTACCTCAAGTAGTGTCTGTGCCTTTACCACATGTTATAATTCAGACATCTCCGATTGGATCATGGACTCTAGTGCCACGTACCATCTATGTCGAGACAGAGACAGACTTATCTCATACAGAGAGATTCCTCCAGGGAGGTCGGTGATCATTGCCAATGGGACTCATTCCCCCATTGTTGGACAGGGGGAGATCTTGCTATCCTCTTCCATGCGTCTCAAGAATGTCTTACATGCCCCTGAATTTTCGATGAACTTACTCTCTATTAGTCAGCTCACAAAAGATTTGCATTGTCGCGCTATTTTTGACCCATCTTCTCTTATATTTCAGGACATTCTAACAGGCAGGGTGATTGGTTGTGGCTCTGAGCAGGATGGTCTCTATCGTCTGAACCGGAGTTCATATGCTGGAGTCTCTTCTAATGTTGTTGGATCTGTCTCTCCATATACCTGGCATCTACGCTTTGGTCACCTCCCTCTACAGAAGATGTGTCACCCTTTGCTTCAGATATCTCCAAGTTCGTCCTTCCGGTGTAAAGCTTGTCAGTTAGGGAAGCATCATCGAGCTAGCTTCCCAAGTCGTCAGAGTCGGAGCAATGCCTCCCCTTTTGAGTTACTCCATATTGATATTTGGGGTCCCAGCCGTATCCCTGATCACCAGGGGCACAGGTTTTATCTTGTCGTGGTTGATGATTTCTCTCGTCTGTCGTGGGTTTTCCTGTTAAAGAATAAATCTGAAGCTGGTGATGTTATTAAAAATATTATCAATGAAGTAAACAATGTCTTTTCATCCAATGTGAAATATGTTCGTACTAATAACGCATTGGAATTTTGTACTCGGTCTCTCTCACAATATCTTTGGTCAAAAGGCATTATACACCAAACTACATGTGCCTACACCTCCCAACAGAACGGAGTTGCTGAGAGAAAGCATCGTCACCTTCTTGACATTACTCGTACTCTACTTATCCAGAGTTGTACTCCCATTTCTTTTTGGGGAGATGCCGTTCTTACAGCCTGCTACTTGGTAAATCGTATGCCGTCCACGGTACTTGGTGAGAAAATTCCTCTTTCTGTTGTTTTTCCAGATAAGGAATTATTCTCACTCACCCCTCGTGTTTTTGGAGTTGTTGCATTCGTTCATCAGCTATCACCAGGTCTTGACAAGCTCACCTAGAGCTGTCAAATGTGTCTTCGTGGGGTATTCTCCGACGCAGAAGGGATATCGTTGCTATGATCCGGTTAACAGGAAATACTTTGTCAGTAATGATGTCACTTTCTTCGAGTCTGTTATGTATTTTTCACCTGCAGGTGACAGATTGGTATCTAATACATCTACTGATGAGGTTTATGTTCCTCCTCCTCCTAAGGTGAGTCCTCCATTGTCCAATCCAATTCCTAACATTGCGTCACCTCCTCCACCACCACCACCTCCACCAAAACCCCTTGTCTCGCCACTGCCTAAATTTTATACCCGTCGACCTGGTCCTGCTCATGCTCCACACCAATCATCCAACACGCCCCAGGTATGTTCTGATGTTACTACTAAAGATGGGTCGAATAGTGTGCCTATGCAGGATGCATCATTGCAAGGCGAATCTGCTCCGGCGAGTTCAGTGGTTGATGATTTGGATGTTCCTATTGCGATGAGCAGTGTTGCAATAGTCGGCCGACTATCCCGAATAGTCGGTCCGACTATGCGGTGCGGGGGGGTCCCCGACTGAACAGAGCTCCATTCGGTCAATAGTCGACCCGACCGAATAGTCGGCCGACTATTCAGCCGACTGGCCCGACTATTAGGCCGACTGGAGTTTGACTTTTGATATTTTTATTTTTTTATTTTCAATTTTCAGTTTTTATGGGTTACATTTTACCACGGTATAGCAACAAATGTCAAATTCTATGCATCTATTATATTGATTGGTACTTTTATCTTAGATTCATGTTATCTAATGACCATATATGTATAAAAATATAAGAATATATGTATTATAAATAATTTTTATATTAAAAAATACAAAACCGAATAATTCCGAATAGTCGTCCGAATACCGATTATTCTCTATTCAGTGACCCCTCCGACTGAATACCGAATACCGTCTTCTGCAACACTGGCGATGAGAAAGCAGAAACGCAGTTGTGCTACGTATCCTCTTGCCTCACAGGTCTCCTTTCATCGCCTCACAAGGGACTTTCAGAGATTCGTAGTGGCTTTATCTTCAGTGGAGATTCCAAAGACCTATCAGGATGCCTTAAAATCTGATTGCTGGCGGTCTGCAATGGAGGAGGAGATGGTTGCCTTACAGCCAAGGGGCACATGGAGCTTGGTTTCCGCTCCTTCAGGAGCTTCTGTTGTTAGCTGCAAATGGGTATTCACTGTTAAGTATCATGCAGATGGTAGCCTTAATCGATACAATGCACGGCTAGTGGCACAAGGTTTTACTCAGACTTATGGAGTGGACTATATGGATACTTTCTCTCCAGTCGCCCGTCACTCCACTCTTCGTATTCTTCTGTCTGTAGCTATGGTACGTGATTGGCCCTTGTTCCAGTTAGACGTTAAAAATGCATTCTTGTATGGAGATCTGCAGGAAGAAGTCTACATGCAGCAGCCTCCGGGGTTTGCTGCTGAGGGAGAGAATCATATGGTGTGCAGACTTCATAAGGCCGTTTATGGACTTAAACAGAGCCCAAGGGCATGGTTTCAGAAGCTTTCCCATCTGATTGAAAAACATGGATTCAAGATATCCAATGCAGATCACTCACTGTTCATCCATAAGACTACTCGAGGTACAATTGTCATCATGGTATATGTTGATGACATTTTGGTTACAGGAGATGATGCTAAGGGGATAGAGATGATCAAAGCAGTGCTGGGTCGTCAATTTATTACAAAGGACCTTGGTACATTACGATACTTCCTGGGGTTGGAGTTCGCCAAGAATGCACAGGGTCTAGTAATGACCCAGAGGAAATATATTACAGATATGCTTGTTGAGACGGGCATGGTTGGATGCAGACCGTCTACTACTCCTATGGACCCTAGCATGAAATTGTATGATAATGATACAGAAGAAGTTGACAAGAGAAGGTATAGAAAAATGGTGGGGAAGCTTCTTTACATAACTATAATCTGACCTGATATTGCCTTTGCAGTTAGCCGGGTAAGCCGATTTATGGAACAACCGAAACAGGTACATATGGATGCTATATATATGATACTCAGATACCTTAAATCGTCTCCAGGCACAGGATTGCTGTTCAGAAAGGAAACCAATTTATCTGTTTCTGCATGTGCGGATGCTGACTATACATGATGCCCTAAGGACCGAAAGTCTACCTCAGGGTTTGTTGTGTTTATGGGTAGCTCTCTAGTTTCTTGGAAAAGCAAGAAACAAACAGTTGTGGCTAGAGCCAGAGCATCCTCTGCACATGTATTACTCTTCGCTCCGTGGCATGTTCAAGAAGCTTCATAGCTACATGCTTATTACGACATCTACTGAGCAGCAGAAGGCATATAGGAACTCCACGATGGTTGGAATCTTCATGGCCGGACTTGATACATAGTATGATGTTGTGTGCGCACAACTTCTTACCGGAGCTACCTCATCTCCCATGGAGGAGGCCTATAGCCATCTCAGTCGGATTATCATGCCTTTTACGGCTACTCCACCCTCTTCAGCGATGGGCACTTCTCGTGGCAGAGGAGGGACAACCTAATCTAGAGGACACACTCCTCGTGGCAGAGGTAGTGGACGTCAGTGTGGCCCTTGTACTTATTGTCGTTGGTCTGGACATGCAAAGGATACATGCTACCAAAGCATGGATATCATGCTTATGGTCACGTGGCAGAACAGATTGAGCCTTCAGAAACTATGGCTTCCCATGCTGATCCTCGTCTGGATGATATTGTCTCTCATATTCGAGAGATCATGACTCGTACTACAAGCACCGCCACTGCAGACACCGCAGCCGCAGCCAGAGCTTCTTCGAGCTCCTCATGCATCTCTTATGTTTTTACTGGTAGTAGTGGTGCAGATATGACAGAGTGGATTATGGACTATGGTGCTTCCCACCATTTGTGTGAAGACAGAGCACATCTGAGGTCCTATAGGACCATACCTCCTGGTAGATGGGTTGTCATTGCTAATGGAGACCACTTACCCATTACAGGACAGGAGGAGGTGCATTTGACGCTGTCCATGCGCCTTCAGAATGTTTTATATGCTCCTGCCTTTCATATGACTTCATTTTCCATTAGTCAGATTACTAAGGGCCTGTTTGGTTGCAGGGTTGGGCAGGGTTGGCCCAACCCTGGTTACTATTCACAAGGGTACTTCCTCCTCGCAGATTACTATTCACCCATCCCAACCCAGCCCAACCCAACCCTGCCCAACCCTGCAGCCAAACAGGCCCTAAGGATATGCATTGTCGTGTCATCGTTGACCCTTCATCTCTTGTGTTCCAGGACATACTCACAGGCAGCATGATTAGATGTGACCGTGAGCAGCGAGTGCTCTATAGATTGGTCCAATCTTCTCATGCCGGTGTTTCTACTATACCTACTAGACCAGTCTCACCATATCTGTGGCACCTTCGTTTTGGACGTCTTCCTTAGTGTCATGTTCTCCCTCAAATTTCCACGAGATCCTCCTTCCAGTGTGAGGCATGCCAGCTTAGGAAACATCATCGTTCCTCATTTCCATCACGTCAGAGTCGGAGCAGTTCCCAGTTATCTGAGCTCCTTCATCTAGATATTTGGGGTTCGAGTTGTGTCCCTGATCACCAGGGACACCGTTTTTATCTAGTTAATGTCGATGATTTTCTAGACTTTCCTGGGCATTTTTGTTGAAGAATAACTCTGAGGTTGGATACGTTATCAAATCTTTTATTAATGAGATAAACAATATGTTTTTTGCCAATGTCAAATATCTTCAGTCTGATAATGCCTTGGAGTTATGCACCTTACAACTTTCTGACTTTCTTAGATCTCTTGACATTGTTCACCAGATCTCTTGTGCTTATACATCCCAGCAAAATGTGGTGATGAGCGCAAACACCGTCACTTACTTGATGTGACCAGAACCTTGTTGATAAAGAGTCATACTCCTCACGCTTATTGGGACGATGCAATCCTCATGGCATGTTGTCTTGTGAACCACATGCCCTCATTTGTGTTGGGAGAGAAGATTTCTTTCTCGATTGCGTTTCCCGAGAAGGATCTTTTCTCCCTTACACCTCATGTGTTCGGTTATATTGCATTTGTTCATGATGTCTCTCCAGGTCGTGACAAGCTCTCTCCCAGAGTTGTCAAGTGTGTTTTTGTTGGCTACTCTCGTACCCATAAGGGGTATCGTTGCTTTGATCTGCTCAGGCAGAAATACTTTGGTAGTGTTGACGTTAATTTCTTTGAGGTTGTCATGTATTTTTCTCCTACAGGTGATAGACTAGCCCCATCAGACCCTGACGATGAGATCTACATGCATCCACCTCCTACTGTCATACCACCACCTCCCTTTACTCATACTCTACCACCACCTACACCTACTCATGTCTCTGCATCTGCTCTTGTGGCTCCACCTCCTATCATGAATCAGTTTTTGCCACATGCATTTACTCACAGGTCTCGCTCAGTTCCTCTTGCTCACAGGTCTTTCCCACCATCCAGCATACCTCAGGTATGTAGTGAGCACATTGTTTCTACTGATGGCACTACTGAGTTGTCTGGGCAACAGGATTCCATACAGGATGAGCAGGTGCCCTCTCAAGAGAGGAACTTACAAGCTCGATACTTGATAGATGATCTTGATGTGCAGATTTCTTTGCAAAAGCAGAAACGTGGATGTACTACTTATCCTCTTGCATCCCAGCCCAGGTTTTCTTGAGCAGACTGTCAGAAGATTTCATGAGGTTTACCTTATCATTAATACTATCAGCCGTGGAGACCACTGAATCATGTGTGGTCCATAAACCCAAAGAAGCATACAAGTACAAGGTCAAATTGTTGTCTTTTGTACACCCGATCACCCCCACATGTCACCCCCGCGTTATATCACCCAAAAACCTTTCACGTCATTACGTTTATTCATGAGATCTTCATTGCTTGTCAAATCGTCTTGGCCATAGGATACGTGAAGAAGAGGTAAAAACATACTCCTCCCCCAGGCCACAGATTGGGCAACTATTTATGAAGCATATGTCCCTCTTACTTCTAAGCAGTGTAGTTATCAACCTTTCCATCTCAACCAGTCAGGCGTGCCACCTTACTTTCATAGAAGCCTTGACCCTCCAGAGCATCATGCAATTGCAATCCAAGGCAAGAGACAAGTATGATGACACCTTGACCATGCTCAATGCCTCGTAAGCTCCAAAGATAATAAAATCCTTCTATCTCGCCCACTTCCATGCATCTCGCTCGAGGCCTGTATAACTCAATATAAAAACCTCAAAGGAAGTCTCGTCCCTGAGACTCGAATTAAGGCTATTAGGTGTCTTGTTTGGATTTCATATGTCCATAAAAACCTCAAAGGGTTTTGAACCCATAAAAACCTCAAAGAGAAAACAAGTCATATATTTGAACATATATTTAATTACAAAAGCTTGTTTTGCTTATTACCTCAGAAAAGCTGCGGATATCGTGCCCGCATGTCCGCTTCGGTCTACCACGTCGCCTCTTTGACGCCGTGTCAGTGCCACAAAACCTTGACCAATAAAATCTCTTTGCTGCGAAGCTTCTTCACAGCACGGTCAAGTATCTGAATTGGCTTCTCCTCATAAGTCAGATCTGGCTCCACGTCAAGATTCTCGTAAGTGATGATGTGTCGAGGATCGTGCACATACTTCCTCGGGTTGGATACATGGAAGACATCATGAATAGCGGATAGATGTGGAGGAAGGCTACTCGGTATGCAACCTTCCCCACACGAGCCAGAATCTCAAAAGGTCCAACATATCGTGGCGCTAACTTGCCACGAACGCCAAATCTCTGTATTCCTTTCATGGAAGATACTCGTAAAAATACTCAATCTCCAACCTATAATTTATATGAATGTCGTTCATACGAGGTTAAGTTGAACATATATATATATGTCATAATTGAATGGACGAAGATGAAAGAATCGGATTGCCTGGAACTCCAAGTCTCTTCTCTGACGATCCGCATAGCTCTTCTGGCGGTTGTGTGCTGTCAGAAGCCTCCATCTCACAAGATCAACAGCTCTCGCGGTCTCCTCCAGGAGATCTACGGAGTATAGAGCATGATCACCTACCTCACGCCAACTGAGAGGTGTGAGGCATCTCCGCCCGTATAGGGCTTCAAATGGTGCCATGCCAATACTGGAGTGATAGTTGTTGTTGTTGTACGTGAACTCCACTAATGGCAGATGATCCTTCAAGGACCCTTTCCACTCTAAAGTGCAAGCGCGAAGTAGATCCTCAAGCGTCTGAATGGTGCGCTCACTCTACCCGTCTGTCTGTGGATGGTAAGCAGAACTCATCTTCAGCTCTGTCTGTAGTGCTGACATGAACTGATGTCAATAATGTGAAGTAAATCCTGAATCCCTGTCAGACACCACCTCACGTGGTATACCATGTAGCCTAATGATGTTCTGTACATAGAGCTTGGACAATCTGGATGGAGTGTAAGTCGTGTTGACAGGTATGAAATGGGCTGACTTGGTCAACCTATCAACAACGACCCAAATGGAATCATGGCCACTTGGTGTCTTCGGCAATCCCGTGACAAAATCCATAAAAATGCTCTCCTATTTCCACTCGAGAATGGGGAGCGACTGCAGTAATCCTGGTGGTCTCCTGTGCTCGACCTTGGCCATCTGACAGGTCATGCATCTGTTAACATGTTGCGCCACAACGCGCTTCATTCCATCCTACCAGAAATGTCGATGCAGATCTCGGTATATCTTCGTGCTGCCTGGATGGATAGATAACCGTGAACTGTGTGCCTCATCAAGTATGTCTCTGCGAAGCTGCTTGTCGTCGGGCACAACGACTCGACCTGCCTTCCATAAAATAGACTCCGCTACAACAAAATCATCAACCTCGTCCTTGACGGTGTACATGTATCTATCTCGAATCCATGGATCTATCTTCTGGCCTTCTACAATGAGATCCCACAAATTGCTAAATCGCGGAGGTACGACCGTTGAAATAGATGCGCTCTCCTATGGATGCCAATCAGTAAAAGTTGCGAGCATATCCCACGTGTATAGCCAGTTTATCGTACCCTCGGCATGCGCTCTCCTGCTAAGTGCATCAGCCACCACGTTTCCCTTACCGGGATGATAAGAGATCGTGCAATCATATCTCGAAATTCAACTGATGCAGCATGATATTATGTGGTGTTTTCTTTTAATCGGACATTTGTTTTTCTTTATTTATTTCTTCTTTTTTATTTATTTATGTAAAAAGGCTCATTATATAAGGCCTTATTATCTTTTCTTTTTCTATTTTTAGTAGATAGTTGCTTGTTTGGGGGGATGTGGCCTCTATAAAGGCACCCCTTTGGAAAGGGTTGAAGGTATTGAATGAAAGTTAAATTTTCCCCATCACTTTCTCTCTCTCCCTCTTTCTCTTTCTCTCTCTCGACTTCTGCAGCCCTCTCTTCCCCTCCCCTCGTGTTTCTTTCCCTCTCCTAAAACCATAACTCCCTCTCCCGCCACCTCCCTATTCCCTACCCCCATCCTCCATCTTCCACCCCCCCCCCCGTGCTATCCTCCTCTCCCCGCACTCGCCAGCCCTCTCCCTCGCCACCCCTTTCCCTTCCCCTCCCAACGCCCATTTCCACGCTCCAATCTGCGCGCGCCAGCACCCCATGTTTCCCCCTTCCTCCCACCACCTCGCCGCGTCAGCTTCCCTCTCAGCCCGCACCCCCTCCCGTTACTTGTCCCCACCGCGCGCACTCCTCTCCAACCCCACCGTTTGACGATGCCCATCCGCCAACGTCCCCACCCTCCCGGCCGCCGCCAGCCCGCCATTCGACGCCGTTGTGAACCAGCCGCTATCTGCGCCCCCTGAAACTGCCAGAAACGCTGCTGTGACTGTCCCGCTGCCCGCCGCCTTCGGTCAGGTCTGAAGCTCGCATACTCCCCTCACCGGTTGAGGTATGAGCGTCATTTCTACCAATTATTCTGCCGCATAATATTAGTTTCGTGGACTGTTGTGTTGCGGCTTGGTTTGGTGACGTATTGAGATCCCTAGTTGTTGCAACATTGCTATATTTTCCCAAGAACTATTAACTATTTGGGTTGCCCTGAATTTGTGATGAAATATGTGCTAGAACTCGAGTATATTGTGGATATTTGTTGTTGATTTTTAAGCATCCTTTAATTTCAGTGCCCGGGTTTAATTCATCGCATCCCCCCCTGTAGTTTTGCATTGCATGCCATTTTACTTGTCTCAATCATTTGGTCCTTTAGCACAAATTTTAGGGTTGCAATTTAGTTCGCATCCTAACGATTCAAATTAGGTTGCATCAATTTGGTATCAGAGCATATCGATCCGTTCCTTCATTTTATTGCATATATATAAAAAAAACAACAAGAAAAAAAAAGAAGAGAGATGAAGGCATAGGATTCCCATGGCCGAAAAACCGACTACCTCTAAAACCGGCTATACCTCACACACTGAGCTATCGTTAGAATCCTTGTCTGTTCAAATGCAGCACATGCAGCAGATGTACGAACAATTGAGCGGACAAATTGCCACCCTAAATAGTCGCATGCTAGGGAAGGATCATAGTGATGAGACGCCCAACAAAGGTCGGCGTACTAGTCGGAGACGACACTCACGGAGTAACACATTCTGCGACTCTAGCTCTTCTACTTCCGATGGACACGTTAGCGACTATCTTTCACAGGAAAGCGAAGATGAAGGATTAAGAGATGACACCCCTTTCACTTCAAAGAATCAAGACCCACACACTCCTGGATATACTTCACAACCTGCTAATGGATATCAATTCCCGCAACGACCTGGCCCTAGGCCCGATGACGGATGGGATCGAGGCATCCGTCTTGATGTTCCGGAATTTGACGGAGGACGAGACCCTGATGTCTTTTTGGATTGGCTCTAAGCCGTCGAACACTTCTTTGTATGGAAGGCTTTGCCTAGCGAACGAAAAGTTCAATTTGTCACAATCAAACTAAAGGGACATGCTCTGCTGTGGTGGGACCATTTGCAATCTGAACGCAAACGAAAAGGAAAAGGTAAGTTTCGCAGTTGGAACAAAATGAAAGCCAAACTAAAAACAAAGTTTGTGCCTGAAGATTACACGCGAGATTTGTATGCGCGATTACAATCTTGGAGACAAGGTACCATGAGCGTGAGAGAGTACACCGAAGGATTCCAGTCCCTCATTCATCGCAATCGACTGCAGGAGATTCCTGTCCAGGAGGTCACCCGCTACATGCAAGGACTTCGTCAAGTTATCCAAGATGAACTCTACCTCCACAACTGTCAAAACGTCGACGAAGCCATCAAGCAAGCTGAACGAGTTGAGACTAAGCTTGCTAAGGCCCAGACAAGGAGAACGTCTTTTTCTGTGAACTCCGTCCCACGAACTAGTACCCCGATGTCGACCTCCAAACCAATAGTTTCCCCATCGAGTGTTGCGAGTAAACCCCAAGCTAGACCATCAACCCCTGTCGTCGCACGATCATCTACTAGAAACCCCGGACCGGGCATCTTGGGAAGCCAACCTGTTTTAGGACCTGATACTTGTTTCTGGTGTTATCAAAAGGGACATCGAGCGGCTGAGTGTCCAAACCCTAAGGCTATGCCCGCCCATTTATGCACCATCGAATACCCTGAAGACCCTGCTCCTGACCATCAGGAATCGCCTGAAGAGGATCAAGCCACGTAAACTGCTGTCACTTCGGGAACCGATGACTATGAGCTTCTTCAGTAGATGGAGATATATCTGGACCTTTCCTGGTAATTGAACATGAGGACTTTATCGCTCCTGACAGCGCACCCACGAACATCTTGCTCACAACCATTGCCAATGACGCTGATAGTTGGTTGCGACACAGCATATTCCAAACCACATGCACCTCAGGAGGGCGACGTTGTTCGCTGATCATTGATGGAGGAAGCGTTGAGAACTTCGTGTCTAAAGAAATGGTCGACAAGTTCGATCTACCAACTCAACCACTCGAGAAACCGTACAGTGTGGCTTGGTTTCGAGGTGGCACTCAACTTCCGATCCATCGTCAGAGTCTTATTAGCTTCTCAATCAGCCCTTCATATAAAGATGAGGTTTGGTGCCATGTAGCCCCTATGGATGTCTGTCATGTACTACTTGGGAGACCTTGGCAGTTCGATCGGGACACTGAACACAGAGGAAAATTGAACACTTACTCATTTCTCATCAACAAGGTGCGTGTGACCCTTAGACCACAACGCGAAGCCCTTAGCCCTCGCCAGGTGGCTACACTTCGATCCGCAACCGCACAATCTGGTAAAAGTGCTCCACCGGCAAAGCCTTCGACTACTGGTCCCATATTGTTGATGGAAGCCCAGGCATTCCAACGTGAAGTCCAGGAGAGCCTTACTGTTTACGCATTGATGAGGCGTGAAGTGATCGACCGAGAGACGTCTACAACCGAAATACCGTCTGAGGTAAAGCCCATCATTCAAGAGTTTGCTGACATTATGCCTGAAGAGTTACCTGAAAGACTACCCCCATTACGAGACATTCAGCATCACATTGACCTAGTTCCTGGAGCAAGCTTAGCCCATTTACCACATTATCGGATGAGCCCAAGTGAGCACGAATAAATGAACAAGCAGGTCACTGATCTTCTACGTCGTGGGTATGTTCGAGAAAGTATGAGTCTCGTGGCGGTTCCTGCTCTACATACCCCAAAAAAGGATCGTACATGGAGGATGTGCGTGGACAGTCGTGCTATCAATAAGATCACGATCAAGTATCGTTTTCCAATTCCACGCCTTGATGACATGCTCGGCATGTTATCGGGTGCCAAGCTATTTTCCAAGATGGATCTTCGCAGTGGGTACCATCAGATTCGCCTCCGACCTGGAGACGAGTGGAAGACTGCTTTTAAGACCAAAGAGGGCCTTTATGAATGGACAGTAATGCCCTTCGGCTTGTCTAATGCTCCCAGCATTTTTATGCGAACCATGAATCATGTTATGCGACCCTTCATTGGTAAATTTGTGGTTGTATACTTTGATGACATATTGATCTACAGTTTGACCAAGGACGACCACTTAGTCCACTTACGACAAGTCTTGGAAGCCTTAAGAACCCAACAATTGTATGTCCATCTTAAGAAATGCTCCTTCATGTCTGACACGGTCCTCTTCTTGGGGTACATTGTCACTGCCGACGAACTTAAAGTTGACCCCTCCAAGATTCAGGCCATTCAGAGCTGGCCCGTGCCCAAAACCCTCACTGAGATTCGCAGCTTTCTGGGATTGGCTTCTTTCTATCGACGTTTCATTCGAAACTTTAGTACTTGTGCGGCCCCGCTAGTCGATTGCACACGAAAAGGTGCACCCACCTGGACTCCTGAAGCAGAAACCAGCTTTCAAAAGCTAAAACATCAGTTGACCCATGCCCCTGTCTTGGCACTTCCTGACTTCACCAAGGTTTTCGTAGTTGATTGCGATGCCTCACATGTCGGGATTGGTGCTGTCCTGAGTCAAGAAGGACGACCTGTAGCATTCTACAGTGAAAAGTTGAACGAAGCTCGATCACGGTACTCTACATATGACGTCGAATTCTATATCGTGGTACAAGCTCTCAAGCATTGGAGGCACTATCTAATCCAGCGTGAATTTGTCCTTAATTCTGATCATGAAGCCTTAAGATATCTAAACTCCAGAAGACCCTTAACAAGCGTCATGCAAAATGGGTTAGTTTCCTCCAAGAATACACGTTCCATCTCAAGCACAAGGCTGGAACCCTGAATCGTGTGGCTGATGCGTTGAGCAGACGAGCACGCGTCCTGACCACAATGACCGTAAACACAACAGGATTTGATGCACTCAAGGATCTTTACCCCACTGACCCTGACTTCGGACAAGCCTGCGCAGAGTGTGTTGACTCTAGACAGGATCCGACAGCCACTTATGTCCTTCATGAGGGATTCCTGTTCAAGGCCCACCGACTGTGCATCCCGCAACTTCCCTTCAAGAGAATTTAATTTCAGAACTGCATAACGGTGGTTTAGTTGGACACTTTGGAAAGGACAAGACCTTGACTCTTCTCCAAGAGCGATTTTATTGGCCGCAATTGCGAAAGGATGTTACAAAATTTGTACAAAAATGCCAAACATATCAGAGATTCAAAGGTCATAGGCAGAACACTGGGTTGTATACACCTCTACCGATTCCTCTGCGACCCTGGGAAGACATCACTATGGATTTGTGCTAGGCTTACCCTCACGGTACGGAAAGTTGACTCTATTTTTGTGGTTGTGGACAAACTTTCTAAAATGGCACACTTTATTGCATGTAAAAAAACCTCAGATGCATCTCATGTCGCTGATTTGTTTTTTGTGATGTTTGATTGCATGGTGCTCCTCGTCTTTCACTTCGGATCATGATACCAAGTTTTTGAGTCATTTTTTGGTGTACGCTTTGGTCACGTCTTGATACTCGTTTGCAATACAGCACTGCTTATCATCCACAAACAGATGGGCCAACCGAAGTGGTTAATAGATCTTTAGGGAATTTATTGCGATATCTTGCTAGGGGACTCCCCGTCCAAATGGGATCTAATTCTTCCCAAGCCGAATTCGCGTATAATAGTTCCACTAATAGGTCCACCTGAAAATCAGCATTTGAGAGTGTGTACGGCTTTCCAATTACCCAATTTCTAGACCTTACACCCTCAACCATGCAAGGAAGGAGTAGTGCCGCAACTGAGGACCTGGTCGAACACCTAACCCATGTCCATATTGAAATCCGAGCCAAACTACAAACCATGACCCAAAAATACCAAGCACAAGCCAACCTACACCGTAGAGAGTTCAGAGTTGGAGAATTAGTGATGGTCCACCTAAAAAAAGAGAGGTTTCCCCTTTGAGTGTCCACCAAAAATTGAGTGTCCGAAAGATTGGTCCATTTCGAATCCTCAAGAAGATTGGGCAGAATGCTTACCTACTTGATCTACCGCCAGATGTCCAGATATCGCCAGTCTTTAATGTTTCAGATCTCTTCTTTATCACGGAGATGAGTAGACAGATGCAACCACGCCAGTAGTTCCTGCTGATGATACGCACCAACCACCAGCTGCAACTGATGCCGACCAGATTGAAGATATTGCCGACATACGGGACATGACGACGAGACGTGGTCTCTTCCGTCGCTATCTAGTCAAGAGGAAGAGACGACCTCTGACAGATTGCACCTGGATTGACAAAGATGAACTTCAACAACTCCGCCCTGATATACTTCAGAACTATCGCAACGCCATCTCGACGGAGCGAGATTCTTCTCAGCAGGGGGGAGCTGATGCAGCATGATATTATGTGGTGTTGTCTTTTAATCGGACATTTGTTTTTCTTTATTTATTTCTTCTTTTTTATTTATTTATGTAAAAAGGCTCATTATATAAGGCCTTATTATCTTTTCTTTTTCTATTTTTAGTAGAATAGTTGCTTGTTTGGGGGGATGTGGCCTCAATAAAGGCACCCCTTTGGAAAGGGTTGAAGGCATTGAATGAAAATTAAATTTCCTCATCGCTTTCTCTCTCTCTCGCCCTCTTTCTCTTTCTCTCTCTGGACTTCTGCAGCCCTCTCTTCCCCTCCCCCCGTGTTTCTTTCCCTCTCCCCGAACCCTAACTCCCTCTCCCGCCGCCTCCCTCTTCCCTACCCCCATCCTCCATCTTCCACATGTCGGCCCCCCGTGCTCTCCTCTCCCCGCACTCGCTAGCCCTCTCCCTCGCCACCCCTTTCCCTTCCCCTCCCGACGCCCGTTTCCACGCTCCAATCCGCGCACGCCAGCACCCCTGTTTCCCCCTTCCTCCCACCACCTCGCCGTGTCAGCTTCCCTCTCAGCCCGCACCCCCTCCCGTTACTTGTCCCCACCGCGCGCACTCCTCTCCAACCCCACCACTTGACGACGCCCAGCCGCCAACGTCCCCACCCTCCCAGCTGCCGCCAGCCCGCCATTCGATGCCGCTGTGAACCAGCCGCTATCCGCGCCCCCTAAAACTGCTAGAAACGCTGTTGTGACTGTCCCGCTACCCACCGCCTTCGGCCAGGTATGAAGCTCGCATACTCCCATCGCCGGTTGTGGTATGAGCACCATTTCTACCAATTATTCTGCCGCATAATATTAGTTTCGTGGACTGTTGTGTTGCTGCTTGGTTTGGTGACGTATTGAGATCCCTAGTTGTTGCAACATTGCTATATTTTCCCAAGAACTATTAACTATTCGGGTTGCCCTGAATTTGTGATGAGATCTGTGCTAGAATTCGAGTATATTGTCGACATTTGTTGCTGATTTTTAAGCATCTTTTAATTTCAGCGATCGGGTTTAATTCATCGCATTTCGCCCCCCCCCCCCCCCCCCCGTAGTTTTGCATTGCATGCCATTTTACTTGTCTCAATCATTTGGTCCTTTAGCACAAATTTTAGGGTTGCAATTTAGTTCGCATCCTAGCGATTCAAATTCGGTTGCATCAACCACATATAGATAGTGACGCCAGATCTTTAAGGCGAAGACAACTGCCTCCAACTCCAAGTCATGTGCGGGGTAGTTCCGCTCGTGCGGTCTCAACTGTCGTGATGCATAAGCAATCACCTGTCCTCTCTGTATCAACACTGCTCCTAGACCTTCTCCAGATGCATCTGTGTAGACTGCATAGTCCTGAGTGCCTGAAGGAAGAGCAAGAATAGGTGTTGTAGTCAATCTCTCCTTCAGTGTCTTCAAGGCCTGCTCACATGAATCATCCCAAATGAATGGAACTCCCTTCTACGTCAACCATATCAAAGGGCGAACAATGCGTAAAAATCCGCTGACAAAGCGTCTATAATAGCCCGCTAGTCCGAGGAAGCTTCGAATCTGAGTAACTGTCTTGGGCTGCTCCCAAGACATAACTGCATCTATCTTCGCAGGATTAACTGCAATGCCTGCTCCAGAAATGATATGCCCGAGAAATGAGACCTGTGATAACCAGAACTCACACTTGCTCAACTTGGCATATAGCTTGTGCTCCCCCAATGTATCTAAGACAATTCGTAGATCATTCTCATGATCACATTCATTTCGTGAGTATATGAGCACATCATCAATAAACACCACTACAAACTTGTCCAAGTATGGACGGAAGATCCGGTTCATTATATCCATGAAAGTCGTAGGTGCATTGGTGAGCCCAAACGGCATCACCCACAAACTCGTAGTGTCCATAGCGAGTCCTGAAGGCTGTCTTCGGAATATCCGACAAACGAATCCTCATCCGATGATAGCCTGATCGAAGGTCGATCTTCGAGAACACCGAAGATCTTTGTAGGATCGAATAAATCATCAATGCGCGGCAAAGGATAACGGTTTTTCACCGTTCTCTTGTTCAGCTGCCTGTAGTCAATGTATAACCTTATGGATCCATCCTTCTTCTTGACAAATAGAACTGGAGCACCTCAAGGTGAAGTGCTCGGCCTCACGAATCCCAAGTCAAGTAACTCCTTCAGCTCCATCAACTCAGCTGGTGCCATGCGATATGGTGCCATAGAGATCGACTGTGTATCTGGCAGCAATGTGATCTCGAACTCGATCTCTCTCTCAGGAGGTAATCCTGGTAGCTCATCAGGAAACACGTCTGGGTAGTCCGATACTACTCGGATGTCTTGTGTCATCGGCTCATGATAGGATACCTCCCGAACAAATGCAAGGTATGAATCACAATCCTGATCAACAAGTCGCTGAGCTCGCAACACCGAAATGTACTGCATGGTGGAGTCATGTATAGTACCCTAAAAGGTGAACTCGGGTAGATCTGGAATCCTGAAGACAATTGTCTTCCTAAAACAATCAACCAGTGCATGATGAGTAGATAGACAATACATGCCCAAAATCAAGTTGAACTCACCAAGATATAGAAGTAGACAATCTGCGATCATCTCGTGACCGCCAATCAATATGGGCAAGTGCCTGACTATCAGGGAAATGATAAACAATTGGTCACCTGGTCCTCGGATGTGATATGGGGAAGAAAGAGTCTCTGCGACTCTACTTAAAGAAGCAAGCAACCTCGAAGCAAGAAAAGAGTGTGTCGCACCAGAATCAAATAAAACATGGAAAGGTCGACCCAAGACTGAGACCATACATTTCACCACAGTAGTCGCTGAACGTGCTTGCTCCTCTGTAACTGTATGTAACTGCCCCTGCCTGGCTGGTGCGGCACTGGAACCTGCCATACTCTGCATATGTCTCTGCTGCGGTCGCCTGAAGTAGGAGTTCCTACCACGGAAACTCCCTGAACGCTGTGCCTGAGGCTGCGACTGTGAAGGCTGTGGCTGTGGGCGAGGCTCGTCAGAAGTCTGTGGGCACTGTGATCGATAGTGTCCCCACTCGTGACATCAGTAACACCCGGACTGGTCTGGTAGATGGAGTAGTCGTGTTTGTGCTCTGGGCTGGTCTTGCAGGTGGTCTGACTGCTCGCTGCGACCCAGATGGTCGAGCGGACTCTATGCCACGTCCGGCAAGTGCTCCTCCTATAGTAGTCGATGGAGAAGAGCGAGCACTGCCCGTGAAAGACGAACCTGTAGGTCGGAACCGTCTGTCTGACCTCTGCTGCTGAAATGGTCGACGTATCGGTCCAAAAGATCGTCGTGGTCTAGGCTGCCCCAGACGAGCTCCCGAAATGTCTCCCTCTGATGTTCTCGAACATCTCCGCAGCATCGGTAGCCTCGGAGATGGATGTGATGTGTAGCCCTGCCAGCTTCTCATGTACTTCCTCTCGCATGCTGCCAATAAACTTTTCCATATTTTCCTCTGGAAATGTGCCAGCTGCTCGTGTATGACGTGACAGCTCTGTGTATCGGATAAAATAATCTCTGCCTGTAATCTATCCTTGATGAAGCTCTACAAATAGTCGGCGTTGGGACTCCTTCCACTTCGCAGAAAAGAAGTGGGCTCTGAACTTCGTCTCGAAATCATCCCATGTAGGCTCTCGGCCTAACTCAGAAACCACGGCATCCCACCATCTCTCAGCAAAGTTCGTCAATGAATACTCCATGAAAGATAGCCACGTGTCTCGTGGCGCACCAACATACCCTTGTTCGAGGGCATAGGTTCACCAGATGTTGTTGAGCAGTGGCTGAAGAGAGTAATGAAGGTGCGCAAATGTGAACCCTCGAGGATCCGGGTACCTTTTACGACACATTTCGCAATATTCCGTTTATTGACATCGCATTAAAAGCATAAATTTATGGGGAAATTTTTCGCGCTTGAAGCTACATATGACATTCACATTCACATTGATAACCACAAAGCTAAAAGAAACAAATGTCACCAAAATTCACTTCATTAACTTCCATATATTTTATAACATGTATAAGAAATCTGCCAGTATACACAGTATATCTCAAAATCTAGTATAGAAGAGAAAGCATTTACATCATAAAGTGCATCAAAAACTGAACAAAAAGCAACATACCGTCTAGTATATACTCTATCGCCTGGAATCATGAATGGCTACTGAACAGCAGACTGTTTGCCTGCCAAAACATGTTTAGGAAAGAAACGGAGTCACAAACGTGAATACAAATCCGTAATTTAAAAAATAAATGACAAGTAATTTACTATGTGCAAAAGAGAGCAAGTAGAAAGGTGGAACAAGCACAATTTATATATACTTGCGTAAGTAAAAAGGTATTCAGGTTGTTTGTAAGCGTCTCTAATGATTGTCCCATAACCCAACATTTCCCACATATGACATATTTATATTGTAGTTGAATATTCATGAGTATATGAATATAAACATATATATCATTTTCTTCAGAGATCATGTTTGTGAGTGATGATGGAAAAGTTTGAGATTGGAAAGATTTCTTGATTTATTTAGATTCTTAAGTCTAGTGAATAGTCATTTCCTATCAATCACAACTTTTGATCGTAACTTCTCCAATTCTTAACTTCAATTGTTTCAGATATAACAATATATGATGTAGATATAGATATGGATGATCTAGATATAAAATCGCCAAGTCTGTTGGCGAAGTAAACTCAAGCGGAAGCCTACAAATGGCTCTTCCGTCTCGCCCTCTAATTGGAAGTGCGGTCCAATAGAGGGATAGGTCTACTCCAAAACTACGCCACTAAGATGGGTGAGAGAGGCTCTCCGGATAAGTCACTCTAGAAAAACGGCCCGACCGGTAACAGGCAACCGAGCTCGTACGAAAACTAAAACCGAGGATCTCCCGCCTGGGTATCCTAAAACAGAGGGTCAGCGGAATGGTCTAAAGTCGGGATCCCAACGAGGCGTAAAAATACTGCGAGCTCGTGTAAAAACCGAAAAGGGACTGGGATCCTAGACCCGCGCACTTGGCGGCCGCTGCCCTAACTGAGCTTTGAGGGTCACCGTGCCATCGTACGGTCAGGTGTAAAGGTCACCATGATCGGCACTAACAATCGATGTCACTTGATTCATCACCATATAGGTGTATATGATTATCCTTTCATTCTTAGTCTCTTATGTAATTACTTACATACCTAGTTATCAATCTCAACCTTACCAATTGAAAATGGTTATAACCACATATGGATATTTGCCGCTATAGTTATTTGTATTTCTTTGATAGGGAAATCCTTGGTAATAATTTAGAAATTAATCATAGTGACATTAGTTATGAGTTTTGATGTGTAGAAGAGCATACCAGAGTTCTTATTGAAACTAATTTGGGTCACCTCAACTTATATTTAAAAATTTGGTATGATTGCAAAGACGGTTGTTGATGATCAATCTCTATTTTGAATAATCCAAAGTCAGGTATTATCCATGATTCCTTAAAAGAATGACATAATGAAAATAATATGGAAGGAATTTATTAATCTAAATAATGAACAAAAAGGCCGATCGAAATTTAGGAACATAATGCAAGTGAAGGTTCTGTAGATCAAACCTTATCAATATTTTTTTCCAAGATTTATCCTTATCTCAATAGCTTGACTCTGCTTTTAATAATCTCTAACCATACTACTGATGATATCTATTGAAAGTTATTATCCATATTTGGTAACTGTATTAACTTCTTCATCTCATTTTATTGGAAGAAGAAGATGTTTTGAAGTTAATCTGTGAAAATAAAATTCTACTAATTTTTTTAAAACTTAGACTCAGACCTTTGAGATGGAATTCAATGTGCATGTAAAGATATGAATATATAGTTTCTTTATACATATTGGTCAATAAAAACCCATAGTTATGTGAAGAATATAATATGGTTGACATCTACTGGACTTTACAGGAAGAATACTATAATAAAATCTGATATCTTTATTATTTGGTTAGAAATTATAAGTAGCATGCCTGAATGTTAGCCCTACTTAGGAATGTATTTAGATTCTAATTGAATGGCAATTAAACACAAATATCTAAAGTTGTAATTTCATCAATACTTATTCAGAATCTCAAACATTTACCTAGGTATCCTACGGTAAATCTCAGACTGATTGATTGATTTTAAAAAAAAATCAACACTGCTTTCTTTATATTTGTGGAATATAATCCCTCATGATAGTCCTTAAAATCCTATAGAAAATAAAGGTTATGAACCCCATAATTAATGTCTCAACTGTTTTAGACCCTACCAACTCAAGATTATTATGCCACTCAAATCAGTTTCTTGTAATCTGATTTCCAGAAATTGATGTTTTAATAATTCTATTTTCAAGAATAATTGAATAGATGCAAAATTGGAGACTCTGGAATAGTACCAGTGTAGTCATCCGAGTGAGATCATACATGTCTTAATTGCAAACAATATATATGAAATGCAAATGTTTACATGCATAGCCACTGGAATTCCAAAAAAATTGAAAGAGAAGAAAAGAATGAGGATAACTTCATGAATGGCAGCAAGAGAGGGGTGGGGACTGTACCTTTTAGACTCTAGAATTTTGGAGGAAATGGCTTGATCAGATCATGCAGCAGTTGCTCCAAGAGTTTCTTAGATTTTGAACAGCTCCAAGGAAGCTCTTCCATGGCTTAGACAGCAATACAGGTTGCTGAGAATAGTTCCATCTGCTAAAATGTAGCATGAACAAGAGGTGGAAGGCTGAAATTTCTTGCTAGAGTTTCTCCAGCCGAAGGGTGAAGGGGAAGGGAGGGTTGCTTCGGCTGGGAATTAGAGAAAATTGGGAATTTTGAAGATATATTTCGACGCACAAAATTTTCTCTTTATTTGAGATACTTAAAATTGACCGTAATCGCGCATCGGACCTCGGATTTCGACGCACAATATCTTGAATTGATCGTATCGGGACAACGATCGATTTGAGTATAATGTTGATATACTTTCGATCGGGTTATGTCCGAAATTTTCGGATACGGTCTTTGTTTAAGACTAAATTTTGTGATTTAAAAATATCAAACGACCTCCGATTAACGAACGGTCGATTCCGTTGGTCTTGTATCGTCGAATCGAATCTAATGACGGTCTCGGTTCATTTTGCGGTTTCCGAATTTGCGTCACGGCTTTTTCGCGGCGCGCATTACGAAGCGACCGATTTTTGGTCGATTTTGTCCGAACGACTTTTGATTCACGATCAATTGATCGTTTTAGGTTATCTAATGTGATCAGATAACTTTATTGGGTTAATCGGACCCTAATCGGGTTGGGTTCGGGTTTGTTAGATTCCGGATGTTACATTCAACCCCTTTGAGTGATGTGACTATGGTCATAAAATCAGTGATCCTCTCATCGGAGAAAGATGATATAAACATAGGAAGCCGGATCCTTCCTCAATATTTGACCATAAACACTATCTTGTTCTCGACAACTGCATACAACTTGGGGAATGCCTCGACCAGTATTCCTTTCCTCAAAACAACCGGAAACAGAATTCTTCACCATCCTCCAACTTCCTTTCAAAGAATGGCATTGACAACAACCACATGTCTCCTCTAGAACAAGAGCTTTCTTTTCAATCTAGCTCTCCCCCAGTTCCAAGAATCTTACATAGGACGACTCAAACATCATAATGTATAACTCATTCCCTTTACCTTTAATCAAGACCTTCATAATACATCTACTTGCAAAGCCCCCAGTCAAACTGAAAAGTACGACCAACTTTCCCTAGCTAGCCTCTCCACCTACCCTCTTCAGGACACGCACCTACCGTACATGCCTAATCCTCAAAATGCTCACCCTATGAACTTTTCACGAAAGAGGTAGGGTTTCCTTTCCAAACTCCTCCAAAACTCTACCCCCTTTCCATGAAAGTCCAAATGCCCAACCTCTAAACTTTCACAAAAGAGGTAAGAATCCCCTTCCAAACTCCCCCCAACTACTGCCCCCCATCTTGAAAGTCTTCCACTCCCTTGATACCCACAACCAAGCTCACAAAAGTCAGACATTAGGCAGAACGAGGTGATTTCCCCATCATCAAAGTGAGGCATAAATCTTGAGGCGATTAAGGCATAAGCCTCACTTTTAAGGGAACAATATTGGATAAGCTAGAATTAAGTAAGAAGGAGGAGGAATGCTTCTTCGGATCTGCAAAAATGCTAGAAGGCTTGCATCCAAGTAGACCGATTTCAGTAAGGATATTCAGACAGTATTTTCTTTGTGAGAGATGGAGTCCTTCTGTAGTGCATAGAACTTCTATGCCCAAGAAATATCGTAGTGGACCAAGATCCTTGGTGACGAACACCTTTTGAAAAAAGGTATTGGTTTCTCGTATACGAAAGGTTACATCTGCAGAGATATAATAGCGATGTACGGAAGGGTCATAGCACATGTAGCCTTTTTGAGTACGAGAGTAACCTAAGAACACATTTGATTTCACGAGGAGATAGCATGTCCACAATGTGAAAATCATGGACAAATGCCATGCAGCCAAAGATTCTCAGTGGCAAAGGAAAGAGTGGCTCTGTTGGGTAGAGCAGAGAGAATGGGGTGGTGCCATGTATGGAAGTGGAGGGGACTCTGTTTATAAGATGGACATCACCGAGAACTGCATCCCCCAATAGGTCTTAGGAACTTTCATTTGAGTGAGGAGGGAGCGAGCAATATTTAGTAGATGTCTGAGTTTTTCTCTCCGCTACCCTATTTTGCTGGGAAGTATATGGACATGAGGTTTGATGAATGGTGCCCTGTGAAGCAAATAAGTTTGTTAGATCATGTTGAGTAAATTCCAAGGCATTATCAGAACAGAAACTTTGTATACCAGATGAGAAATATTCTTGACATAACAAAACTTGTGACCACTCAGAGTACGGAGGCTCAGTGCGAGCAAGGAAAGATGTTCGGTGATGTTTCCCGAACTGACATGCCTCGCAGTCAAAAGGCTTAAGCGTAGAAAGTTCGGGGAACATTAGATAGAAGGATTTGGCAGACAGATGACCGAGGCGAAGGTGCCAAAGAAGAGGATCATCAGAGATTGATGCAGCACCAACAAAACCAGAATCAAAGGGGATATCAAGATAATAGAGCATGTTCTCATGTCCCCCACCAAAAATCTATAGTGTCGGATGTCCTGGAAATAACAACAGAACTCATCAAAAATAACTCGACAGTTAAGTTACGTGCACAACTTGTGAACTGACAGAAGACTAAGTGGAAAGTCAGGAGCACAGTAGACTCTAGTAAGCCGAGTTTGGATGAAAACTCCATAGTGCCCACAGTAGTAATAGGTGAATGAGCTCCATTGGCAACCCGAATGGTTTTCACAAAGGAAAACGGCTGTGAAGAGGTGAGAAGACTACCTTCGACCGTCAGATGAGTTGAGGCACCTGAATCAATTATCCATGCAGGCCTGGACGTAAAGGCAGAGTTGGCAATTGTACCTGAAGTAATAGCCAGACTAGCGGTAGGAGCTGAAGCACTAGTGTCACTAGCAGAATTCTGCAGTAGTTGACGAAGACGAGCATACTCAGAAGCAATAAAAGATGTCTGACCGACACCAGAAGGCATATCATAAGAGGAGTCTGTAGTATCGTATGAGCCTTCATATGAGGCTATCTCATAGGCGTTATTGGCATTAGAAGGCATGCCAAACTTTGCCCAGCAACGTTCGGACGGATGATTCCAGCATCCACAATGAGTGCATGCTGGATAAAGGGCAGTAGTGGGATCACGTCCACGTCCGCGTCCTAAATCACATTCTCGTCCAGACTCACGACTGCAACCACGGCCAAAGTCACGACCACGTCCCCCCTGATGGTCGGGTCGTCCTCTAACAAAATGCATCGGAGTCTCTGTAGATAGAGGAGGTAAAGGAGATTCTAGTTCCTGTAGCTGACCAAAGATGGTCTCAAGTGTAGGCAGAGCGACCGCAGTCAGAAATTGATCCTTCACAGGCTTGTATCGTAAATGTAATCCTGACAAGAAGCGATACACTTGCCACTCTGCGCATTCTCCTATCTATTTGTCACAGCAAGCAGGCTAAAAGATAAGAACCTCCTCGAAAAGACATGTGAGGAGTCTGTAGTACTCGACCAAGGAAGTGTCCCTTATTTGTAGTGTAGATATCTGATAACCTGGACTTGGTTGCCTTTTGGGAGTAGGTATTCTCAAAGCTCTCCCACGTTTCCTTTGTCGTCTCCTTGTAGAGAAGATTCGAAGCTATATTTGAATCGACGTTGTTGGTCATCCACTTGATCACCTAGTAGTTGTCCGCATACCAGGTATCATAGTTTTTGTCTGTCTCCTTGGGCAGATCTTTAGTGAGGACATAGTTCTTTCGCTAACCACCAATAAACACCTTAAATGAATGAGATCATAGTACATAGTTCTCGGAGCCCTTTAGTTTGATAGGCGCGCCATGTACCATCGTAGAAGAATTCGGTTACAGGGGCTTAGGCTCTACAGATGCCATGGTGGCCACACATGTCAAGAAAAAGTGATCGAGATAGTTCCTACAGTTCTACTCAAGCATCACGGAGTCCTAGTAGTTCATTACTGAGGAAGTCAACCAAGGAGGGAGAGAGACGGCGTGAGAGAGGCAATGTAAGTCCTCAAGGCACGAGGCCCGCCTTGCGGTGGTTCTAAACCACCGGGCAATGGCCTAGGGCATCAGTAGGTGGTGCAGCAGGCCCCTGGAGCACTAAGCGGCGGCGCAGCAGGCCCCTACAGCACTAGGTGACGGTGTAAGAGGGCGTCGGGGCACTAGACAAAGGCGTGGAAGTTGCCTAGGGAACCTGGAGACGTGCAGCAGGACCTGGGGCACCATGCGACGGTGCAGTGAGAGCATGGAGGACCGGGCGGTGGCGCAACAGGTCCTGGAGCATCGGACGGCAGTGCGGTAGGTGCCTAGGGTGCCTGGAGGCGGCGCAAGTCTGCGGCGACAGGTTGAGATGAACTTAGGGTTGTTGGTGGTGGTGGAATTTTTAGGCCAGAACACCGGTGTAAGACCGTTGCTCTGATACCATGTGGAAAACAATGAAAGAATAAATTAGTTCACTTTATTCTGGAGGTCTAGGGGTCCTTATATAGGAGGAAACCCTAAAGAACTCAATACAAGGGAAAATACAAAACTATCCCTGAAGGGATTTACATTAAAAAATAAGAGCTATAAGAATATAACTAACAGTCAAACAATCCAAAAGCTAAAAATAAGGAGGATATGCAATTAATCTTATCTATATTCAAGGAATGGTTATTACTTATCTTACTTTGTTATTAGTGACATCTATTGTTTGCATTTTGGATGAATAATGCATGCATACTAGATAAGATGATTGGTGACTGATAGCTTAATCTCATTCAACAATTATAAATAGATATTTGAGTTATTTACACCTCCAGTTCTACTACATAACATTATAACTATAAATACCAAAAACACATTGGATTGGAAGGTTGAACTCTTAAAAAAACTCAAAACATCATATATTTGGTTCTAGTAGTTGAGAGAGAGCCTCATCACTTCACTGTTTCTCCGCCTCAAAAGTACCTCGAGGCTTGCGCCTCATAGGATTTTGGTGAAATTGAAGCCTCGAGGCATTTTTTAAAACACCTTGAGGCTTATGCCTCATCACCTCGAGGCACGCTTTTTAGAACAATTAGACTTGGCCCAACTAGTCAAGTCGAGGGGTGCTCGACTTGAATAAGGCTAGTTGGTCTAATCGATCGACTGTAATTGGCTGACATGACTAATCAATCTAGTAAATTGGCTACTCTGTATTTACAATTATTTTATTTTTTTCCCTGATTTTTTTAAAAGTAAACTAAATCTAAGATGTTGAATGTTAGATTCAAATTCAAGTATTTCTTTTATTTTATCATGATAGCGTTGAAAATGCCTAAATCTATGTAAATATCTAGGAATATATGTATAAAATATGGTTTTCACGTTTAAATTATTAAAAAAATATAAAACTGACTAAATCTAATTAGCTATCTGATCATCGATTAATCCTTACTGACTCGACCGACTAACTACCGCTTTTTGCAACCTTGCAAGCAGTATAGGTTTTGAGAGTCCCAACCCAATCAACTCCACTTGGGGAATACTCCATCCTACCACCAAACATGCACCTCGATTGTCCCTTGCTGACAGTCACCTCACCTCTACCACCCCCTATTGTTGCCACTTCTGCCCAAGATCGGGTAGGATCTGAGTTTTCCCTACCCTCGATCGACTCCCTTCTCTTGACAGTTCGGACTGTCATTGTGAACAAACCCTCATCCCTATCAACCACATATCCATGCAAGAACTCCTTCCCAACCTGCATTGTTACTATCTGCCTGATTGGCGACGCATCATCTTTGAAAAGACAGAAGGACAATACCTCCCTTATCATTCTGCAAGGCCAAAGGTTGGCTCCACTACTTTTCGAAATCGTATCTCCAAATGAATCCCAGAGAAATCATGATAGCCACCTCTGGTCGGTCAATTGCGATAGCCTTGTCGTTTGTATGCGGGCTCCTATGCAACAATTGAGTTCCTTAAATTGGAGATCAAAGGTTATGAAACTAACCTCCTCTTGTTTCGTCAACATGATTATCCTCAACAACAACACTACTGACGACAAAGGAGACAACAAAAAACAAAAAATGCCTCGAAGTCGCCATGAGCTCTAGTAGGTCAGGTCAAGCATCATCTAGAGAGCCCCACCCCCCAACATCCCACACTACACTACGCAAAACACCCCCCAAGAAAAAAACTTTGCATGCCTCCTAGTCTGACTACCCCATCGCAGCCTCACCGGCAAGAGCCACCCTCCTACCCATGTTGCCCCCTCTCCCCTCCATGCCTCACCTCGACAAGAGAGACCTCATAATGGCAAACACCCCAATAAAGGAGGCAATTCACGGGGCCTCTATAGTTCCTTGTCAAGTGATCTAGGCCCATTCACAGAATTGTCGAGTTCCTCCGGCAACCGGCAATGACATCCCCCCTACCCACTTCAATCTTCATCTCTAGTGGATGCAGATATGATGTCATATACTTGGAAGGAAATAGAGGGACAGCTGAAAAATATGTAAAGATAATCCACAAAGATTGTCCTGTACTAAAAGCATTCTCTGTTGTATTAATTTAGAAATATAATATGGTCCATTGAATGTAGAGAAGATTTTGCGATGCAATCCATCAGAGATAGGAATTTATTAATCTGAATATTATGTATGATAAGCATGGTTGAAGAAAAGTTTTTATACACTAATCTCTGCATAGATAAGCAACAGAAGCATCTAACTCTTACCATTTATTTCAATAAGCGTGTCTCCTTCATGTATGCCTGCACGGGAAGCCGGACTACCTTCTCCACAGGACATGACAACCTGTGACGAAGTCGAAGTTATCAATATCTATAACAATTCTAGTGTTTATTAAAATAAAGAGAAGATGAACAGATTTTGAAATGCTTCCTTTGTGGGTAGGTGGGGTTCCATGCGGGAGAAATGCACAAAAACATGCACATAATAAAGGGATAAATGCTAACCAGGTCCCCCGTGTCTGGTTTAACATTAATAAAAAGTCCAACTCCTTCCAAGTTTCCACCACTGCCTATCCAAAAATTTTGAAATTCCTGCATGTTCATTCCTGCTATTAAACTAATAATAGATGGAATAATAGATAATTCTAGAGGTTAACTCTGCAAAAAGTGCTGAATTGTTAAGTGAAAACGTTAATATTCACAAGAGAATACCTTTGGACTGATTATTCTAGTAAATGGATCGCCAAGCGTCGCCAGCATTCCACTGAGCTTGTTGTATGCTGCATCGGCTGATTTAAGCCGAAACATTTCCACCATTGTCTCCTGCAACTTTAGGTCCCAGTCTGCAATACATTATTTGTCTCAGAAGGCTCGACATATCAGAATCCCATCCTTGTATTCAAGCACAAAAGAATCCATGTCAAAATAATAAGGATCCATGTAGCCCTTCGCGTTTGGTACTATAGAACCTTGGGCACCTTCTTCCGCTCACCACCAGTGAACCAGGTCTCCCGCCACCAAACTTTTTCTTCTTCACGCCCCACCAAAAGGATCTTTTCCAAGTCCACATAGGAAAGACCACAAACGCAAATCAGTCTCCCGTCCAAAGCAAGAACATCTCCTAAAAAAGAAGGTCCAGCCCTTCGTTTCACCTCCTCCAATGCATTATCGAGGCTCCAGGCATCCAACATCGGCAAGCCAATTAAAAAATGTGTCTTCCGGTCAGGTAAACACGGGATTGTTCCCGCAACAACCTGAACGAATGATCTACGATCAGTCGTAGTACGGCACACCGTCAATTCAGATTTCTGCTAATTGATGGGATAAGAAGCATGTCGGCAGTTAAACGGGATAGCTTCGACCTACGATCTGGGGATTCACGCAACGCCGAGCAATCATCTTGTCGGTGACTCTAGCCTTTACAAGCAAAGGAATGGATTTCCGCATCACATCACAAGTCTCCGCCCAATGACCATGGCCATCGCAGTGGACACACTGCGATCGTGGGGGAGAACTCTTCCGGTGGCTCACCACCCTCCACGAACTCTCCCCCTCTTTTGTGGCCATCCTTACTCTCTCCCTCCAAACTCTCTCACTACCTTCAGCCCTGCACTGCTGCGAAATGTCCTTGGGAAGACGCCCTCTCTTTCCCACTCCCTCTCTCTCTCTCCCTCTCCCCCTCAGGACATATTGGAGGTTGAACCTTATGTGAATCATCATGTAATGGAGGTTGTAACAAAGGAGTGGAGCTTAACCGCTAGCTTATGGCGAGGCAGAGGGGATCAAAATGGGGCTATGTGGACAAGGAGGAGGGAGCTTAATGGCAGAAATCGGATTAGGAGTGTACAAAGAGCTCGAAATGATTGCAAAATGTAGCGGAAAGCTCTGCAAAAAGGGGGCAAGCTACATGGAGTTCGTTGAGAGAGGGCAAACTGCAGCAGTCTACAAAGGGCTTGTAGGGAAAGGGACTTCAGTGAAAGTGAAGTGAGCTCCACACAGATCCCGATCCATTGAGGGGAATCTATAGGTTAGGAGGGGCTTGCGACAAATGGATGGGAGGAGGTGAAACTCACAAAGGAAAAGGGTGATGGTGATACATGTTCGAAAGAGAAAGAAAGGGAATATTGGCATCATCTGTAAATTAATACAATTGGAAGGATAATAGTTGAGGAATTTTCATCCCATGGGTAAGTTATTAAACTTATTTACTAATAGAATAAATGCAGGCTGGCTAAAGTGGAGAGGAGCCTCCGTTGTTCTCTGTGATAAAAAAATTCTTTTAAAATTAAAGGAAATTTTACAAAGCAGCCGTGAGACATGCTATGCTTTATGGTTCTGAATGTTGGCCTGTGAACCATAGACATGTGCAGAGAATGGTTGTAGCAAAAATGAAAATGCTAAGATGGATGTGTGGACATACACGTAAAGATCGGATTCAGAATAAAGCAATCAGAAAGAAAGTTGGTGTAGCTCCGATCGAGGATAAGATGCGAGAAACAGCTTAAGATGATTTGATCATTTGCAAAGAAGGTCAACCGATGCACCGGTTAGGAGATGCGAGTGTTGGGATGTTGAGCCGGCTAAGAGAGGGCGAGGACGTCCCAAGAAGTGTTGGAAAGAGACTATACGAAGGGATCTTAGTTTTTTGGATATAAGTCCGAGATTGACCCAAGATAGATATGAATGGAGGCGAAGAATCCATGTAGCCGACCCTACTTAATTGTGGGAAAATCCTTTGTTGTTGTTGTTGTTGGTATGTACCGTAGGTAAGCCGCATCTTGAAGAGGCGGCTTTGGTTAAGACAAAGTTGTGTCTTGAAGAGGCGACTTTGGGTTAAAGCTCTTTGATCGGAGATTAAATACAGTGAGCGAACAGAACCCGCCCACGCATTCCAGTCCGCCCGACCTCAGCTCCCTTCCTCCCACTGCTGCCCTTGCCACTGGCGCCCACTATGACGATCACCGCCCCATCCTCGCCACCTCCGAACAACCTCCACTCATTCCCCTTACCCAACCTCAAGAAAAGTAATGCCTATTGTGGGTCTCGAGTTTTGGGGGGGTTTCGTTTTCAAGTTTATATGTTATTGAGTGGGATGTTGGATGTGCTAAAGTTTATCTGTTTTTTCATCACTAATCAAAATTGTCGACCTATTGTAACTTAGGATATCTCGTGAAGTTCATTGTTTTGTCATTGTGGTGGGACTATTTCGAAGTCGAGTAAGGACGTGACATATGTCGGAAGTCATATGAAAACCATCAAGATTGGTCATGAAATGTCATTCACGGGGTTGATTGAGCACATCAAGTCTGTGTTCAGGTTGGACTTGTCGTAAGGAGTCAAATTGCAGGTGTTTCATAGAATATCCCAAGATGGTGCAATGTTTTACATAGGGTACGTCGAGTTTGATGATGATGTTTGAGAGATTGTGGAATATGATGAGGAGATGGGTGTTGCATATCAGCTCGTGATATTTACTGTCACTGTTTCTCTGCCCGAATCAATACCTCATGCATTTGTACCTCAGGGTAGAAATACATATGTTCCTCCTGTGGTGAATATGGATCCTTGTGTAGGAACTCAAGATAATGATCTAGAACTTCATAGGTTGATGGAACCATCGCCACAGAATACCAATGACAAGATATAAAATGATGATAGTGAGGAGTATGATAAACTGGGAACACAGATCGTGTCTGATATACTATTTCTGAACATGAGAGGAGGTGATGGTTATATTTTGATTGACGAAGATTGCATGAATTGTGATGATGGGATTAGTCTAAGTAGCGAGTTGAAGAATGGGATGCTTTTCAAATGCAAAGTCGGCCTGATGTACTCTGTGAAGGTGTTCCACATTAAACGAAATTACGACTTCACGGTAGTTGAATCAGACAGGAAGATCTAGGATGTGCACTGCAGTAAACAGACCAGGGGATGCTTGTGGAGAATGTGTGGTCATCGTCGACCAATTGATGGACAGTTTGTTGTCTCAATGGTTGACAAGTCGTGTAATTGCTTGAATCGTGCTGTCAATCAAGGCCATTCACAGCTGGATTGCAACTTCATGGCACTCAGATTTCTTAATCAAATCAAAATATCTCCCTTAGTGAAGGTGTCGTATTTACAGACATCAATTCAGGACGACTTTGACTTCCAAGTGAGCAGGGGGTCGGGATGCAAGGAGGAAGGAAATAGAGATGGTTTATGGAGATTGGAGAAAATCTTACAACGATCTTTTGTATCTTTTCAGGGCTTTCGAAGAGGCCATTCCAAGTTCGGTTATAGATATCGACACAACGGAGAATGAAGGAGAGCTATTTGAGAGGGCCTTCTGGGAATTTGGGCCTTGTATTGCGATATTCGGACACTACAGACCCATTATTAGTGTGGATGGTACACACATGTATGGAAAGTATAAACATAAGATTCTAATTGCTTACTCAAGCGATGCAGCTAACCACATCTTACTGTTGGCATTTGCATTTGTCAACGAGGAATATGGCCTTAGTTGGGCACGATTTCTAGAGAGGGTGTGTTTGCATGTATTTTGTGATCGTCCTGGTTGAGACGCAGCTATGACCACAGTCAGGCAAAGAATTTGAGACTCTCATTCCTGAGTGTGGTCCGTCTAGGGAGCCTGCCACACCGCCTGCATCTCGAAGGGATCGAGCAGTTATAGATGCAGGACCTTCGCGTCACTCAACCCTCCCATTGGACTTCTTCGGAGCTGAAAGAACGGATATGAGCCATGTTAGAGTATGTGTCATTTATCATGTAAGATGGGCAAATGGGTCCTTCCAAGATCATTTTACCACATCCAGGAGTTTAGTCCCACAACTACCAGTGGTGGGACTTTGAGGATATGTGGAGGCTATATAAGGAGTCCCAGACCTCCTGTATCCTTTGAGAAAGTCAATATACAAATTAGCCATGTGAGGCATTCTCCCGTGTTTTCATCCCGCTCCTTCGGGAGTAGGGTTTCATGTTAAAATCTTGCGTTCTTCGTGTTCAGATTTCTATGTTTCTGATATGCTTCCGCATTTTTATTTTCTAACACGGCATCAGAGCGGGTCGTTCTTGGTTAATTTTGGATATTTGTTTTTGAAAAAAAAATCCATATCAATCGAGCTCGTGTTTCAATTTTGGGGTTTCTAGAAACCCTAATTCATGTTTTGGTCAAGAGTTGATTCTTCCATTGTTCTTAGAAATTATTATGATGAAGAGTATTATTCTCTTCTACAATCTTGTCATGTGCAGAAGATCAGCAAGAACACTAAGTTTTTTTCTGAAAAACAATCTGGATTTTTGTCAAAGATACATGAAGTCTATAGATCTTCAGGTTGCGACCCCTGTTAGAAAATAGGAAGCGGAAGCGAAAAACATGGAAAAGGAATAAATAAAATAAGAACAGCGGGATTTTACGTGGAACCCTACTCCGTGAGGAGCAGGATGAAACCACAGGAGAAGCCCTCAAAGGGGCGTGTTATGCATTGCACTTTCTCAATGGTTACAAGAGGTCTAAGGCTCCTTATATAGCCTCCACAGAGCCTCCAAGTCCCACTGCTGGACAATGTGGGACTAAACACTTGGATGGGGTAAATGGATCCTGGAGGTATCCATTTACCCATCTACAACTCAATAGGCGCACATAACAAATACTCCAACACTCCCCCTCAAGATGGAGCATGCAATGCTTAGCTTGGACAAACAGAAAGAAACTCAACTCAACGCTACAGGACACTACGGACAATATCAACCCAATGCGCACATTGCTGCAGTCGAGGACGTTGCTTCTCATGTCGTGCAGGTGAGGAGGACGAACGGGCTAGAGTGTGAGTCTGTTGAATCACCTCGTTGGAGAGCATATACTCTGAACTGCGCATGTCAGAGTCACTGCAACTGAAAGTGAGTCTTCTCGTCGGAGTACTATGGCCCGCCACAATAATGTGGACAACTGCTCCATCTCTAAAAAGGGTCGAACTTGAAAAAAGTTGTGGTTGTGCAATCCTCGTCGGAATCCACGGTCGCTGGAGAATGGAGTCTGAAAAAGTCTCCTCTTCGGAGAACTGGGTCTCTCCCATCTAGCTCAAAGAATGGTACACTACTCTGGTGTCCCTATGATACCACATGAAAACCCTTGCCAACATGGCATAGGGAATGGTCCTCTACTCTGGAGTCCCTATGGCTCACATGAAACTCTGGCCTACAAAACAAGAAAGGATGGGGACCTCTGAACTGATGGCATACATGTGCTCATCTGAAAATGATCGCAAACTCGTACGTGTCTGAAAAATGAGTCTCTCTCTGGAGAACTCGAAAATAGGCCTCTCATCATGGAGTGCCTCGAACTTGGACTCTGACCAATCTGAATGTCGATTCTGAAATTGTGTATCACACTATGGACTCGGAATCTGAACCTCGAGTCTGAAACTTGCGCATGAAGAATCTTCATCTGAGAAAAACTGTAGAGTCTGAAAATCGGCTGGTCTGAAGAATATCTGAATAGTATGGAAATCTGACATCTGAATCTGCACCAGGACTTGTGACTCTACACAACACTCCCCCTTTCTCCCATACTGGTCGAAATGACATTGTTGACCAAGTTGGGAGAAGACAAGATATGGGGAAAATAACATGAACATTCAAAAATTTCTTGCGGCTTTTCATTTTTTTGTTTTTTTAAGTTGTCACGATTTTTTAAGCCGTTTCGATTTTTTTATACGGCTTTCACCCCCTTTTTTTTGAAATGCGTACGGCTTTTCTTTTGGGCGCGCCTTTTTTTTTAGTTTCCTTTCTTCTTCTTCTTCTTTGAATAAACCATCGTGGCCCATTTAGGCCCAACTTTCTCCTCCTCATTTTTTTTACTGTCGCAGCCCCTTAAGGCTTCCTTTTTTCATTTAAATAGCCCCCTCGGGCTTGAAATAAGCTCACTCATCATTTTTTTAAGACACACAACCCTAGGGAACCCTTAGTTTCTCGAAGAGCCACCGTCGCCTGTGGGTTCTGTTCGCACGCCGCTATGGAATAGGGAGTTGTCGACTGCTTGGAGAAGAATATGCGCACGCCTGACGTTCGATGGTACCGCCTGTACGAGGGGAAGACGGACTTGTTGTTGGAGTTTGTGCATCGCAACTGGAAGCCCATAGGGCCCGTCGCCTATCGAGCCAGGGGGCCATGAGGTGCCGCTAGGTGGAGCTTGGGCTCGCGCGCCTTGGAGATCTCTGCGTGCCTGGAAGGAGATGCGCGCCTCTCGCCTGGGAGATTAGGACACGCTGCCTGCATCAGTGGAAGAAGGGAGGCGCCCTGCGCCTGGAGATCGTGGTCTCGCGTGCCGCCTGTTGCAGCCCCCCCGCTGGAGGCGTGCGAGGGTGGCGATCTGATGGGTCTGAGGGCATCGCTCCTGGGTGCAGAGCCCTAGAGGGCCGCCGCTTGGAGTGCGGCCTGGAGAAGTTGTGCGATCGGAAGGAGGCTTGTGCGATCGGAAGGAGGATGCCTCCGCCTGGTGGCTGATGGAATTCGGTCAAAGCTTAGATCATAACAAAGAAATCTAGGGTTTCAGAAAACCTCAAAACAGACTCTTGAACTTGAATACGAGCAACGTATTGAATATGAATATAAACGAGTTGATCTTCAAGAAATAAACACCATAATCGACTCTCGACCAAATGAAAGAAATAAAAAACAACTCCGCGAGAATCGAACCCGCTCTGATATCATGTTAGAAAATAGGAAGCGGAAGCGAAAAACATGGAAAAGGAATAAAGAAAATAAGAACAGCGGGATTTTACGTGGAACCCTACTCCGTGAGGAGCGGGATGAAACCACGGGAGAAGCCCTCAAAGGGGCGTGTTATGCATTGCACTTTCTCAATGGTTACAGGAGATCTGGGGCTCTTTATATAGCCTCCACAAAGCCTCCAAGTCCCACTGTTGGACAATGTGGGACTAAACACTTGGATGAGGTAAATGGATCCTGGAGGTATCCATTTACCCATTTACAACTCAATAGGCACACATAACAAATACTCCAACACCCCTCCTGGAGAAGACGGCGGCTCATGCCGTATATTCTCCACTTCCATCTCCAGCCACATCTCCGACGGCATCAGTTATAGGCAGGGTCTCGCAACCCCCATCACCCCCTCCTTGGGGCGCTCGTATTCGCACTCAGCCCCCGCAGCCCCCTCCTGGCGATGAAGAAGTCCAGCAGGCGGCTATCGAGTAGCAGCTAACCTCCGTGACAGTCCAACAGGAGGTCCACTCCCTATCGGAGGCGGTTGTCCTCCAGCGGGCCACCACCTCTCGTGTCGCTCCTTCTCCAGCACGCCGCCAGCCCTAGATGGCCTCCTTTCGTCCGAGCATGGAAGGCCGTATCGGCGATATATCACCGATATATCGGTTTTTACAGGGTAGGGGTTTTGATATTACCCAGTATCTCCTTTTACAAGGATATCGGCGATATATCGTTGATATATCGACGATATATCGCCATATCGGCTCATATCGGTCAAAAATGACTGGTTTCAGTTGAAAAAATCCTGGATATTGATCAATATCGTCTATATTTCGCCGATATCTCTATATATCAATGATGTTATTCATGGAAGATTGATTCAACACCTAGTTTTAAAACATATATATCTAGCTACACCTAGTATTAAAACACACAATGGTTTATATATATTTTGTTTCAGGTCGGGGGCGCTGTCCCCGCACCCCCGCAAGAGGGGGTCAACCTGGGCCCCCCTAGCTCCCCCAGGCTCGCTGACCGAGCAGCGAGAACCCCGTACTGGTAGGCTATGAGGAACAGGAGGGTGCATACAATGGTTCTTCAACTTGGTGTATGTTTACAAGTTATTCATGTTTTTAGACTTGAATGAAATCGATTTCCAATATCTATAAGTCAATTCTTCAAAAACAAAATATCTATAAGTCAAAAATCAAACATTAATATCGATATGTTCAAAATGATCGATATATGCGATATAAGCTTCATAGATTGATCGATATGTGTGATCTAAGAGTATATTTGTAAGCTATTTAGTGATCTAAGAACTTGGATGAACTCCATTTTCAATATATATAGGTCAACAACTAACAGTACCAGCAATATTTCGATATGATCGATACGTGCAATATAAGGATCATAGTCTTCACAAATGATCTATATGTGTCATCCAAGTGTATATTTGTAAGTTATTTAATGTTATAAGAACTTGAATGTAATCCATTTCCAAAATCTAAAGGTCAGGAATAAACATTAACAGCGATACGTTCGATATGATGACCGATATGTGCGGTATATGGTCTATAAATGACGATATGTGTGATATAAGTGTGTATTTGTAGGTTATTTGTTGTTCTAATATCTTGGATGATCTTAATTTCTGAAAAAATGCCAAAATTTTGGCTTTTTTGAGTCATTTTCGACATTTCCACCGATATCGTCGATATATCTCGATATATCCATTTCCGGACGGACCGAAACGATATCGATACGGCCTTCCATGCGTGCGAGAACCCAAGAGGCGACATCAGGCCCTCCTCCATCGCGATGTTACCCTCAGCCATGGAAAATGGGGAGAGCGGCGATCTCCCACGGGATTCTAGCGACGAGCTCCATCAACGGCGCAACCCAGGTCGAGCTACAAGCGGTGCCTCGAGCCCCTCCAACTCGTCTGCTTACATCCCCCCAGGCAGTCGCATCACGCATGCGACGCGATGCACTATCCAGGCGACGACGTGGCATCCTCCGGCCGAGCTCCAGACGGCGGTCTCCCAACGCCGCTCGCAGGTGGCGCTGCTTCGAAGCCCCGCATCGAGGGTGGCGGCAGTTCCAAAGAGGGGTTCTCAATCGGGAACCCTAAATAGGGTTTGCCTAAAGAGGGTCGTAGGTTAAAAAAGGGGGGAAAGAAAATTTCATGTTTGGGCCAAATGAGCCCAGTCGATTTTAAAAGAGAGAGAGAGAGAGAGCAAACGATTGCCTACTGTTTGGGTTATTATCTTTGGGTCCAAGTGGGCCAAGTTTTTTTTGTAAAAAAGGGGGGGAAAGGTGCGTAAAAAAATCGTACGCGGAAAAAATTGCAGAGAGAGAGAGAGGAAAGCCATAAAAAATGATGCAATGTCTACAAAAACATGATTCGAAAAAATTGATTGAAAAAAAAGAAAGTCAAAAAAAATGATGAGATCGGCATTTGTGATGGTTTGTTGTCTCCTCATTTTCTTGTCTTCTCCCAACTTGGTCAATGTCATTGTTTTTCAACAAGTATGGGAGAAAGGAGGAATATTGTGTAGAGTCACAGGTCTGTTACAGAATCAGATGTCAAATTCCAGACCAGCCAAATGTTCAGACTCTACAGTTCAGTTTCAAACTCGACGAATGGTTCAGAGTCCAAGTTCGAGGCACTCCATAGTTTAGTGACCTATTTTATTCGAGTTCTCCAGAGAGAGACTCCTTTTCAGACGTACATGTGTGAGATCTTTTTTATGTGTCCCCCATCTTTTATTTTGGTCAGAGTTTTCATGTGTTCCATAGGGACTCCAGAGTAGATATCTCATTCCTTAAGCCATGTAGGCTAGGATTTTCATGTGGTTTCATAGAGACTCCAGAGTAGAGATCACATTCTCTGAGCCAGTATGGGAGAGACCCAATTCTTCGACGAGGAGACTTTTTCAGACTCCGTTCTCCAGCGACCGTGGACTCCGACGAGGATTGTCTCCATGGCTTTTTCAATTCGGCTCTTTTCAGAGGTGGAGCAGTTGTCCACATTATTATGGCAAACCATAGTTCTCCAAGTGGAGACTCATTTCAGTTGCAGTGACTCTGACAAGCACAGTACAAAGCACATGCTCTCTGACGAGGAGATTCAGTTCAACTCACACTCCAGTCCGTTTGTTCCTCCTCACATGCACGACATGAGATGCAACATCCTCAACAGCAGCTGACAGTTGTGCGCATTGAGTTGATTGTCTGTAGTGTCTTGTATTGTGAGTTTGAGATATTTCTTTCTGTTTGTCCAAGCCGAGCATTGCATGCTCCAACTTGAGCGGGAGTGCTAAAGTATGCGCCATTTATCATGTAAGATGGGTAAATAGATCCTTTTACCACATCCAGGAGTTTAGTCCAACATCTACCAGTGGTGGGACTTGGAGGATCTGTGAAGGCTATATAAGGAGCCCCAAACCTCCTGTATCCTTTGAGAAAGTCAATAGAAAAATCAGCCATGTGAGGCGCTCTTCCGTGGTTTCATCACACTCCTTCGGGAGTAGGGTTCCACGTTAAAATCCCGCGTTCTTCTTGTTCATATTTCAATATTTCTGATATGCTTCCACATCTTTATTTTCTAACAGCCATATTGTTGATATCAATCGACACAACCAACTTCATGGATTTGAGCCAAGCGCACATGAGACATTGATGGTCGATGACAAACCGATCAAACTGCAATATAAATGGAGAAGGGAGCGTAAAGGCTGGATCGATATCTATGATTATTTTTGTAAATATAAGGCATGCGTGCCATTTTTATATGAACTTTGTATGTACATGTCTCTTTTTAAGACTTGGGGTGTTGTCTTAAGTTTTGTGGTTCCCATGTTGTATGATTTCTCATGTTGAATGTGAACCTTTTATCCAACTAATCTATGAACCATGTCTTATTAACTTGTGTTATATTTGGTTCCCATGTTGTATAATTTCAATTAAATTTATACATCCTAAAAAAGGAGAAGCAGCAGCTCTGTTGGCATAGGCAGAGCTGTTGCTTCTCTTTTTTTCGGTTCTGGCCTAATGCCGCCTCTTAAAGAGGCAGCTTTGTCTTAACCAAAGCCGTCTCTTAAAGAGGTGGCTTACCTACGGTACATACTAAAAAAAATTTTGCCGACCGCCCAGGAACAATAAGTTTACTATCCCTAGGACGAAAATTCCTCGATAATAGTTCATGTTAAACTTAATGGTGATATTTGTGGAAGCTAACTCATAACAGATATGATACAAGAGTTGGCAACTTTAAAAAGGTTCCAACATAAACGTTTAGTTTATATGAACAATAGTGTAATTACATCATTTCACAAAGGATGTATGGGCAAATTTTCCTTTTTGAAACCTTAGATTTCTATGGTATGTCGGGACATCGATATGCCGCCTTTGCCAATTTGCTCCCACATATCCAGGCGTAAGTGGGCATGCTACTCCATATCACCCATTTTTCTCATTTATCTCTGTCTATATCAATTACTTCTATTGTTTATATTAGGCTTAATCCTTTAATTGGCTAAATTATTACATCTACAACCAGTTATTTTATGTCCTTAAGCAATATCCATAGCTTAGTTGGGAACTTAAACTTATAAAGATAATATTTGCCTTTATTTACCATAATTTTATGTATGTTGATATTTTATTAAAATATCTAGTACAATTAAACTGATGTTTTTTCTATTTCACTTCACATTTGTTAGATACATAATTTATTTAGGTTAGGCAATAAGGAGGTTAGATATTAAAAAAATCATTAGGTTGGTATTCTAAAGAGGTTAGATATTCATAAATTGGTTGACAAATGATTGGGTATTCATAATATAAAAGAAAAAGATGAAATTGCGACCCCATTTTTTTTGTTATGATCCAATTCTCGCCACCAAGTAATTTACCATTAATATCAAAAGATACAGATGCCCCATACTCCAGTAGGAATGTAAGTAGATGTTAGTCAACCGTTTAAGAATAGTCAGAGGATTGAGAATTTATACAATACAATGATTCTTACACTTGTTCAGGTTTCTTTCAGAATCAATGTTTTAAGTGGCAATGTTGTTATGCTGAGCCAGAACAGGACTAGTTAAACACAAGTACACACACCCCTAAACATAAAAAGATAGCAACTTCAAGTTTTAATGCACTTAGGAACAGCTAAAAAGTTCATGTCTTCAATGTTCATTATATTAAGTCATTTCCACAAATTCTGAGATTTCATCGGCAGTATCAATGGGATGATCCCAGCATGCCCTTTTTCGAACTTCACGAAATGCCAGTCACCATCGACACTTAAAACCATGCTTAACATCTTTTCTTGAGAAAGAGACAGATGAATCATGAACCCATGTAACTGGAATTTAAGACAGACGAATTATGAGGTCATTTAATTGGAATTTGAACTTCTGCCAGTTCAGCTCTTTCAAATAATTGTATAAGAAAAGATTGCATATACTTGAAATTCATTAAAAGTTGGAGGAAAAGCATTACACTACCTTGGTGATTAAAAGTCGGATCTACAAAAGTTTCTCTAATCAATCCCCAAGCCTCGACAAGAGTCCTTTGTACTCTATTTACCTACAAGTAAAAAAACTGTTGACAGCTTTGTGAACAAACACATAAAATACATATTCACATACTAAAAATCCATGACCCACACCACATGTTACAGAAGTTGGCTTTGTCACGACATTATTTAGACAATGTTTTCATTCTTATAGAAGAAACATTCATTAAGTAGTCATTCTTCTAACAATACCAAGTGGAGGATAAAAAACCGAGTAATAATCTTTCTTTTGAAGCAACGAAGATATTATCAGATAGGACTGTTAAATAACATCATTCTTGCCAAAAGCTGAGCATGAAGATCTTCCTAGGATGGAACAAGTTCGCTGATAGATAACCTAACATCTGTATTGATAGATTTCTTGTTTTCTGAACTTCGTAATTTAAAAATCATGCAATCTGACGCAATTATATCAAGATATTTTATTGTCTTAGAAATCAGCTAATCATGTCCAAAACCATTGTGGTGTAGTAATTATCATGTTAGTCTTATGTACTAGAGTTCCCCAGTTCTATCTTGTGTGGCACGAAAAAAGGCTACCAACACAACAACAACAACAACAAAGCCTTTTCCCACAATTAAGTAGGGTCGGCTACATGGATTCTTCGCCTCCATTCAGATCTATCTTGGATCAATCCCGGGCTTATAATCACAAAACAAAGATCCCTTTGTATGGTCTCTTTCCAACACTTCTTGGGCCGTCCCCGCCCTCTCTTAGCCGGCTCAACATCCCAACACTCACATCTCCTAACTGGTGCATTAGCTGATCTTCTTTGCAAATGACCAAACCATCTTAAACGATTTTCTCGCATCGTATCCTCGATCGGAGCAATACCAACTTTCTTTCTGATTGCATCATTTCGAATCCGATCTTTACGTGTGTGTCCACACATCCACCTTAGCATTTTCATTCTGCTACAGCCATTCTCTGCACATGTCTATGGTTCACAGGCCAACATTCAGATCCATAGAGCATAGCAAGTCTCACGGCTACTTTTGTAAAACTTTCCTTTAATTTTTAAAGGAATTTTCTTATCACAGAGAACAGCAGAGGCTCCTCTCCACTTTAGCCAACCTGCATTTATTCTATTAGTAACATCTCCATCAATTTCCCCATCATGTTGCAAAATAGATCCCAGATATCTAAAAGAATCTCTCTTCCGAATGTTATCATCATCAATCTTCACCCCAATTCCTTCACCATTGCTTCCATCAAAGGTGCACTACATATATTCTGTCTTAGCCTTACTTATACGAAATCCTTTACTCTCCAACTCATGTCTCCAGACCTCAAGCTTCTCATTTACTCCATCTCTAGTCTCGTCAATCAACACAATATCATCAGCAAATAACATACACCAAGTTAACTCATCATGAATGTGACTTGTCAACTCATCCATAATCAAAGTAAAAAGAAATAGACTCAAAGTTGAACCTTGATGTAAACCAATGTTGATGTCAAAATAGACAGTCTTCCCAGACGGGGTCCTTACACAAGATAAAGCCCTATCATACATGTCCTTTATGAGGTTAATGAATAGGACAGGCACTTGTCTCTTCTCCAAAACTCTCCACGATATCTCTCGTGGGACAGAATCATAAGCCTTCTCCAAATCAATAAAGATCACATGGAGGTTCTTCCTTTTAGCTCTATAAATCTCCATTATTCTCCTCAGAGAATGGATGGCTTCAATAGTTGAGCGACCTGGCATGAATCCGAATTGGTTTTCTTTGACGTTGGAAACTTGCCTCAACCTTCTCTCGATTACACGCTCCCAAATTTTCATAGTGTGACTCATCAGCTTGATACCTCTATAATTTGAACAATTTTGAATGTCTCATTTATTCTTATAAAGAGGCACCACGATACTCCTCCTCCAATCTTCAGGCATTTTCTTGCTTCGCCAAATGACATTAAATAGATTTGTAAGCCAAGTCAAACCGCGCTCACCTAAAACTTTCCATACTTCTACAGGGATATCATCCGGTCCTACATCTTTCCCAGGTATAATAAAAATAATTCTGAACATTGGCTTTCAATCAACACCACTTTTTAAGCAAATATAAATCACGCGTGATAGGAAATTTTAATTAGAAGTTCCTATAATAACCAGGGTTACTTTAACTTTAGAATAGTCTTGTAACTCGACTTTTTTTAGGAAGCAAAAGATGATCACCTTAGTTCAGTTCTGTTAAAACCCTGATTTTGATTATAACAAATATACAATGGTTAATCTGCAAACACTAATGTTTCGGGAACAGGCCTCAATAAGAAGATCAAAGTCCAAAACAAGATGGCTTAGTAGATGCCTCGTTGCAATACATGATGGCTTGATTTGGTGGTTATAGACTCACGGAGTTCAAGAAGATCATGATCAAGTTCATGGAGCACAAGTTCAAGATTAAAGACCAGGAGAGTCTACGTAGTTGTTTGTGTAAAGTTGTAATTTACTGTTCCTTTTTTAGCTTAGGTATCATGTAGAAGCCTGCAAAATGCCAAAAATCATGTATGCTCGTAAGCACATTGCTTAGGCCCTTCCTCAATTCTTAAAACACCACAAGATTAAATGTCTAAGTCAAAAATTTGAAACCACCCTATGTACTTAACTAGAACACGAAGTGCATCTGTACAAATGGATTAATACCAATACACTCGACTTTGGCATTAAGTTATTTTTCAATATTTCTGCTGCACCAATACACCATATTTACACTGGTAGTTATTTTGATATTTTTTAACCGTTCAAAACTGAGCTCTTTTCTAGGTTTAGCTAATACTCAAGATACAGGGTACGAGCGTTTTAATACTGGTACACATGTTGCTGTTTGAGCCAAACTACATTGTTTTCCTTTAAAAGATATCGGTACACCCATTCATATACGGGCACATCTAACCATTCATTATAGAAGTTTACAGGTGGGCATCTCCTCGATGTCACACCCTCTTTTTCCTCAAAAATCTAGCCATTCATACTTCTTCCCGCCAATATTTGAGTCCTATTTTTTGCGTACTTACCTTACCTAGGATGTTACTTCACCTATACGATGAGCCCGTCCATGAGCTAAATTACACAAAAAATACTGGTGATATTCATTCAGGAGAAAGATCCATCATTGAGAAGTTCTTCTCTTTCCTTCTTTGCACAGAACCTCTCATGATGAAACACCACACCGTTTTGCGCCAACCAGAGAATCGAAACAGTAGCCAAAGGCTTCCATCGGTTACAATGCTCCCTAAAAAATGCACCATCAAGAGAGGCCCAAAATTCCACCCTATTGGTACAATTTATTTAGTCAACTGCCATGCTCGCCCAGACTTCTCTAGCACATGTACAGGAGAAGAAGAACAGATGATTAACATCCTCAAGGTTGTTAGAACAAAATGAACAAACCACATGAGTGATAATCCTACCTCTTCTCAGAAGCCAAGGAAGAATCTTTTCTCTTAGTGGCACTCTGGACTCTCATATGATATCGATATGCAATCCCTAACTAGATCACCAAGATCAAACACCAGGAGGGTGTCTAATTTCTTACATGCGTCACTGACCAATAAAGAAGTGTAAAACCAAGTCTAATCGTCCCACTTATCCAACAACCTCTCCTCTGAGTCAAGCAACTCCAACATTCTCATAAAAGCCATGCACCATCTGCTTGGAAAGACCAAAATGAAAATAAAACCCCGGGAGCAATTCTAGCACGCATCACGGAGAATTAGGGGGAAAATAGGACGTCTATCCATTCAATTTTGTCTATGGATATTTACACCCATAACCATGAGTGATTTCGTAATTATCCCATAAACTCTCGATAATTAATGATGAATTACACCCATGAGCCTCAATAGTGCTTAACTCTTACGCCCATAACCCCGTGTTAACTTCCATCCAATTTCCTATTAACTATGACGGTAACCATCAAATATTTTACATTTTCTACCCTCTAAGTTTCCATTAATTACAAATGAGTCCACCCCACCCCTTCCTCCTCCAACCCCCCCCCCCTCCTACAGCACCCACCTCCTCCTCCTCCCCTTCCTCCCCCCGCCGACCACCTCCCCCCCTCCCCTGCCGACCACCTCCTTCTCCACTTCCTCTTCCCCTCAGATCTCCCCCGCTCCTCCGTCGATGGGCCCCCTCGGCCCCTTCCTCCTCCTCGTCCTCCTCATCCCCTTCTCCTTCGCGGAGATAGACCCTCGAGTTCTCCTCCAACTCGCGCACCCTCATCGAGTTCGAGAAGTTCGAGTTCACCCACTCATGCCACATCAACATCTTTGTCTCCTCAGTGTCCTTCTCCTTGCCCTCCTCCCCGGTGGACCCCCACATCATGGGCTTCTTCATCATCTCGGACCAGAGCCTCCTTCAGGCCATCTACGAGGCCGAGTTGCGTCGCACTGACCCCAACCACGAGCCCTACTGCATCTTCGAGAGCGAGTACGTCCACCTACTCTTCCTCTTTGACTCCCTCACCTGAACCCCCCCCCCTCCTACCACTCCTTCCCCATCACCCACCCCGACGAATACACCCTTTCCTTCACCTTCTACTATCGCAATGCCCAGGGGTCTCCATGTTCGTCCGCACCGCCATGTACAACCTCGAGCCCGATGGCTCCCTCAATTTCCTCTCTGTAAGCCGCTCCTGCCTCCCCGCAATCTACTCCATCTCCGTCGTCGCCTCCCCGCCATCTACTCCTGTCTACATCGCGGAAGTGGGTCTCCTTTGCCGGCACGGGAGGCGGGTTGACGGGTAGGCTGGGTGGGGAGGGGTTGCTGGAGGAGGAAGGGGGGAGGAGGTGGTCGACATGGTGGAAGGGGGCTGGATGAGGAAGGGGGAGGGTAGGATTTTTTTTCTTTTTTTTTTCTTTTTGTTAATCCCAATCGTTTGATCGTGGATTGGTTAGATTAACTCAATCATCTGGTTGAGTTAATGAATTAAAACTAACAAAGGGTTAAGGGTGTAAAACGGAGCATTTATTCAGGGTCTCGGGTGTAATTCATGATTATCGAGGGTTTCTGAGGCAATTATGAAATTACTCAGGGTTATGGGTGTAAATATCCCTTTGTCTAATTAGGATTTTCTGTCCATTTAATTGGAGCCCAAACAAATTAGGGTTAGGTTAATTTTATTCAATCCAATTGAGTCAGTTGTAATTTTATTTTTATTTAAATAGTGAGATCGTATGTGATCTCCGATTAATTAGTTAGTCAGTTATCATTTTACAAATCAATTGGGAATTTATTTAATTTAAATTTATTTTTCTTTCTAATTCTGTAAGTTCACCCCTCCTATATAAAGAGGATGGTAAGCAATGTAATAGACAGTTAAAGTTAAATTAAAATTTGGAGTTTTCTCCACTACCCCTCCCCTTCTCCCTTTCCCTCCAAGCATTCTCCACGGTTCTTTTCCAAAATTTCCACATAACCAGCGTGTCTTCTCTTCCTCCTCCCTCCAAACTCCTTCGACCATAGAAATTTGTGTTTGCATCAGTATGGCTATATATAGGGCCCCACACCCATGTACTCGTTAAGAGAAACTTAATAGAAGAATCGGCCCTTTGTGGTACTCTCATGTGGTTTCATCTTGCTTCTTAGGGAGGAAGATTCTTCGTAAATCTCCACATTCTTATTTGTTTCTGTTCTTATTGCTTCCGTATTTTGTATTATCACAGTTAACTATCATTACATTGAGCTTGTTATTGTTGCCAAAGTGATTCGTAGGTAGGTACATGATAATAGGAGGCAGGTCACTTAAGAACCGTAAGTCTTGAAATTTTCTTGCCAACTTCAGCAAAAAGTCATCATTGATGCCTTTCTCATAGGAGTACCAAATCTACCGTCTCATATCATTCAAACAAAACTAGTTTCCCCAGCTTATCATGTTCTAAAATACACAACCAAACAATGGTAAATAAACAAATTCATCCCAACCTCCCTTCCTCCAAACAAAGGCATCAAACCATCGTGGTACAACAACTTCCTCATGCTAGACAATTGTACCTCTGGATTTCTAAGAGATCAAGGTCCAAGGTTCAATTTGTGAAAATGATATTGTGGGAGGAGAATTTTTGATAAATTGAAGGAGCACTATGAGTGAGGTCAATCTCATGACCAACTTGTTGAGGACAGAAATAACGTGAATACAATTAAACGCTAATTATCAAATTCATAAACATTAATTTCAATAGCATGATAGATAAACAAGAATGTAATCAATCATTTGAAAAGCATAATCCCAGTTATAGAGATTAAACATGAACTGATTAACCATTAGATACAACATAAAAGGGAAAGATCTAGATAGAGCAAAGCAATAAACAAATTGTGGCAACCATATAATAAAAGAGATTAAATTAGAGATCACCAAAATGTCTATGAATTGATGCTCTCAGAGAAGATGTCGTCACGACGATACCGGTACATAAGATATCTGACAATCCACTACCAAGATATGGTGGTGTCACATTCGTTGTTGACATACTCTGACAAGGTCGTCCTTGAAAGCACCTCACAGAATGATAATAGCCAAGAGAAGAAAAGAAAGCAGTTCGTGGTTGGAGAACAAAGAGAATGAGAATACTTATGGAAGAAGGAATTGTTTCGGGGGATTTTGTAGTCATCACCGTGCCTCTTCGGATCCGTAACCGACTCATAAAAGGGGCATCTCGGATCTGGAAACGATGAAATCCGGAGCGTTGAATTGGTTCTATTTCACAAAACATTCAGATTATACTCGCTTAGTAAAATCCACAGCAAAAGTATCGAGCTTCGAGATTCGAGATTGACTCTCCTGAGCCCAAGCAAGAGCGGAGCACGCACATGCATGGTCCTCCATTCCTCCTCTAGACTATTGCTATACGAGCTTGGAATAAGAACCAAGTCCACTAAGTTTTTAGAACTACTCCATGTGGTACTAAAAACCCCACGCAACCTCTCCACTTGTTTCAAATTGGGAATTCAAAACTTTCCCTCTAACTTTAACATCCGCAACATGAGAAGGTGGATCACGATATCGTTGTAAAGAACATCGGTTGGTCATGTCTCCAGCTACATGCAGGTGTTGTGTTCAGTGTTGTCTTCACCAGCCTTTCAGGAAGTTTTGTGTTCCTTATCTCCGACTTCGAATGTGTAGTGTGTCTCATCCTGCGTGCAGATATATCCAAGTTCCATTCTTATCAATGTTCTTAGATATCACCTATGTATCTTAAAAAAAACCTTCCTTACCAGTAATTAATGTCCCGTTTGTTTTAACAGCCGTGAATTCTGGCATAAGTGGCCAAAAACTTCGAACCACAACCGCCCTAAATACTAGTTGACAAGCTAAGACAAAAATCTCCACGCCACCGAACACTCAGACATGACATGTTTGTTAGTCATCGTTATGTACGATGCCTGGCCAACATACTCACTAAAACAAACCGTCTTAAGAGGTACTGTATTCAAAAACATGCAAGACTCCACCAAGGGACAGCATCAGGAAGCATTTATACCTCACGCGCCTCGGAGACCGGGAAAGCCACGGTGAACGACTCTGCCACCGCCAGAGGCGGGTCGAGGCATAAAGATGAAGATCCCACCGCAACCGCCATCGCCGCTGCTGCCGCGACCCTGAGCGCGCTCCTCCTCGCTGACACCACCACCCCACCTCCCTCCTTGCAATCACATCCCGACCCGCTCTCTGAACGAGCCCGCAGCCTTGCGGGGAAGCGGACGCGGCGACGGCGGGGAGGAGGAGCAACGGCGAGGGGGCGGAGGTCGAGGGCGGAGTTGGGCGTTAGGGTTTCCATGCGGTCGAGATCGGAGGAGAAGGAGGGAGAAGAAGAGGTCTAGCAGTGGGTGCGAAGGGTGAGAGGTTTATACATTGGCGCGAGCGGGGGAAGGAGGAGGGTGCTGGGGGCCCAGTGGTGGGGACGGGGAAGCATTATGTGGACCGTGGTGGAAGCGTGTGAGGTGGGAGGAAGAGGAGCGGGGCCGGATCAAGGCGACGGCAGGGAAGGCTGACACGTGGCGGGAGCTTACAGCATATCGAACTTGTGGGAATGGGCAGGTTGGAGTGCTTTGACTATGGTTGACTATTTGCAAGAGAAATGGATCTAAACTGCCATCGCTTATCCTTGTAAGAAAAAATGACACCGTTCTTCATGGCCCTATTACCGTGGGTTGTTGTAGTCTAGTAGTACAAACATGAAGCTTCCAAGCACTCTTATGCACTTTATCGTACGACGATGAATAGACTACCTTCCACTGATCGTCTCACAAAGCACAGGATTTATGCGACGAGCGATTGCTACATTTGCTCGAGCTCCATGGAATGTTGAGACTATATCTTCTTCAACTATGCCTTCTCATTTGGTTTTCTATTGTCCATGTTGGAAGCCCTTGTGCTGCTCCCAACCCCCTTTGATGCTCATGCCGGAAACATTGAATAGATCAAGCTTGCGGTTGTTAGTAACTCTCACAGTTACTCTTGTGTTGCTATTACTGCTACAACCTATGCGATTTAGAGACAAAGGAAACAAAGTTAGGTTGACGATCGATCCTTCTCCGATGAGAAGGTGGTCTTTAACATTGTGGTTGGCATTCGAGTGCTTGTGAATTAAAGTTGAATTTAGGATTTTGCCTCCCCGAATTTTTTTGGTAATCCCTACAATTGATGTGAATTATTTGCAATGGATGTTGTAGCATCAAATCCTGGGGCTGCATTAGCCCATTTTATAAACATATTTGATTATTTATATATAGAAAAAAATACATACCAAAAAAATATCTATTGGGAACAGAAACTTGCCCCCCGAGAGCATGTGCGGTTGCGCCCCTTATCCTTCATGCTCCCACATTCCCATGATCCCTTTAATCTTGACATGCATGTGGTCATTGGAGGTTCCATTGTAGAATCTCGAGCCTCATTAACCATCTGCTCTAGCCCATCTTGCTCCTCATTCCCCATCCCATTATCATCGCTTCTCCTCAGGAGTTTTAATCCCTCGAACTCTTTGGTGGATGTTGTATGTTGAGAAAATTCCTTAGCATGATAGGGGAAACATAAAAGTACCATGTTAGGACGTGGATGCGAACTAATTTCCACGCATGATATGGATTGAAAAATGTTTGTCGATCTCCGACAACAAATTATTTGTCAAATTGATGCATACACCTCTCCATGCCCTCTCCCTCACTTGTAACTCCTCTTCGATATTCCCCTCGTGCTCTCACATGTCAATTTTCTCTCAATGAATGCACTTGAAAAATCCCTAGCTCAATTAACTTGGACGGTCCACCAACTAATTTTGTAGTGATGGCCACTCCGGAAGATCAAGTCTCAAACATCCATTCCTACCTTAGGTATACTTTTCGTCAGTATTAGGTGGACCCTACCTTCGGAGGATGCATTGTCATTGACTTCCTCTTACACTCTCTTCCCTTTCCTCATTAACGTCATGTCGACTTTATCGTCTACTCCTCCCCTCCATCACCTTCCTCCTCTAAACCCGGCATCTTAACCTCTTCCCCGTAGGACACTAATCGATTATTCATCCTCTCCATCACCCCTTTTATGGCATCGTTGTTACCGTCATCTACAACACCATCCATGTTTCCAAACTCCTCTCTCTAATATGCGTGCATTGCCTCTACCATAATCACGCCCTTGATAGTGAGCTCATGTGGTTGCTTTTTCGATATGATGGAATGAGGTGGTAGTCTTTCTGGTGGGGACAATGTGCTTGGAGCCCTACCTGTTGAAACTTAGACCATGATTCAAGAAAGTGGCAATATGATTGATGGTGGTGATGGGGTTCCATGAGACAATCACAATGGTGTGGGAGGTAATGGAGGATGTGTGTTACTATCAAATATGCTACAAGATTACGTTATGGAGCATCTTGATGAGGTAGGCAACACCAGCAAAGGTGTTAGACATGTGAGCCCCTAGTGAACCATTTCTACAATAAAAATGTTATTGTAAATTATTTATAAATAAAAATTAGTGATTTATTCATTTTTTCTGCGATTATAATATGCATGCACTTATTAGGTCCCTCTATACGAATAGGGTTATGTACATTTGGCATCTTGGGATCATACATTTATTGATCTAATTGGTAGATCATTGATGTTGGTGCTAGGTTGAATATCTAAAGCGTTAGATTGAGGACTCAACCGCATTATCAAGTGATTATTAAGAAGAGATCTCCAGCCTGATAAGGAGATGGATATCCTTACTCCAAAGGCTGACATCCAAACGACCTCTTAATGCAGGTCCTCTATGAGAATAGATATTCTGAGGTGTTGGATGAGTTACGTCAAATAGTTGACTTATCGAGATCAAGATAACCAAGATAAAGACCTATATCGTATGATGTCACGATATAGGCACGCATCCTCTAACCAGAGGCAGATGCATCACTAATGTACATCTCAACCCCCAAACATAGTCCTACATCTTAAACTCGTGAAGTGTGGGTATGCATTATAAGTGGTGGGGATTGCTACTTAACAACTTGCACTGCTTGTTTTCCTCGATAATGGATTGAGGACCTAAGCCCGGGGCATTACAATATATGTCTGAGTATGTACATTTGGTAGATGATTAGGTTGATGACCTAATCAAGGTATATACACTGGTGCTAGTATGCATATAAAGGCATATGAGAGATATGACTCTCTCAAAGGGATCATACAGGTTCACTACTGAACCGGAAGACATGAGTACACTCATAAGATATTGAGATAAACCAAATTCCATTGATGGTCGCATTGTTTTGGAAACGGGGCAGAATTTGTAGGTATGATATATGCTTTTGGAAAGTATATGATCGATACCAACTCTCAATGATCAAATGAAAAACTTCATGATAAAAATTCTGAAGAAGACAATTCAAATGAAATTAGAACTTCAAGTTTAATCAACATCTTCCAACATGCATGATTAAAAACTACGCTCTCTACCACTCAAATTTTAAAGAATTAGTATCGTTTGTAGCAGGTGATAAAGAGCATGTAATAAAAAAGATCACACAAGAATAATAATGTTTGAAATTAATCTGTACACTCGATTGTTTATTTTACTTGGGTAAGTCAGAAGGTCAAACTCATGAGGTAATATGAGTGTCTAGAATTAATTTTTTTAACAATTCAGGGTTATATTTTCAAGAGATGAATATTTTTTAGAGCTTTTTGGATTTTTGTATTTGTTAGGATTTTAAGATTTTTGCAATTTTTATGGATTATTAAATAAAAAATGCAATGAACTTGAAGAAAATATGATGATTGAATTCTTTATATTTTTAATGCAAGAAAATTAATGCAATGAAATGTGAGAAGAAATAAAGCAACGTAATGCAATATTTTTTCAGTTTGTTAATTAACGATGAATGAATGAATTATACAAGAGAAGGACCAGGATAATAATGTGCACCTTAGTTTAATTCCTAAGCCCTATAATTTTCAGAATAATTGATTAACAAATCTCAACTTAATTCCCTCCCCCCATTTTTTTATACAATTTAATGAGAAAAAAATGAATTACAAATAATAAATGAGTTCATAATGATTGAATGACTTCCTTCAATTTACTAAGATTCAACAATTTACTACATATTCATCCAAGCCTCTACCTCTATGATTCAACAATTGAATCAACAGTTGTATGATCACTAAGATAGCAATGATACATAAGCTAATTGTACTAAGGGACCTTATAGTGCATTCATTCATTTAATCTCAGACATAGAGTGAAATAAATTAATAACTTTTATTGATATATCAAATATTACAATAACATTTAGAAATGGTTCGCCTCGAGCTCTCATGGATAACACTAAGGGTGTAAATGTGACGGAAATAAATAATTTTTTTCAAAAATAATCTTCACATGGGCTCTTTTTCAATATTTAAAAGGTAGTGGGGTACTTATGTAATTTACCCAATGGTAGGGGTATATGCATGAAGACCAAGAGTGTGGAGGGTGTATCTGTAATTTACTCCCACGTGCATCTTGGAGCATGTGAGGGGATTGTTGTGTAACTGAAGGAGGTAGAAGGAGTTCATGTGCAAATTACCCAAGTCACGCATGCAGTGCACGTGACTTGAGTTCTGGAATAAGCGGTGGAGATGCATCATGATCCAAGGGCCAAGATTGCCCCTTTGTTCAATGGTTCATATGTCGATGACCATTGAAGATCGACGGCAAGCGATGTGCATTGATCAATGATGCTAATGGTTCTAGGCTCTAGATCCGATGAAGTCTGCTATATGTACGGGTTTTCTTTTTCCTCCGTAGATATCAAGCATGAAGCAACATTGATTCCTATCGTCGATAAGCATTGGTTGTTGATGCTTGAAGCTTCACCTTCAGTGATCGACACATGACCAGGGGCCATCGAGGCCTAATGCTTCCGCTTCGTTGGTGATGGTGGAGAGGGACTCCTCTATTGTCCTTCATGTAAAGTGGGTGGTTCAAGCGTAAGGACTTGGCTTGGTCATTACTGTGTAATGGAAGGGAAGGGGTGAGGGTAGGCGACGCTCCTTTAGCGAATGGGGAATGAGGAGCTTTTGCCTCCGACCATGACTTGGATAAAGTTAGGGGATTGTTAAAGGTGGGATAGAAGGCATTTGGGAAAGAAGATGTCGTGTTAGTGATGGTCATCGGTCGAGTTTGGATTGATCGAGTGAAGGAGATGCAAGTCATGTAGCAGAGGTTGAGAGTGGCGGAGGAAACAATAAAACAAACAAGAAAAGATAATAAGAAAGAAGAGTTTCGAAGGATGATACATGAGAGTCACTGGTGGATTGGAGGGTCATTGGCCCACTCAGATCTTCTCCTACAAAGGGTGACGATGATGCCCTCGTGGCTTAGTTATTCTGATGAGAAGCAGTACATTAGCACAGATTGAGGATTCGTGGTTCATGCTAGCATGATGTCTTCGTCGGAGTTGGGGTTGTTGTCACCAGCCGACCAACTCCTAGCTCTCTCTCCCTCTCCCTTGTTTTGGAGGGCGACGGAGGTGGCATATGCTCAACTAAAGGTTGGTTGATGGTTTTATAGAGTGAGATGAGGTTATGAGAGGCATGATGATGAGAGGTAATGGGGATGAGATAACAGAGGTTCGATTGTTGGTTTGGGATCAGTTTGGGTTCTCTGTTGGCTATGTCAGGAAATAGAGATGTTGGATTAAACGAGATAGAGCTGATTGGGTTCAGATATGGAGAGCATGAAGGATGAGGTTACATGCGATTAGGATAAAGTAAGAAGGAGATGTAGGGGATTGGATTCTGTTGAGGGAGAAGGTTGGAGATGGATTTGGGGTGGTTGTTGGAGATAAGATTGATGCTAGTTTAGTGTTTGTTGGTTCAATCTACAGGTTACAATAGAGAGAGGAGTTCTGGAGGTGGGTAGGCAATGAGGATCAAAGAGGATTGGGATGATTGGAGACGCCGTTCGTTGGAGGAGATGGTTGTCGAGTTCCTAATGGATATCGATGGTTGACTGTTGTAGATCAGAGGAGGGGTAGCGAAGAGGATTAGAGAGGCAGTAGTTGTTGGGTTCCAGTGAGGAGTGACTCAAGGTAGGGGATGAAGTGGTGACCATTGGATCTTCCCAGATCCAATGGTAGGGAAGTGGCACGTGAGGGGCATGTGAGGGAGTGCAGGGAGCTAACAGATGAAGATGGCTGGTTGGAGGTTTGGAGGGTTTAACTTGAGCGTTGAGATAGGGGGTGTGATGAAGACGCATGGAATGCTGACCGTTGACCATGCTAAAATGCAAAGAAACATATATTAAAAATATCAAATGGCTTCAAATGCAAAAAAGTATTAAACGAAAAATATTGAACCAAATGCATGGTACAATGTTCATGAAGGACTCAAATGAAAATGGACTCATGTATGCATGTTATGAATTTTTGATGGTATTTTATGAATATAAAATAACAATTTTTTAATTTTGTATTTTTATTTGATTTTCTATAGATGAATAATGCATGAAAAAATCAAACATGATGTAAAATAATGCAATGGATTTTTGTGAGTTAAGAAAATATCAGATTTAAATCGGGGATGTGAATTACTTGCAGATGAATTGGTCTGAATGTACAAAGTTAAAACTCATCTTTTTATGGATTTTCTGGTACTTTATATTTTATTTTTACACAATCAGTTAAAACATGTTATGAAATAAAGAAATGAAGAAGAAATAAATCAAGATGAGTTAAATATGTATATAAAATAACAAGTTAAAAATCAGTAACTATGTACAATATATACAGTTTAGTCCCAAAATCCAAATTTCACAAATGAACTTTGATTCTTTTGAATTTAATCTTAATTTGTAGATAATCTAGGTACATTAATTTAAAAGTGAGTAAAGTGAAATTTGACTTTGTATGTGAGAGATATCAGCATTTTACGATTTTTCTTTCTCAAACTAGGGTATGGATTTATTTTACATCTATAAAAGTTAGTATTTTTTTAGGATTTGTCATTGTTTAATATTAATGATCACGGTGGAGTTTGTATCATGTTAATTGGGCTAATGTAAATTTATTAAAAATGGATGAAGTTAGGTGAATATATACAAGTTGATATGAATGCAAAAGGAAATGCTAATTTATGCAAATTATTTACAAGTGCATGAATGCCAATATTGAGTTATAAACACATGAATGCATGTAATTACTTGGGACGAAGCTCTATTTTCATCTAATTAGAGTGACGAATCACATATTCATCAAGAATGTACGAGTATTAGGAATACTCGAGGATGATGTAATCTTAAACTAATTGTATACCATGACATTTCCATTTCGAGGAAGTGATGAAATAAGTTTGCACTTTAGTGACTCCACTCAGTGAACTAGTTATCTAATCTTAGCCCGAATTTATACATTGTTCTAAATTAGATTCACGAACAATGAGAAGATAGAATACTTTGTCTGATACGACAAACAACAATGAGAGGTCTTTTAGATCTAGATATGAGATTGAATCTCAATATCCAAGTGACTATACATTGATAATACTATTACCCTGACCTTATCTCCAAGTATCTGTGGAGAAGGCACATTATCCATGAAAGAATTCGTGGATTGTTCAAATCCAGTTAGTAGGAAAAGAGAGAAAATTCGGATAATTAAACAAGATTTAATTATCTAAGATAAAATTAATGTAAATAGTTATATCTGTAATAACTTTTGAAATAGTGTAGATATGATTTACATTATTATTTGGAGACTTATTTGTGAATAGGATTAACAAATTATATTATTTATGTAAATTTGATTCACATTCCAATATAAATGTAAATATGATTCATTTTATTATACATCAATGAACATGATCTGTTTTAATCAATAGCCTTATTGTAGAGGTTACAAATTATTTAAATAAATAAATAAATGGATAATTTGTTGAAGCTAATTAACCAATATTAAGATAAATAAAAAAGGAGGGGATAATTCCACAGTCGAAATTCTCTCTCTTTTATTTATCAAATAATTGGATTAATTAAATTTATAATTAACTAACCATCCCAATCCTATTAGAGGTTGGTTTAATCCTATATTCCTTGCCCTTGATTAATTGATTAGGATTGCAATCCTAACGACTTATTTTTATATAAATGGAGGGTTGCCCCCTACCTATCATAACAATAGTTTGAAACACCGAAAAAGTCTTTCTCTCTCTAGGTTGTATCCCTCTCTCCCTTCCCTTGCTTGAGGTTGTCCCCACCCCATGGATGATGAGGAAGGGAGGAGGATCGTTTATTTGGATTGTGGGAGCAACTCGATTCATCCTCACGCCACACGTGGTGTCTTTGTCGAATTAGATTTTAGACAGGAGGTCTCTTGCATTAGAGGCAAGAGGATCACAATCACGCTTCAAGAGATAATTCTATACTTGTGAGAACTTGATAAAACAAACTAAGAAAGGTTCCCAATTCATGTGTTTTCATTTGTTAGAATTTTTAAATTTCCGTTGCTATCTAGATTCGTATGACGAATCTCTTTGTTTAATAAGATGTGATCCTATCTTCATGCTTTCCTTATGCGTAAGGCCTAAATCCCTCCCTTCAAGTGGTATCAAAGACTTGGTCGAAGGTATTGGATATGATCTAGAGTCCTAGGAAGATGAGGCTTTGGATATCAGATTGCACGAACATTATTTTTCCATGATTATATGATTCCGAACTGGTTTTTGTAAACATTTGATTTTGCTGCGATTAGCCCCTGTTATGGATATTTTTTGGGATAATAAATCATATTTAGAATATCTAAATTTTACCCAAAAGATATGGCCAATAGTTGGCCATGATCGGGCCTTGATTCCGACAGAAAAGGTTCTCATGGTGTCTTATTTTTACATGATTTTCATAACTAGAACTTGTGAATATTTAGTTATTTCCTCCTGTCATGAAACTTGATAAAAAATACTTTATTAATGTCATAAATTAAGCCATAAAATAACATGCTTTTATTTCGCACGATCATGAGTCTGATAGCCAAGATATGTGATATTTTTTAGACTAGAGTCGGACATTGATATAATCATCTTGATGATATTTTTTATGTGTTTATCATTCAAAATAAAATCATGAAAATATATGATATACTTCTATTAATTTTTGAATTGAATATTTACACAAATATTTAAATTGCTAACGACTTTTGAATGCTACTTTAATGATAGTAACCGAATTTGAACTATAATTGTTGTAACTAGATAATTTGAACGCAAAAATAGTTGTTTGTTTGTAATCTTAAAAGTTTGCAATAACTAAAATGGTTTTGATTTTAAACTTTTAAGAGATGTTATTATATAATATAATGCCAGACAAATTGATCAATAAAACCACAAATACAAGTTGTTCTGAATTGTGTTCTCGAATTGAAACAGAGAAGGTACCTAAGTTGGATATGTAGACTTGGTTTAGTAATTAGAACCTTGCAAGGAAAAGGAAATGCTCTCTTTTAGCATATATGAATGTGTGGATGTACCTATTTCAAGGAAGGGTGGCATGAGGAAGTCAATGCATACTATAACAACTAAAATTTTAAAAATGCATACTTGTGAGGGTGTATGTTATGTAATAAAATATAAAACAACAATTATTTATTAGTTGAATTGGATTGGTATTAATTTAATATAATTAAATGAATGTGATCCATTTATTCACAGACTATATTCAAAAAGACTCGAATTCCCTCGGAAGGATTGTTAATGAAAATATGATTTGAAATGATCAATCAAAATTTGAATGGAATATGGAGGATAATTTGACGACCTCCATGGTCTCCCATCAAGGCATAGTACCGTCGCCATGAATTGTACAACAGTTACGCCTATATGAAGTCATACCTCTAATGTACAAGCGCACATGGATCTAGCTCTTTGCTTCTCTTAAGAGATATACCATTTGTGAAGTGACCCCAATATCGTTCTTCGTATAATTGATGCAGTATTGGATTATATGTAGAGAGTTCTATTTATGTTGACAGTTGGTCTAATTGGAAACAAGTTAACATCACCTTAGAGGTGGTGGGCTCGGGTGTCAAAGATCGAATTGAGAATGCAAGTTAGACTTGCAAGGCAGAAAGTGTTGCATCTTTCTTCACCGGAGTTGCATGTTCTCATATAATTGAGATGTAACAAGGGCAAAAGGGAGATCCTAGATCTTGTTAGAGATATAATAGCAAGTGTATCTCTTGCTTTGTAAGTTGAATAAGGGAAGGAACTTTCAAAATATCAAAATGCAAGACAACTTTGATTTAAAATCCTTGATCAAAGAAAGTGTATATGTATACTTGTATACTTATATACTAATAAATGCATTTTTAATCTCAAATGAAATCCATGAACCTACGCAACAAGCTTTTAAAGGTCAACCAGTTGACCGGACCAAAATATTCGGACTAAATCCATAAACTTAGAATTTGTTCTTTCTTCTCATCACATCAGATATGTTCTCAAGAAAACCAAGTATGAGAACCCACTATCAGCAGGAGAGATTCAATTTAATAATAAATATGAAGCTGACCAATCATTGGCTAGTTGTTATATTCTGGGGTCTCTATCCAACGTGCTTCAGAAGCAACATGTGGATATTGAGAATGCGCATGATATAATGATCAATCTGAAGGAGATGTTCAAAGATGTGAACCACGTACGGAGCTATAACCTTATGAAAGAATTTATATGCTAGAGATGCAAGATGGGACCTCTGTCAAAGACCATGTAATTAAAATGTTTGGTTAACTCTCTGATCTAGAGACCTTGGGGCAGAGATGGGTGCAGATATACGATCCGACGCCATTATGTTATCTCTACCCAAGTCTATCAACAACTTTGTAGTATCTTATCACATGAACAAGTTAAGGTTAATGAAGTTGAACTCATGGCTTCACTGAAGTCCACAGAGGACATCATGAAGAAACAAAATCATGCCAGAAATGCAATGATTGCACAAATCAATGGAAATTGCGGTCAAAAGCATGGGGCATAGAAGGGTCTGTCTCAAAAGAAGAAGAAGATTCATAGTGTTGACTCATCTTCTCAAGCTTTTAGACATCTGACATCTGATAAAATGGATGTCTGCCATTGACGAGTCCATGTTTCATTGATTTTATATGGACATCTCAACAAAATCCTCTTATTAAATCACTAATTAAATCCCCTAAAACCAAGTTATTAACATTTATTAACTAAGCTAAAATTAGGGTTGATTTTTGTAATTAAATAATCTGTGTGTTTTGACCTTGATAAAGCTTATAATTTCATGTACAAAAATCACTTAGTTTGATCTAATTATTTCTCTAATTTATTCTTTAATCAATTAACTAACCTGACATAAAGATTTAAAACTCATAAAAATCAGAAAATTTGAAGAAAATACAAAAATCTGACATTGTATATTTTGTACATATTTTATCTTTGTCATTTTTATTCTACAATTTTCTAACCTATAAAAATCCATGAAAATTAGATTACATATGTATATATTGTATATAAATTAATCCACTAATTAAAATCAAATTAAAAATACAAAAAAATACAAAATACAAAATTGTTATATTTTATTATCTAGAGTACCTCCAAAAATATGTTTTGTACAGTTGAACTCTTTTGATTTTAGATCCTTCATGAAAGTTTTAGATCTCGTCGAGACGGACAACTTTCATGTTGACTACTTTTTAATTTGACCCTTCTATCTATTTTATTTCTTATTTTGTCTTATGGTCAACCATGTGGTCAAAATTTCGCCACGCGTCACCTCCGTATTGGTCCTCAACCTCGCCCTTTCATCCTCTGGACTTTGACCTGTCCAACGACTTTTGTCCATTAACGCAACCTCTCTTGGTCGTTGGATCAAGATCGATCCAATGACCCACATTCATCCCCGCTTATCTCGTCAACTGTTTGATCAATCGCCCAGATTACATCTGGGCCATTCCCCTCCGCCCCACTTCCCATCGTATGATCTTACCATCTGATCAGATCAGAGCTGCATGCCCGCACACCATTCTCATCCATTGGATGGATCTTGATCCAACAATACCAACGTCGTCTTCTTCCTCTAGTTATCGTCTCCCTCCCACGTTACCCCTTGTAGTTTCCCCTTGTTCTCCCTCAAACACCCATTGACCCTTATCATAACTCGCCTCGATTAAAGCCTAATCGTAACCCCCAGTCATCAAAGATCCACGCCAGCCCCTCACCGTTATGCCACCTCCAAGACTAGCCTATTTAACCAACACTACCATCTACATTCCAGTCATCGACCATTTCCTATCCTTCTCCTCCAGTCAGAGCTCCGCTCTAGGTGACAGCTAGGGCGTGAGTCATACTTCAAGCGATGACGAGGAGGAGGCAATGAGATCCACAGTGCTTCTTTGCCCGTGTCGCAACTCCCCAAGCTATAAAGCTCAGACTCGACTTCGTTGGAGCTCTTGTGTTGGATATGCGAGCCCACGATGAGCCATTATGCAATAAATGTTATTGCAACTAATTTCGTGATATGAAATAAAGAATAAATTACTTTCATAATTGATCCCTTAGTATAATTAGAGTTATGTACCATGGCCATCTTAATGATCATACAATTGTTGATTCAAATGTTGAATCATAGAGGTTGGTGCTTGGATGATATCTAAAGAGTTAGATTGAGGACTCATCAAGCACCGTCAAGTGATTGTTAAGAGAATATCTCCATCCTGAGAAGGGGATGGTAATCCTTTCTCTAAAGGATAATATCTAACCGACCTATTCATGCAGGTCCTTTGCAAAAGAATAGAGATTCGGAGGTGTTGGATTAGTTGGGTCAAAGAGTTGACTTAACAATATTGAGATAACTAAGACCTATGTCGTATACTATCACTATATAGGCACGCATCCTCTGACCGGAGACATATGTGTCACTATATGTCTGAGTATGTACACTTGGCAGACAGATAGGTTGATGGCCTAATCAAGGTCTATACACTGGCGCGCTGGTTTTGCATACAAGGGCGTATGAGTAATACAATCTCTCAAAGGGATCAAACATGTTCATTATTGAATCGGAAGACATGAGCTCATTCATGGGATATTGAGATCAAATTTCGTGCACGGTCGGCTTGCTTTGGAAGCTTGATTGGATTTGTAGGTTTTATATATGCTTTTGGAAAGTATATGATCAATATATGGGTATGATATATCCTTTTGGAAAGTATATGATCGATACCAACTCCCAATGATCAAATGAGAAACTTAATGATAAACCCTGAAGAAGATAGTCTAAATAAGATCTAAAACTTTGTATTTATTCTAAGTCTTCCATTATGCAGGATGTGCAAGTATTAGGAATACCTGAGGGTAATGTGATCATAAACGATTGTATGACCATGGGGCTTCCATTCCGAGGAAGTGATGACATGTCTGGATTTTAGCGACTCCTTTAAGTAGAGAAGTAATCTAATATTGGTCCAAATGTTGGATAGTGATATGAATATGATTTATATGCAATGAGAAGATTAGATTTATAGCTTTGATTTAATCAAACATCTATTGGAGATCCCCGAGATCTAGATTTGAGATGTGATCTCAATATCCAAGTCACTATACGTGGAACATACAATCGCCCGGTCCTTATCTCCAAATCTGCAGAGAAAGCACATTATTATTGAAAGAATTCAAGGATAATTTCATTGTTAATAATGTGTCCGAGCATTGAGGAAAATTGATAGTTAAATGTGATTTAAATATCATGAATGATATGAATTTGATTCATATTATTTGGCCATATAAGGAGAGTTATCTAATATAAATAAATGTAACTTAAATATCAAAGATGTGAATAATGGGAGTGTGATTCATATTATTTGGGCACATGAGAATCGAGATCCAAGATAATTAAATATGATTTAATTATCAAGAATATGAATAATGTTTTATAACACTATCCATATTAATCATATACATTATAAATATGATTTATAATATATAAGATAGAGCTATTTGTAAATAACAGTACAATTTAAATGTTGATGTGAATTGGGTTCACATTGGACATTTAATTGACAATGTAATTTACAATTTATTTTGGGTTGTGAATGTGATTCACAAATTTTCAATGGTATGATTGATATTTCACTAATTGATTTGAAATTATTTTTGTGAAATAATTTACAACAAAAGCTTTTGTAAATATTGAAGCATTATGTGAGATAACATATCTCACATAATTGGAAAAAGGAAGACACCTTCCTTATGAGGAGAGTAGACGGCCACCTTGAGTCCTAATTCAAGTGTGGTCGTCCACTCTTCATTAGGAAGGAGCTTTGCCTCCTTCCTATTCCTTCCTTGCTTATTATGTGATTGAATTAATTTATATTGGTAATTTATTCAATATAATTTTAATGAAATTAAATTAAAATTAATTGTTGTTGTATTTTTACAACAAAATCATGGCCACTAAAAGAAACACAAGTCAATGTCAACCATTAGATTTGTGTTGTCCATGGATTGAGATCCATGGACTCCCAAAATATTATAAAAGAAGAGGCAGTCCTAGCTCTTCATTTTTACAAACAATAATTGAATAGCATCTCTTTCTCTCTTTCTTATCATTATATATGTGTCCTCTCTCTCTCTCCCTTGAGTGGCTGTCCACTTTAAACCCAAGAGAGGAATTGTCATCATCGCCACGTCGTTGTGCCGTCGCTTCGATCACTCATGGATCTCTGTCTCCTTTGGTGCACCTCGCTCGTGAAGAAGATGTCGGATCTTGTGAGAGGAGATCATGAGATTTGTCGCTTGAATCATCAACTTGGATTGCAAGGAGCACGCGTTTCATCAACACGCTCGTACGTGTCTCCTCCGTTGTATCGGACTTGAGACACGAGATCTCTTACTTTAGAGGCACGATCGCAACCACACTTCAAGAGGTATTCCTATATCTATTTTGTGGTTTAGATGAAACGATCCGAGAAGTGTTCTTGGATCATGTGGTTTTATCGCTTTGAGATTTTAAATTCTGTTGCCCCGAGCTACTAGTGTGACTAGTCGCTCCCGATGGCATATGATGTGATCTTCACGCTTTCGTGATGCGCTTAAGGTTTTCCCATAACCTTCATCTTGTGTAAGGATTGATAAGAGCTTCATCTCCTCGTTCCCATGTGAACCTTCCATATCTCATCTCCCTCCTGATTCATCTCCAGATCACCTCCGCCGATGTTCGTCTTCCAGGTAACTCGACCATCTCCACCTCTTTTGGCACACACATCCGATGTATCTTCGCCCCTCCTGAGGGTAGAATCACATACACCTCACATCTTTGACCTTCGCTGACCCCTCGCAATTCACCATCCCTTTCTCCACTCTCTCCTCCAACAAACGTTGTCTCCAGGTCTTGCACATACCTGGAGCTCCAGGTCCTCGTTTCTTTCCACTCAATCAAGACAACCAGCTTACTCCCCTCGACTCGCCTTCGACTTGTAACCCTATAGGACCCCTTCACCCATATTGATCGGACAAAGCAACCGAGCTCTGATCTCCTTCTCCACCTCTAACTACCAGACACTACCTTGTCTTCTCAGCCACCACAACCGCTTCTCACCACTAGCTAGACCTTCGCCAGGGCTCAAGCTTTCACGACCCTTCACCGTCAAGCAGATCATCGGTGGAGATCGAGGGCGGTCACTAGAGCCCAGCCTTCACGTTGCCGCCCATGAAGGAGAATGAAGAGCAGGAACCCTTAGATCAAAATCTAATGGTGCCTGCCACGAGGAGCTGACGCCGTTCGATCGACTTGCAGAGACTTCATTGCCATCGATCCGCGTCATACGTTAAAGCAGTTAGATCATCCTCATCCGACGACTATGATCGAGGTCCAAGCCTCCATCTGCATCTCCAAGATCGGCTCACCTGAGGCTACACTAAGCCTCTCTGCTACACTACATGTAGGCTCGGATCCCCGAGCCTAAGCTTTCGCACCCGAGGCTGCAGCCGAAGCCCTCCGCCCTCGCCACAAGGTGCCTCAGGTGCCACACCTCAGCCGCAGGCCTGAGGCTCCACTCGAGCATGCCCTCCACTCGAGCCTCTCCCATGCCATGTGCACCTACACGTGCGTGGAGGGAAAATTGCAAAGGAGCCCCTATCTTCCTTTAAATTTGCAAAAAAGTCCCCCACCCAGTAGAGTCACATGCCTCGCGCATGCGTGACAAGCCCGGAATTCACCTGTTTAATTGATGTGAATTAAGCTTTAATGTATTGTTTAATTTTGTCGTTAGTTGTAGGTAGGAATTCAGAATCGATCAAGAAATAACCACAATAAAGTAATCAATTTTATTCAGCGTGATTTTATGTTTATTTTACTTGGGCAAGTCCCAAGGTCGAACTCAAGGAGGCAAAGGAACAACCTAGAATCTTGTCTTATCAAAGTTCGTGCACAATTTTCAAGACAGTAATTTTTGGTATTTTTAATGCAATTTTGGAATGCAGAATACAAATGTGGCCAATTTTAGGGACTAAAAAGCACATTCAATCAAACGATGTCTGAAAATTATGAAACTTGGCCAAGATGTAAAATATGGTGAAATGAACGCACTATAATTATTTTGGAATTTTTGATACAAGATAAATATTTTATGAATTTATGAATGCAAAGGGTGTGAATTTCAATATTTAATTAAAATAAATATTAAATCTATATATTTTCAAGGGATAAAATTATCCAAGATCTATTACTAGGTGATTGATCTCAGAAAAATCCTAGACCTCAAAAATACTAGATTTAATTTTGTTAAAAATTAAAGATTGAAATATGCAAAATGATTTTTATAGGGCAAATCATGTAAGAAAATGCAATTATTTTTAGGCATGATGTAACATATAACTAATTCTACAATCCGTGAATTTTTGGCAATTTTTTGAGAAATATTAATTACTTATGAATTTTGAGGCACAAGATGGGAAAAATATACAATTTTCCGCAAGAATATTAATTAATAATTAACCAATGAGCATAAAAATATCACAATCATGCCATGCTGTAGAGAATTAATTGCAAAACAAAATTCCTATTTTTAATAAATAAAATGATGCAATAAAGATATCCAAAATAAAGGGGGAACACAAGGTTATGTTTGCAATTATGATAAATAAATTAAAATTGAGGAATGCAAAGAGGGATGTAAGCATAATTACCGACCCTTGGAGGGGGATTTATGCCAATTTCTAGGGAATACGTGCTCCTCACGTGTCCCTGGACTGGTGGGGCTGGCTCTGGAGTAAGGTTAAGTACCGGGTGATTTCTTGCAAAAACACCAAGGGGCACATGGATGGCAGGGTCAGATCTAGAAATAAGTGTATCTCTGGGGGGGCTCAATGGAAGTTCCCCCTCTAGGCACATGCAACACATGAAGGAGGGAGGCTCGGGCCTCGTGCCCGGTGGCTGCTGGCAGCGCTTATGGTGCCGGTGAAGGGCCACGGAGGCGGAGGCGTGGCAGAGCTGCTGCAGTTGATAGAGCGTAACGCTCTTGGGGCTGACACACGACCGTGGGTTGCTGGGGCGATGGCTCTTGGGAGGCAACGCCGAAAGCGGGCGGAGGAGCGGCTGAAGTTGGGTGTTGGCTGGAGCATGTCAAAGAAGAATGGTGTGATGATCTCTAGTAGGTGTCGCAATCAAGTGGTGGTGGAGTCGAGGATGAATTCGTCGGAGAAGATGCAATCGGTGACTGAAGGTGTTGGGTTTCTAGAGATGAAAGTTGGCTCAATGGTAGGGGTTGGAGCTAGGTAGATGTACGGAGGGGCACGGATGTAATGGCCAAGGAGGCCAAATCTCGCCTTAGGGAAGGAACAGTGGCGCTGTCCCTGCCAACCTGGGGCTCCTCCCGATGGAAACGATGGATAAATCTTGAGGGAGGCCAGAGAGGGCAATAAATAGTGGAGGAGGGTTAATCGAAGATGAAAGGTGGTGAAGATCGCGAGGTCAGTCGATGATTGGGAAAGATTGGATTTGATGGAGGCTGAAGAGGAAGGTGCAGCTGGCGGGAGATGGGGATCTGGGATTTCATTGAAGAGGAGATTGATTCGTGTGGAGATTGAAGAGGAGGGGTGGAGATTTCGGAGGTGTGGCGGAGACCTAGATGGAAAGGGGGTCGTCCGATGCTCCTCGACCGCCCGATCAACCAAGATCGGTCGGCTGAGGAGCAGCCACATGGCGGCAAGTGGGAAATGGGCACGTGCAATGCACGTGTGCAGGCGGCACGTGCGCTGCACGTGCATGGATTTTAATTATTATTTTTTTTATAAAAATGAATTTAAATACCTCCAAAAATGGATGACACGTGGCGGCTCCAGGAGCGGCCACGTGTCAACCCCAGAAAAATCGAAAATAAAAGATAAAGATAAATCGAAAATAAATAGCAAATGACCTCGGATCAAAACAGTTTCTTCACAAAAGTTGCTCGTCTCGATGAGATATACAACTTTCATGAAAGGATCAAAATGAAAATCGATCATTTGCATAAAGTGATATTTTTGGGTATCCCATGTATATAGAATACCTTGATTTTTGGGTTTTATAATTTTTTATCATTTAAACCAGATAAAAATACGAAAAAATATGATAAAGTCAAAGACAAATATTTACACATTAATTTATTTTTTGGAATTTATTAAGTAAGAAAAAGAAGAAATAAAATAAACCTGAAAAAGACAATTTTTGTAAAAACAGTTAGTAAAGACTCAGACTCAGTTGGTTTCTTTGATTTCAAGCTTATTTTGGATCTGGATTTTTGCGCATTTTAATAAAACTTTTGTCTAAGAAAAAAAATGAAAAATAAAAAAAATAAAATAAGTTAATTATGTACATAAAATAATAGGTCTAAAACTGCTAAAATACAAAATGTACAAAAGAGGCCCCAAACCCAACTTTCACATATGAGCTCCGATTCACTTGAACTTGGTTTTGTTTTGAAGGTATTTGAATGTACTTAGTTCAAAAGTGAGTAGGATCAAATCGGACAATGGCTGAGGAAGATATCGAGATTTTAGTCTGGAAATCCTGGAATTGGGGTTTGGATTTTTGGTCCACTTATTTAAGTTAGTGATTTATTTTTCATTTATTATTGTTAGTGATATGTACACAATGGAGGTTGTTTCAGGTCATTTGGAGTCAATATGAATTAGTTAAAAATCAAGGAAGTTAGGCTATTTTAAAGGTCATTTTGGCTGAGATTTTTGGCTTTTTATTTTGTGCAATAATAAGTGATAAAATGCAATTCTTATCAATATATGCATGAATGCTAATTATGCAAAATAAATGAAGAAATGCCAATGAATTTTAGGGATTTGAGCTTAATTAATCATTTTTAGAGTGATGAGTCTGAGATTCATCATCTCTCTATACTTAAACCATGCTCGTCCCTGAGCATCTAAAGCAATGCAGTGAGGTGAAATGAGATTGGGTTCCATACCAAGACCATGAGCAGAAGGTGAAAATGAACTAGACCCGACATTTGGATTGTTAGTTTGGAGGAACTTCTATGAGACTTGGAATTTTAAAATCAACAGCCTCCAAGTTCTACACATCATTATCACAGTTTCGGCTCATAAGTCATCTTAGATCAATCCTCCCCCAAAGCATACCCCATGAACATTGAACAATCAACTCATATGTGTGAAATGTTTTAGCTCTTCCCATCTAGAATGCCGGACTATCATGCAAACCTCCTCTCCAATATTTCATCCTCGGGGAGTCATGTATTACCTTCTAAGGTCTGTCGCACTGTGTTCACAATCAAATAGATGGAGAAATTAAAAGAAGGAGAAAAGAACTGGAGGGTGGCCAGTGTAGTCACCTCTCCATGTGAATCCAACCATTTTGGCGAAGTCTCCACCAAGATCTGCAGGTTTTCTTGAAGCTTGGACCTTTTTTGGTCAAATATTTATTAATAGTAGGCTTCTTTGTGTTTAGATTTTTGGTAGCTCTGCTGGGATCTTGTTGTGACCCTACGGATATGGATTTTTTTCCGTACATGTTTTGGGGTCTTAGAAAAATTGTGCCTAGCGTCCATCCCTTTTTTGAATCTTTATTTCAACCTGTACTCCGGTCTTTAGATGTCCACGCTATCAGAAAAGAAACTCACACAGTCTTCCAACAATCCATCTGAGTTGAGCTAAGTGCATAGTACGAGAGTACAAATTAATTCCCTATTCCATAGCCGTACCCAAAATGAAGAGACCATGTTAGACACTAAGAGTCAAACGCTGCACATTATCATGTAGAACTCGAAGAATTAAGTCAAAGACCTGAGGCTTCTAACATCCTATTTCTCGGCGAAGTTTCTCTGAAAATTAAGTGAATTAAGGTCAAGTCCAGATCACTCTCGATTTCTGCTCATAACTCGGTTCAGAACCCAAAGGCTTTTCACAAATGCAAATGCATGTAATGCTGGATGAAGTGCATGTGCGTGAAATGCAGACACATTTTTTTAATTTGATTTTTTGCCAAAATGAATAAGAAGCCGTTTTTTTAAAAAAAATATTTGGTTGGACACAATCAATGTTAGTTGCAAAAACTTCTTTTTATTTTTTTGTTTTTGTTTTCAAGTTAGTTACCCACCCCATAAATACATATAGACTTATGCAAAAGTACGAGCTATGGGTAAAATATATACACAATATATATACACCCCCTATACTTAGCGAGTGCTGTGTCCTCAGAGCACAAGAAGCGTAGAGAAGACCTAGCTCGGGCTAAGCGTAAGAGAGTGAAAAACAAAATAATAGAATGAAGTCGGCCCCACCCCCTATACTTAGAATGTGAACAGTTTGAGTATAGAAAAATAATGAAACTGAGGCGGTCAGGAGATGATGGATGAGGAGAGTATATACATATGGGCATCAGTTCCCCCTATACTTAGGCTCTTGTCAGCCTAAGTACAAAAGAAGGGTGGAAATGGAGTGATTGTAAGAAAGAGTTTGATGAGGAGAATGGTATATACATATGGCATCGGTCCCCCCTATACTTAGGCCTTGGCCTAAGTAGAGGAAGAAGATGTACAAGGAGACTGATGGGTCGGGAGGGAGGGTAGCCGATGATTAAGACAATTTTCTATCTTTTTGTGAGCCTGTGGTGGGAGATCGTAATGATAAGAAGGAGATGAAGCATATGATTCCCAACCATTATCAGTGTTATCCTCAGAGAAATCATGCTGGAGAGTAGATGAAGCGTATGAATCAGATGAAAGGTAACCATCATCGGAGTTGTCCTCAGAGGAATAGTATTTGAAAGTGGAGGCACTCCAGATATTCTTATTCTTTAGTTGCTTCAGTTGTTTTCTCAGAATTTGTTCTTTTTTATGATCAAGCGATTCATCCTTAGATGAATATTCAGAAGCGTCGGTCTCAGTGGTTATAAGAGATTATTCCAGTGTATTTAATGAGACCAGAAGAATCGGCTTTGGATAAATAATGGTGAGGAAGAGGAGTTGTCCAATGGGAATCAAAATTTGGATCCTTGCGTAGATAGGGTTTTAGAACTACCGAACAGACCTTACTCATGTAGATTACCCTTTCTAGACCTGATGAGGAATCATCAGATGATTCCTTTTTCAGCATGTCAAAGGCGAAGAATATGTCGAGACGATTCCTTCTCTTTTTAGATGAAGGAGCAGCCATATTTCGTGTTGTCTGTGATGGTGTTGGTCCTGGGAGTGAGGTGTTGACAACTGAGTCTCCAGATGAAAAATTAATGAAATATTCCTCCTTGGTCAGTGCACGTCCTGCGTATTTGTTCTTAGTTTTCTTAATGTTGGTGCACTCCTGAGTAGGATTGAATTGGTCAAGGTGGTTAGAGGAGATTTCGACCGACTCAGGATGCATCCATGCATACGTCTCAGAATCATAATAGAAACCTTTTCCCATGGTGAGAGCAACGGGAAATGGAACAGTAGGGAGAGTCTCTGCATATTCATTCTCAATTGACTTGATATTGGTGCATTCCTATATCAGGTTAATTTGATCAAAGTGGTCAGAGGAGATCTCGGCCGACTTAGGATGCATCCATGCATATGTCTCAGGATCATATGAGAAGTCATTTCCCATGGTAAGAGAAGCGGGAAACAGAACAATGGGGAGAGTCTCTAAACCAATAGTCTCCTCAATAGCCGTTATCTCAGGTGTGGCGACGGGGTAGGGCTCCTCTACCATTTGATGGTTACAACTGTTGACAGCTTCATGGGCCGCCTTAGAATATCGTGTTTCCTCAAAGACTATGTGAGATCGAAGTGGTCCTAATGTTATAAAATTGATTTCCCGAGTCTCGCACTCAATAATTGCCTTAGCCAATGCCAAGAATGGCTTTCTGAGAATGATTGGAGACTGGGTGAATTCTCCTTGATACTCAATATCAATGATCGTGAAGTCTTCTTTGAGCAGAGCACCTTGGAATGTAACGATGATGGAAATTATTCCTCTCAACCACTTTATAGATCGATCAGTTAGTTGAACGATCTCTCTTATTTTCCTAATAGGTCTGAGTTTGAGCTTGTCAAATACAACGGTCAGGAGGATATTGATTGGTGAGTCGTCATCGATTTGAGCATGGGTAAATATTATGTCTTTGATTCCATAGTCAAATCTGGGCAATCACTTCACTATGCAACTCTTGGTCTTTATCCTCAACACCAAGGAGGTGGCCATTGACAGGATATGTCTTTCAGTCTTTGTTCTTGTCCTGCCCGATTTTTTCATCATTAATTTGCTAATTACAAACCCTTTAAGGTTGAGGAAGTGATCAATGGCCTGTATCAAGGGAAGTTCAAAAATCAGTCTTTTCTCCAGTGCTTCCGGTAAAGCAGGATCCAAATTCTTCAGATCTTCTCCAATTTCAATTTTTATGTATTTTTTTGGATTTTTGATTTTTTGGTTGTTTTTGAATATTTATTTTTTTGATTTTTTTCTGTGTGGTGTGTAGATGTGGTATTTTCAGGGTTTTGATATGCCGAGTCAGAATCAGATTTATCCCTAGGGGAGTAATATGCAGAAGTGTCGCTGTCGGAGTCGTCCCTAGGGTGAACATAGTCTGTGGGTTTCTGAATATCCTCAGAATTTTTAATATTTGATCCAATCATTTCATCATCCATTTTTATATCCGAGCTACCATAAAATGAAATTAGTCAGTCGGTGAAGTTTCTAAATTTATCCTCCATTAATTCATATCTTCTCGTATTCCTTGAAATATCATCCTCTAAAAACTTTTCGTGATCAATCATGGGAGCAGTCGGGGTGTGTTCTCATTTTTGAATTTGAGATCCAGTCATTTCATCTTTCATTTTCCTATATGAACTAGGAGAAGAGTCTCTTGGAACATCCAATATATGATCGTTATTTCCTGAAAATTTCTCCTCAAAAATCATGGAAGGAGTCTACTCAATGGAAGGATTTTGTGGGCATATGTAGGTCTCATACTTAGCATGTCGTTACTCAGGCATGCAATTCTAGTTTGAGCAGAGTCTACTTCCATGGTCATGATTGATTGTATCCCCAAACAATAGAATTATACAGGGTGCATATGTGTCGATATCATATGGTTGATCTTCTGTATGTGTAGGCTGATAGAAAAAGTGGTATTCGGGTTGGTCAATAGGGATTTGATCGTCACGGTTAATCCAACATTGATGATCATTACGTGCGGGCCTCTCCATCTAGTGTGATCAGGTTTGGTCTTTTGGCCACTCATGAGTCTCAAAAGTGATTTGATCTTGAAATGGTTCATTAGCTTCAGCGAGAAATCGGGAATAAGATGGTTCAATCCAAGATGGCAATTGATCATGTGTGGTCATAAGTGGTGGAGGTGAAAAATATGATGCTGTGGTGGCTTTGATAGGATGATTCGAGTAGAATGGCTTGGAATTCATCGAGGGGCTGGATTCATCTGAGAGTGAAAGTCTCCCGCAAATGTTGGAAGATTCTTGAAAGAAGAGGGTTTAGATGATTTGGGCCTGACCGAGACAAATTCATTTTCATAATATAGATCAGATGAGTACTCGGACCATTGTCCTGTATTTGTCAAAGGGGGTTGATGATGAATCGACATGGTTGATCTTGGTGCACGTGCACATGATACTCAACAACAGAAACCCGAAATTTTAAATCAAGGAGAGTGTTGGCACAAGTGTGTGGTTTTTGATATTCGAGATCGGTTCACGCATACTAATGCAAACATGATACAAACCCATGTTTCACCAACTCACACAATGAAGCTACAAGAGTTCGGCAATTATCTTTTCAATTTTAGTTGGTGATAAATCAATCTTGGAAAATAATTAGTGAGCTATTAGGTGCCGAAAATTTTCTTAAAGACCGACCCGAATTCTTATGACTAGTTGCTCCCACTTTCAGCTAGTATGAGTGTAAGTACGGACCTTAAAACGGCTACCCGTTACTTAAGGACGGAGCCTTACGCAATGTCCTTTAAACCACCCACTCTCCTAAGGAAATCCGGACCATTTACCAGCTACCCGTAGATCCTCACTGAGAAGTAGCTAATTGTTTTTATAGAATCAGTAGTCAATATGAAAATCCGGAGCTGGGCTCTAGCCTTAAGTGTCGTCTCTCGCTCACTTAGACAAATAAATCAATCCAAGGATGGGGTTCGCTCTCCCGTTAAAATTCTCAATTTTATAGATTAATTTAAGTCGGTTATATCTAGCAGTCCCAATTTTAATTAGATGATCATTGAAAAATTAACTAAGTAAAAATACATGTCTACCGTCCAGTCCCTATTTCCTTTAAAATTATGTGACAAAAAAGGAAGGAGAAATTTGGGAAAAGCCGATGCACGTGAAATAATGATGTATGCTTAGATAGAAGACTTACAATGATTCCTCATAATCTCCAAGTGGGATGCAATACAAGAATCAAAAAATTAATCTATATGAATGCAAGCCGATAAAAAACCGTACCTAGCAGAAAGTTCAATTAGCCATGAAGAACTGAGTTGAATTTGACTAAATTGAACGGTCAATGTTCGTCTCAATTAATATGAAGTGTGGTCCTAGGTTTTATGAGCACAATAAAAAAAATTCTAAAAGATCTCATAGCCCTATGTGCCACTCAAGTCGGGCCCACCCTCACTGGAGAGTGAAACCGGCCACGACACACCACAAAAAAAGTTCAAGGTGTTGTTACACACGCGAGAGTCCAAACAGACACCGCTATAAATGAGCAATTAATTACATGAATTAAATTTGCAGAAAAATAAATCCTAGACTCTACACTCTCTTACGACTCGACTTGATCTTAATTTTAATGCAGCTTTTCGGAAGTCGGTGAATATGCGTCAGTTTTTGCGAGTAACCGCTGCACGTACGTCGGCACCTCGCAAGAAAAATAAGAGAGATAGTGTGAGAGAGTGACACAAAAATTATTCAAAAATAAAATAAGTAAATAAATGCTGGAAGTAAATAAATGCATAAAAGAAAAAATGAAAAATTTACAATGATTATTCGGGGGTCAGACTACCCGAGTGGAAAATCAAACATAATTTTTTTTAAACAAAATCTAAGCCGTTTGCCTCCCTAGCAGCGTCACCATCTGACGATTTCGAAATTCACCCATTTAATTGGTGTGAATTAAGTTTTAATGTGTCATTTAATTTTATCGTTTCGTTGTAGGCGTGAATTCAGAATTGATCAAGAAATAACCACAATAAAGTAATCAATTTTATTCGATGTGGTTTTATGTTTATTTTATTTGGACAACTCCCAAGGTCGAACTCAAGGAAATAAAGGAACAACCTAGAATCCTGTCTTATCAAAGTTCATGCACGATTTTCGAGTCGGTATTTTTTTGGTATTTTTAATGCAATTTTGGAATGCAAAATGCAAATGTGGCCAATTTTAGGGACTAAAAAGCACATTTAATCAGACAATGTCAGAAAATTATGAAACTTGTCCAAGATGTAAAATATGGTGAAACAAACGCATTGTAATTTTTTTTACAATTATTGGATGTAAGATAAATATTTTATGAATTTATGAATGCAAATGGTGTGAATTTCAATATTTAATTATAATAAATACTAGGCCTATTTATTTTCAAGTATAAATTTGTCCAACATCTATCACTAGGTGACTGATCTAAGAAAAATCCTAAATCTCATAAATACTAGATTTATACCTGTTAAAAATTAAAGATTGAAATATGTAAAATGATTTTTATAAGGAAAGTCATATATGAAATGCAATTCTTTTTGGGCACAATGTAACATATAACTAATTCTATAATCCGTAATTTTTTTGGCAATTTTTCGAGCAATGGTTAATTACTTATGAATTTTGAGGCACAAGATGGGTAAAATATACAATTTTCCGCAAGAATATTAATTGATAATTAATCAATGAGTATAAAGATATCACAATCATCACATGCTGTAGAGAATTAATTGTGGAACAAAATGCCTATTTTTAATGAATAAAATGATGCTATAAAGAAGTTCAAAATAAAAGGGTGAACACAAGGGTCTGTTTGCAATTACAATAAATAAATTAAAATAGAGGAATGTAGAGAGAGATGTAAGCGTAATTACTAACCCTTGGAGGGGGTTTATGCAAATTTCCAGAGAACACGTGCTCCCCACATGTCCCTGGACTGGCGTTGCTGACTCTGGAATTAGGTGAAGTAGTAGGGGATTTCTTGCAAAAACACCAAGGGGCATGTGCTATGCACATGCCCTTGGATGGTAGGTCTAGCTCTGGAAATAAGTTTATCTCTGGGGGGCTCAATGCAAGTTCCCCCTCCAGGCACATGCAATGGATGGGGGGGGGGGAGGGCTCGAGCCTCGTGCCCGGTGGCTGCTAGCGGAGTTTCTGGTGCCGGTGAAGGGCCGCGAAGGCGGAGGCTTGGCAGAGCTGATAGAGTTGATAGAGCGCATCACTCTTGGGGCCAAAACACAGCCATGGCACGTCGGGGCAGTGGCTCTTGGGAGGCGACGTCGAAAGAGGGCTGAGGAGCGACTGAAGTCGGGTGTTGGTTGGAGTGTGTCAAAGAAGAATGGCGTGATGATCTCCAGTAGGTGTTGCAATCAAGTAACGATGGAGTTGAGGATGAATTCATCGGAGAAGATGCAAGCAGTGGCTGAAGGTTTTGGGATTCTGGAGACGAACATTGGCTCAATGGTAGGGGTCGGAGCTAGGGCAGATGTGTGGAGGGGCGCGACTGCAACGACCAAGGAGGCCAGATCTCGTCGTAGGGAAGGTGCGGTGGCATTGTCACCGCTAACCTGGGGCTCCTCCGATGGAAACGACGGATGAATCCTGAGGGAGGCTGGAGAGGGTGTTAAATAGTGGAGGAGGTTTAATCGGAGATGGAAGGTGGCGGATATCGCAAGGTTGATCGACAATTGGGAAAGATTGGATTTGACGGAGGTTGAAGAGGTGCGACTAGCAGGAGATGGGGATCCAGGATTCGATTGAAGGGGAGATTGATTCACAATGGAGATTGAAGAGGAGTGGCAGAGATTTTGGAGGTGCGGAGGAACCCTAGATGGAAAGGGGTCAGGCTGAAGGAGGAAGATGCTCCTCGACCGTCTGATCGGTCGAGATCGGTCTGCTGAGGAGCAGCCACGTGGCGGTAAGCGGGAAATGGGCATGTTCAGAGCGCGTGCGCAGGCGACACTTACGTTGCACGTACGTGGCTTTTAATTATTTTTTTTATAAAAATTAATTTAAATACCTCAAAAATGGGTGACACATGGTGGCTCCAGGAACTGCCACGTGTCAGCCCCAGAAAAATCGAAAATAAAAGATAAAGATAAATTTGAAATAAATAGCAAATGACCTCGGATCAAAAAAGTTTCTTCATGAAAGTTTCTCATCTTGATGAGTTTACAAAATTTATGAAGGGATCAAAACCAAAATTGATCATTTGCATAAAGTGATATTTTTGGGGTATCCCATGTACATAGAATACCTTGATTTTTGGGTTTTATAATTTTTTGTCATTTTTAAACCAGATAAAAATCTGAAAAATGATAAAATTAAAGACAAATATTTACAAATCAATCTATTTTTTTGGAATTTTATTAAGTAAGAAAAAAAAGAAATAAAATAGAATCTGAAAAAGATAATTTTTGTACAGACAATTAGTGAAGACTCAGACTCAGTTAGTTTCTTTGATTTCAAGCTCATTTTGGATCTGGATTTTTGTGCATTTTAATAAAATTTCATCAAAGAAAATAAATGAAAAAAATAAAATAAAATAAGTTAATTATGTACATAAAATAGTAGGTCAAAAACCGCTAAAGTACAAAATGAACAAAAGAGACCCATAACCCAACTTTCACATAGGAGCTCCGACTCACTTGAACTTGGTCATGTTTTGAAGGTATTTCAATGTACATTAGTCCAAAAGTGAGTAGGATCAAATCAGACACTGGATGAGGAAGATATCAAGGTTTTAGTTAGAAAATTCCGGAATTAGAGTTTGGATTTTTGGTCCACTTATTTAAGTTAGTGATTTTTTATATTTTCATTTATTCTTGTTAGTGATATGTACACGATGGAGGTGGTTTCAGGTCATTTGGAGTTAGCATGAATTAGTTAAAAATCTGGGAAGGTAGGCTATTTTACAGGTCATTTTGGTTGAGATTTTTGGCTTCTTATTTTGTGCAATAATAAGTGATAAAATGCAATTCATATCAATACATGCATGAATGCTAATTATGCAAAATAAAAGAAGAAATGGCAACGAATTTTAGGGATTTGAGCTTAATTTATCATTTTTAGAGTGATGAATATGAGATTCATAAATGCACGCTTGAGCGAATTGTCTAAACCCTCCTTTGTTTTAATAGTCGCAGATAAGTCCCTCTAGGGACTTTTTTGAAGAAGTAACTTTATTTTTATTACATTTTAGTCCACGGAATTTCAGTTTAGCATATATTTATCATTTGATCTTCAATTTTCATGAATAATGTGTTATTTTGAAGCTATTTCTATGCTCTTTTATCTTGTATATCTTGTGGACAGATCAAAGCTTGAATTGTGTTGATTATTATTTAAGGTTTAAATTTGATCTATGCTGGCCACATTTGGACATAGTTGTGCTATCCGTCAAATCCCAGCGCTCAACCCTGGACATGATTTTACATTGAGGAAATTTTTGATCTATTCTACAGGGACTCAATTGCGGGGATTTTAATTTGATTAATTGCCTATTGATATGGATCTTTTTCCTTGAGTATTTAATCTTTGCAAGGGCTCATTTAAGGAGGAGGAATTGATTTTCTTCCTTAATATTAGATGTGATTAAAATTTATTATTTTTAAAGAGTAGCTTACATGGGATTTCAAGGTTGGGATCTCATTATTTGCTGGATTAGTCATTGACAAATTCTTTTGGTTTGTAGTGTGAAAAGTAATTGACAAATATTTCGTGAAATTAAGATAATTAGTCTCTTTTGCTTTGTGATTAATTGAGGAATAACTGATCATTCTTTTTATGATTAAAGATCAAAATCACATATCATGTGCTCATAGTTTCATCCACTTGCATTACATTGCATTTTATTTTCATTTTATTTTTTTTGACAAAGATTAACGTAGCAATTAATTAATTAATTAAATTAATTCAGAACCACTCAACTAGAAATAATCTGTTCCATATATTCGACCTTAATATACTTACCACGTAAAAATTATTCCACAATATTCACGATTTGTGGTTTTTGACGAATCGTTTTCTGCCTCCTATACTACAGTCATTAACTATTAAAGAGGCGGGATCCGTGTTCATCAAATGGCACTGTTGCTGGGGAACTACGTATTTTTGAGGTTTTATATTCAATTTCTGAATAGATTTTTGTTAATTTAATTTATGTGTCTTTTTTCCTTTTATTTTGCATTTCATTTTTTGCATTTTATTTGCATTTTTCTCACTTCAGATACCGACATAATTTCTCTCTTTGCAGATAGCTTGAAACAAAATTTGAAAAGATCAAGGATCTGCAGAGAAGACTGTTCTAGGTTTTATTTCTCTGTGTGTGAGAGAGAGCTTAGATTAGGTTTCATTTTCTGCATCATTTACATGATCACTCTGAACCTTGATTTTGTATTAAAGACTGAACTGAACTTTCCATGGTGTGTGGGATATGTTTCAACACTTCTATGCGGTTGGGATCTAACTTGAGTGGCGTAGAATTTAGGTGCACATACTGATGAGCGACCGATCAACTAGGGTTAAGTATGCAAATATATCAATGGTCGTTGTGACCCCAATTAATCGGCTAACTAAACGAGAAAAATATTTATACCACTTTAAAGAAAATCAATCAATGAAATGTAAGCGGTCTTCGCTATTCAATTTACCTAGTATAGCGATCAGGGTCGAACACAAGGATCACGAATAGAAAACTCAATAGTCAAGTATCAAAATAAAATAAAATGAATTTTTAGTGGTTTTTTATATTTCAATTTTTCATTTTCAAATAAGATCACAAGACAAAATATGCAACACCTTCTTTTTATATTTTTCAATGTTATAAAAAATGCTCAGAAAAATCTAGAGAAAATGTTTTTGTGTTTTATAGGTTTTAAAATATTTTTGTGTTTTATATTTTTCAGATGTTTTTGTATTTTTTTTAAAATTCAAACAGTGCTCAAAATACAAAACAATGCACAATCTGAGTAATTTGCAACTGAAAAATATTTTAATGCCCAAAACTCCTGGAAATTATTTTTATACTAGAGTATAAACAAATATCTACACATAAGAACTGAAATCACATTTTTTTATTTTTCTACAATTTTCTACAATTTTTCGAATATTTTTGGTATTTTGCATTTATTTTGAGTTTTATAAATAATTAATGCGTGAAATTTGGATAAAAATAAAAGACAATAAAACACACCTAACCTATAGTTTTTGGAATTTTTAGAGTAATATTCGAATTTCTATGATTTTTAAAATTTTAGATAGAGAAAAAGAGACTATTTTTTATTTTTTTAAAATATCAAATAAAAATAAATGCGATGAAAATTTTATACAATGATCATACACATATCAGGAACATAACATGATATTTCCATAATTTATTGAGCAACAAAAATATTTGTTTCAACAATATAAAGCATGCAATTCAAATATGGAAACACAGAGACTGAATTGAAAATATTCAAAGCTCTTGAATTAAATGATAATAGGAAATTGATTGCGGGGTGAAAATGGCAGTTTAACCAATTTTTTAATTCCCCCCTATGGGTTGACGGTTCGTTCTCTCTTCCAAGGGGACTCCCACCTCCTTTCTTCTTCATAAAGCCGTACGAGAGGAGGCGATCGACTGATCGAAGGAGAAGCCACAGGTGGCTATGGTGTGGTGCGCGCAGGCGGCTCCGCCCCAGACGAAGGGGCGGAGATGGGCTGGCGTGGGTTCGGCGGAGGTGGCTTCAGGGCGGAGGAAACGTCGGGCTACGGGAGGAGGAGTTAGTGCATGCGCACACGGGCGATGCGCGCGCAAGGCATCTGGACGGAGGATGATGAGATGGGCCTAAGCGGGTGGCCATGTCGACCTCGCGCGGGGGGGGGGGGGGGGCACCGACGTGTCGGTTGCGGAGAAGCCACAAGTGGCTGCTATGCTCGTAGCCGGCAAGCCGAGCAATTGATCGGGCTGGTGCAGTGCGACAGCGGCTAGGCATGGTGCGGTGGTTGGAGCGCCGTCGCTCTTTTTTTATTTTTTTAACAAAGAACTGCAAATATTTTTTTTATTTTTTTATTATTTTAAAAAACAGAAACTGTAAACAAAAAAAGGAAGAAAGTTTTTTATTTTTTATTTTTCCTACAAAACAAATGTTAGAAAAAAGATATAATAAATTTTTTTTATTTTTTATTTATAAACAAAATACGATGTGTGAACCGGTGCAGATCTGGCGAGGCGGGAGATAGATCCAGATTTTCGACCACTGTGTGTGGTTGGAGGTACGTGGTTGCGTAGGGTAGAATGTGAATCGATGAGATCGGAGAGATGAATGTGAAATCGAATCGGGGGCAGATCAAATCAAGATGGAGAATTTAGAGATTAAGATCTAAACTTTAATCTTGAAATCGAAGCACAAATTAAGTCAAATATTTTATCTAGAAAAATTAAAGAAAATAAAATGGATCTCACCTTAGGGTTGGATACGTCGTGATGGCCTCGATGAGGGCCGACTCGTTGTCACCGAACGGCTCGGAGGTTGGGCACTTCTCGAAGATCGGGCTCCTCTCCACCAAAGATTGATCAAGAGCAAATGAGGGAGGAGGAGCCCAATAAAAAGAGAAGAAAAAACAAAAAAGGAAAATATATACAAATAAGGAATGTGTTTAATGGTTAATTAAATTAATTAATTAATAAAAAATGAAATTCAGAATGAAATGAAATAATTAAAATAATTAATTTATAAAAATTAATTAGTCACCTTAGTGGTGGCTATTTAAGGCATAAAATCAAATCTTTATATACAAGGTAAGTTTTCAAATCAAATAAATGAATAAATTAAATAATTAAATCCAAATTTCATAATTAATTTAATTTAATTAATTAATATTGGATAATTTTTTTGATGATTTTTATGAAAGGAATATAGTTGTATACAAGTATTACGTAGTTCCAAAAATGATAAACCATGGCCATTTGAAAGATAATTTAATTTAGAGTGCAATAGAAGTGAGTTTGATTCAATTTGAGTTCGTATGGAGCCGGAATTGGTCTTTCAATTATCATTTTACGGCTTTTCCTGAGTGTGATTATTTACAATTTGTACATTATTTTATTTTACAATTATTTTTATTATTTACAAAATATTTTTATTTACAACTTTTCTTTAGAAAAAAAATTAATTTGAGGTCAATTTATATACAAATAAAATCATGTAAATTTTATACAAATTTACAAGGAAAAATTTTTACAAATCATTTTTGGAATTTTGAATTAAAGACCCTATCTCCCCTACTTTATTCCTGGTCGATCAGGTCAAGTCTTGACCTTCTCTCAAGGTTCGGGTCAGTCTGCATTTATTTCATAAATACATCCTTTATTTTTCTTTATCTTTTCTTTTCTTCTTTATTCTTTTATCTGAGTATAAAAAGTGTTAAAAATGCATATTTAACAAATGCATGCAAAATGCTAATTTCATGAAATTAGTGGATATTTACAGGTATTTGACTAAGTAAATAAAGCTAAAATAAAATAATAAAGGCGATGAACCGTGGATTCATCACATACATTAGCTTAAGTTATTTATTTTTGACTATGCTCGTAATTTTTAGGCCATATATTTTCGCTAACAAGACGCTTTAGTAGCTCATTCAACTTAGCTAAATTTTAAATCAATTCTTCCCGCTAATAGATCTATCTGCTTAGGGCATTTTCATATGTGCATATCATTTACTATAAATTTTAAATTCATTTTATTGCATCTTGCATGAAGAATGTGCGGAATCTCTATAAGTCTTCTTCTTATCATGCATCATTGAGTTCATGCTTGCATCCAATTTTTCGATTCTCCCCTCCTCAGTTTTTACAACTTAGAAATTAAAAAATTGGGACTGCTCATAAGGCACGATATGTTTGTGCTCATTTAAGACCTAAGTGACAACCTTAACTTAAAACTAGGACTGCTAATCATGGTGACTGTAAATAAGCTAAAAAAAATCAACCTTGTGACTGGTGGAGAGAAATCAACTCATTGTATGTAGGAAAGAATCACACACTTAGGGTAGAGCCAAAACCCGGGGCCTCATCTAAATACCGAATTTAAAAATGACTAGCTACTTCTCAGTAGGGAACTGCGGTCTCCCTTAGTAGATTAGGCGGTTAAAGGACAATGTGTATGGCACCGTCCTGAAGTAATACGGGTAGCAATTCTACGGTCTGTACTTATACCCATACTGACTGAAAGTGAATGAAACTAGCCGTATGAATTTGAGCCAGTCTTTATGACACTCTTAAGAACCTAAGCTTCGCTTAATCTTCTCAAAGATTGTTTTATCATTAAATTAAAATTGAAAAGATAAGTGACCGAACTATAATGTGCCTCCACAAGTGCAGAGTGGGTGAATCAATGAGTTTGATTTATGTTTGCTTTGTGTGTCCAAAAGCCAAACAATTGAACTCTCTCTCTTGACTCGATCATCATGCTCTCACCGACTGTTTTGACATCGTAGATGGATTTCTCTGGGGAATTTAGTTCGGATTTTGTGAACACTACACATAACCCCTTGGATCTCATGTCTTCCCAGGTTCGAGATGACCCTCTTCTCGAGCCCACCTGGTCATGGGATGAACCTCTTACTAGGACCAACAAGTAACCTTTAGGGTTTAGTCATTCACGGTCTAACCCTCTCTTTAGTTCTCTTTCTGTTAAAGAAACTTTTATCTTTGATGGATCTCTCAAACCTTCTACATATGTATCTTATTCAAACGTATCTACATCTGAAGGTGAAGAGGAAGACAAAATGCTTCCAAAGAAGTCTCCTGGAGAAGACGAGAACAACAATGATCCAATGATAGCGATCATGGCCCGGATAAACACAATTGAGCAATAGAATGAACTACTGAGAGCCCGATTAGAAGAACTAGAAGGAGCTGGAAATCAGGAAGAAGTTGCCATGGAAGACACATACCTCCCAGTGATTGACAGTGACTATTGTCTAAGATCAATACCTCCTGAGGATGCATTCAACACAAACTGTATTTCCTCATGTTGCTTCCCAAGTTTAGAGGAAACATCCATGAAGAACCATACTCCTTTCTCTGAGACTTGGAACTAGTCCATGACAACCTGTCTCATCCTAGGGTTAGTTAAGACTACATTAGCTTGAGAGCTGCCCCCTTTTCCTTAAATGGTAAGGCTCCATATTGGCTCAAAAATTTAGAGGAGGTAGTCTCAACATATGCTGCATTCAAGAATCCATTTTTTAAGAAATTGTATCCGGTGAGTAGAATTAATCAGATGAGGTTCACACTCACAAGATTCACCTAGTTCCCAAATGAACCATTTAATGAAACTTGGGAGAGGTTTAGAGATCTAATTCAAAAATGCCCAAGGCATTGCATTAGCAAGATGATGTTGGTCCAGAGTCTAGTGAGTGGTCTGAACCTATAAATGCAAGGGTTAGTTAGTGCTTCTTGTGGATGAAGCTACATGGGTTGTCATGAAGATATTGTTTACAAAGTATTTGAAAAATTAGCCGACACAAGCTGTGCACATACCACAAACTGGGAATACACGCCCAACCCCCTTTCACTCATATCGAAAGAAGGAGGACAGAAAACCGTGAACAATCTGTCCACCGACCAGAGCACTAACATGGGAATCATAACTAATAAGCTAAATTTGGTTGAACAGATTTACAAGAAGGTGGAATAACTCCATAAATCTATTGATATGGAAACATTGTCTAAACTGCCCAAGTAGATGGAGGAACTAGTTGATAGGGTATCTAAGATCCAGATACCTTCCCTAACTACACCCCTCCACCAGACACCAGATTCACTACATTAAAGGGCAAGGGGTAGGGCAACGCAGAAACTTGGGTGGAGATCAATTTTTCACCCTACAAATCAAAGAAACCTCTGCCTAGATAGTCTACAAGGAACCTCCACAAGTCATGGAGATAAACGATGTCTGGTAAAATCTTGATCCAGTCAATTGACAAGATCCCATCCCTACTTTGAACCCTTGTCCATCACAGTCTCATCTTCGATATCAACCCCAACAGCAGCATCGACAACACCAACAGTACCGCCTGAGTTACCAGATCTCGCAACAACAACAACAGTACCAACACCAAGGCTAACAGGGCCAATACCGTCAGAACCATCAATACTAGTAATCCCAAGGTAGGCAAGGCCAGGGGTCTGATGAATCTCCATTTCATCACCTTTATTCTATCATTTTGGCCTTAAAAACCCCAGCAAATGCATGTAAATGGCACCAATTTATCCATAAAAGCATTCATTCTTTATTGTACTAATTGTACATAGAATAAGGTTTTTAATGCCAAAATTATAGAATAAAGAGAAGAAAAGAAAAAGTAATAAAATATTGCAAATATTTTATGATCCTAACCCCGAGACAAGGCCAGAATGGAATTGGTCGACAAGGAATAAAGTAGGGGGAGATAAGGGCCAATAATACATACCTCATTTATTCATTCTTCATTTATGCATTTTTGACACCTATTTTGTATATAATTATTTATTCATCAAATAAAGAAACTTTGTACATGAAAGTTGTAGATAATAATGTAAATAAAAATACAAAATTGAGTTTGTATAAAAATGATACACAATGTACATTTTACACCCAGAATAAAAAGCCAAAATCTCAACTTCACAGACCCATATCTTGCAAATAAAAACTCAAAATCACCCAAAATCACCTTTAATTGTATATAACTTTTCAAGAGCTATTTAATAAAATTAGTTTCATAATTTTTGGAGTCCATCTGTGAAAGTTAGGTTTTTGGCCTTCATTGTACATAATACCTGATTAAAATATTAAATTTATTCAATATTCATTATTTTTATAAATTGATATTTTTAGAACCTTGTAAATAATATACATAACACATATACATATTGAAATAAGAATAAAACCCAAAAAGAATTTGTGAAATAAAATAAGCACATGCAATACATAGGCAAAATACCTATGTTGTATAGGTATATAAAATAAAAAGGGATTTCATTATTTTATATTCATCTATATTTTTATTGTGCATATTACATATAATTTATTTAAAATACAAATCTAAAATAAAAAAACAAATAAATTTCATTAAATAAAAAAAGATATAAAATACAGGTAAAATACCTATAAGTATACCTACATATATATACCTATTTATTTAAAAATATGAATGAACTTATAAAAATTAAAAAAATATACTCATACTTATAAAAATAATTTATAAATATATAAAATAAGAAAATAAAATAATAAAATAAAATAAAACAAAAATAAAATACATAAAATACTTGTAAATACACTTATAAATACATTATTAAAATAAACCCATAATAAAATACATCAAAAAATTAAATAAAAATCATAAATAAATACTACATTAATTAATACACATTTTTTATTTTATAAGCAAATTCTAATAAAATCATTTATTATGTTAAATAAATTATTTTCGAATAAGTTTCCCTGTTTTGTCCTGTAGTGTCCTAGGTGGACCAATCAGGACGCGGCCCTAGTTGACCCCTAGTCAACTATCCCATCTGGGACCTGGCGCTTCAGAACCATCCTTTTCCCGTTTTCCCTCCCTTTTTCGCGGATGTCTCGTCCACCGATTGCACTCGATTTCTTCACAAGATATGTTCACCATTCATTGTACAATCACGCCAACTCATTCGATCATTTGTAAATACGCTAGATCAATCCATAATCATCGGTCAATAAGGGTGCCCAGGATTGTTTATAAATAAACACCTCCTCCTCCTTAGTTGAATTTGGCCATTTTTAATCCCCCTAAAAGCTTCGACTCAGTTCCTGGACGGACGCTTGTGACAGAAGGAGCGTCCCAGCTACTTGAATCGGCCGGAGGAGGGGACAATTTTGTCGTGGCGGAGCTCCGGCATCCGTCCTGCTCCCTGGAGGCCCCCAGGTATAAGAGCTGTTCTTTCATGTTCTTTAGGTAGATTTTACTTCCAGCATTTCAATTACACTTTTAATTCAGCCTTCAGATCAGTAGTGTAGCCTAGTTTAAGTAAATCAAAGTTCGTCGGAGCTCTGCTCAGGCGACTTCTCCACTTTGCCCTCGACTGTTTCCGACCCCCTTACCATTTCATTTCGTTCCTCATTGCATTCTCCATCTCCCGACCACCTTTGTTCAACCGAAGACCATCTGTCTTCGCGAATCGGAGCTCCACCTCCGCCGTTCGTCGGAGCTGCTCCGCCTCGCCTCATCTTGCATCGTAGCTTCAAAACCCAGGGTCGAGGAGAAAACCCTCGTCCCCCTTGTCCTTCCTGTGCAGGTATCACGAAGAGAAGAGCTCTCTTGGACTCAATTTGAACCAGGAAGAGGTTCTTGGAGGTCCCAAGCTTCCCCGACCTCGCCTGATCTCCTCGGACCTCCAGGAGCCACGCCGAGACCATCATTCGACGTGGGGCACCGTCAGCAACGAGCAGAACACCTTAGACGTGAATGAGAAGCCCGGAGGAGCCCGCAGATCACGATCGAAGCTCGCCCCGCACGAGCTTCTTCCCTGTTCTTCCAGGTGGCCCCATCGCCGTCCGATCAGGATGATGCCCCCAGTTCGAACCAGAGTCGTTGGATGCACGCCGTTTCGACCGTCAGATTGCGCCTCACGATCTAATCTCAAGCGTCCATCAACGAAGCGGTATTGGCCATTGGATGCGTGACGCGTGTCCAAGTGAAATCATCGTCGCCGTCCACCAGCGCACACTTATGGGTAAATTGCAGATCTTTTCCCCCGCTTTTTGGTATTTACTGTGTACTGTTGTAAATAGAAGTTGAAGTTCAAAATAATATGGATATTTTGCATGGACCCCCCTGTATGTTTGTGATGTTCTCTTTAGGTCCAGTCCATGTCACCTCACGTGCCGTCCCACGTGGGGTGGTTAAATTGCACAAGACCCCCTGTATGTTTGTATATTTATCTTCAATCCATAAAATAACATTTCAAGTGTATTATTTTTGCGAAAATTTGCAACAAGGACCTTGAGCTTTCTGAAATTACAATTTGGTCCCTATGGGTGCGGATCACGTGTAGTCCCACGTGATGGTCAAATTGCAAGGGTGCCCTGGCAGGTTTGCTTATTTGGTTCTAGTCCTTAAAATTGCAGAATACGTTCATATATTTTGGTGTTTTTGCACCGTGACCCCTGCCTTTATTCTTATTTGCAAAAATGCCCCTGCTAGGCTGATTTATTTTTACTTGTTTCATGTATTTATTAAAAATACCTAGCTAGCTCCTAAAAATTCACAAAAATTAGGTTAGATGCTTGATACCTTATAAATGCACGCTATATTTTTGTTTGGAATTTTTGGGCATTTTATCTATTTATTAAAAATGAAAAAGGAGCTAATTTTGCACTATTTAAACAAGAAAATACAAAAAAATTATAAAATGCTATTGAAAAATTATGAAAAAAATTATATGTGATATATCTATATGTCTATGGAGTCCAGAAAGTGAAAAATCCTAAAAACAAGAAAAAGAAAACTAAAAAAAATTAGAAAACCTCAAAACTCTATAAAAAATATAAAAATGTAATAAATATGTCAAAAATATATTTCTCTATGCTATAATTATCTAGACATTGTTATTTAGGTATTAAAATCAATTTGGGTAATTTTTGGATCTATTTTATATTTTTAGTATCCAAATTAGTGTTGGCCTATTTAATTAGTCCATATTAAGGACATTTTTGGAATTATAAATACATAAAAATTAGAAATATAAACAAATAATAAAAAAATTATATATATTATATCTAATATATATTGAGTAGTTAACAAAAAAAAGAAGTATAACTTGTATATATACACCTATGTATTATGTTTTTTTATCTATATATAACTCTTTATGTGCATATATATACCTATATTATATAATATATATAAGTTATAAAAACAAAAAAATAAAAAATATAAAACCCCAAAAACCCACAAAAATAGAAATCATTCAAGGATGACCCTGATGTACATGATAACCCTTAGGCTACCCTTTTTATTGCTCTATGTGGTTTGACCTCTACATGCTTATACACTATGCATTTTATGGTAGAGTTAATAAACATTAATTCACAATTTTGGGACTTAATTGACTTATTCTTTAATGTGGGTTAATTGCTGATCAACTGGTGTTTTGTGAGCGGTCGCCTCAACGACACTATATTTTGGCCCTCGCAAAATGCCCGTTATCAGTTGGCGCCGTTGCCCTCGCAAAAGCCCTGGAGACTCTTTCGAAGTTCATTTCGTCAGATTCAGACCCTGATATGGCTCCTCAAGGAAAGGGCAAGGGTCAACAACCACCTCAACCAGAAGGACAATTGCCAGATCAGAATCAGGTTAATGCATAACTGTTGGCATCTATCCAGGACATCCAACAGCAGCTGATAGAGCAAGCCCTAGCGCAGACAACTATTCAGGATATGTTGAACGATGTGATGAACCGAGCCGAGGGAGGAGGAGGCAGAAGGGCAGGTGGAGGCGGAGGTGGTGCTCCACCTGACGATGACGAACCAGAATTACCGCCACCCAAGCCTACACTAAAAGAGACGTACAATCCTGGAGACAACCAGATGACCGAGTGGATCCTCATTCCACCGGTGCACACGCACTTTGAGCTGAAACCCCGGTTCCTTGCTCTTCTCCCAGCATTCCATGGAAACACCAGTGAAGAGCCGTACATCCATCTACAACAGTTCTCACGCATTTGCCGCACTACTCACTATCCCAATGTCCCTTTGGACATTGTTAAGATGATGGCGTTCCCCTTCAGCCTACAAGACAAGGCCCTTTACTGGGTCAACCATATGGGGAAGGTTGTGATGACCTGGGAGGAATTGAAGTCAGCTTTCCTCCATAAGTACTATCCTCTCGGTCGGCTCAACCAAATGCGAGCCCGAATTAGTAACTTCTCCCAAGGAGCCCACGAGTCCATCCATGAAGCATGGGAGAGATTCACCGATATGCAGGAGAAATGCCCCCACCATGAGATACCGAAGACCAGTCTGGTCCAACACTTCTTTCGGGGCCTGAACATCGAGAGCCAAAAGCTCGTTGACGCGGCATGTGGAGGTTCGCACTTTAACAAGGATGAAGATGTGGTCTGGCAGATATTCGAAGATATGGCCGAAGGAGAGGCCGCCCTCTCTTCATCCAAAGCATATCAGAAGCAGCCCCAGATCCTCTAGAAACAAGTACACATGGCAGCGTCCCGTGAGGCGGAGAGAGATGAGAGCTCCAACCTCAGTATCATCAGGGGCCATCTCTCGAAAGTCGATATCATTGAGAAGCGATCACAGGACCTTGAAAAACTTGCTGTGATCGAGAAGAGGACTCAGAATTTAGACTAGCTTGATCAGATCACCAAGCAAGTTGAACTGTTGGTGGGCACCATCAACTCTGTTCAGTCGGCAGCACCATCAGAAGCTCCAGCTGAGAAGAAGGACGAGCAGCAACCGCAGCATCAGCCTCAGCTGAGCCATCAGCCACCGGCAGTCCAGCACGTGTACTACGTGCAAGCGCCCAACCAGGGCTAGCCGCAGCAGCAGATGGTTGTGTACCAACCAGAGTTTATTTCAGGATCTGATCCAGTCTTCCCACTACCACCCCTGATTTAGGAAGTGAACGGGGTATGGAGTAACGAAGCACAACCGACCCGTCCTATGGGACAACCTCAGGGTCAACCACTTGCCAACCGACAATACCACCAACCTCATGGTGGTCGCTTTGGACAGTCCTCTCAACCACCGCAACAGTATCATCAGCCTCCCCAGTATACAAATCAATGGAGGCAGAATCAGCCATACCAGCAGCCGCAATACCGCCACCCACAGCCGTTCCGTCAGTATGCGACTGCTCCACCTCAACATTATCAGTAGTATCCTCCCCCCTCTTATCAGCATCTTCAACTTCCTGCGCCACCCCAGCACCACCAGCAACAACCTCCGCACCCACACATGCAACAGCAGCGTGGTCTGCACGCTGAACCCACCGAGGTACCTCATGTGAACCCAGCTCTGGATTGTCTGGCCCAACTCGTCAAAGGGCTGGCAGATATGACCAAGAGGCTCGACGACCTGACCGCCACTAGAACCACTATTCCAGCTCAGGTCGATGCCAACCCCAATAACTTCAAAAAGAAAGAGCAGGTAGAATGCGATGTCCTGTCTGTGTTTGAAAATGATCTTACTGTTTATTCTAATGCTGTTACTCTCAGGAGCGATAGTGCCTTGCCTCCGCCTATGCTATCAAGAATGGGGTGAATAAAGAAACAGGTGGATCGTCATCTTCCACATCAGCCGTGCCAGCTACAGGGGCGGGTGAGGAGGAAGAAGAAGGAGAAGCCATTCCAGCCGTCGTGCAGTGCTAGCATCCCCATCCAAAAATACAAAAAATCAGCAAAATAAAAAACAATAAAAAGAAGTTTTCAGCCGAAGCGAAGCTACGCCAGCCTTGGAGGAGCCGCCAGCAGTAGCCGATCTCTCGCCAGCCGATAGAGCAGACGCTATACTTTTTGCTTGCCCCCCAGCACCAGCATGTCAGGATGCAGTTTGTACTCCTTTTTGTAGTCCGGATGTACAACATTCTATGGGCGATAATTTTGATGTAAATAAGAACTCTGTTTTTCCTGCTAGAGATGTACATATTCCTTTTCCTCATGCAATAGAAAAATCCAAAAAAAATTACAAAATGAAAAAAGGAATTGTCTGATCCTGGAGTTGTGGAAATATTAGACAAGTTAACTGTTGAGATTCCCTTACTGAAGGCCGTAGAGTACATGCCAGCTATTAAGAAAAGACTAAAGGAGGCATGCACCAACAAGCGTCTCCCAGCACATGAGAACAGATGCAGAGATGTAGAAAGGCACGTGCTCTCCATGGTCACTGTTGCAGCTATCAGCAACCTCCCACAAAAGAAACAAGACACAGGAGTACCTCTTATCAGTTGTGAGATTTTCGATCAAGTCTTCGAGCGCACTCTCCTCGACAGTGGGTCTTCCATCAACCTTTTTCCATCATCAATAATGCAAGAATTTGGGCTGGGTCCGCTCAAGCAGACACGAATGATCCTTCAGTTCGCTGACCGATCCATCAAGCGGCCCCGGGGTCTTTTGGAAGACGTTGTAGTTAAGGTACAAGAGATGCAATTTCCAGCTGATTTTGTAGTCCTTGATATGGACTCACCAGCACTTCTGCTCCAGACCCCTATCATCCTTGGCCGACCATTCCTGCGTACCTTTGGTGCCGTGGTTGATTACGGGTCTGGCAAGATTACTTTTAGCTCGAACACCAAGCAGATCACTATAAACATGATCAGAGAGCCGAACGCCACGACTGATGAGAGCCATGCAGCATCAGAAGCAGACTGTGACTTTGTTGCAGAAATCAGAGACTTACCACTGTCATTGAATGATTCATGGACCCGAGAAATCCTCACACTCGAGGAGGACTTGGAAATCACAGTTACCCTATGCTCCGATGATTCTTGGGAGACAGATTCTCAGATGCAGGCGCATCTCTTTGATCATTCACTCCAGACCGAACATGACCAGCCTAGCATAGAACCGTTCGACACTTCACCAGGATCTCAACAGAACGCTGAGGATGGTAGCCCCCTCAAAGAAATACATCCCACCACCAACATAGTGTCTGAAGTGACCAACAAGTTGGACAGGTCAAAACCAGAGCTCAAGCTACTTCATGCAGGCATGAAGTATGCTTTCCTTGCAGGTGAAGAACAAATGTATCCGGTCATCATCAGCAGCAGGCTGAACCCGGATCAGGAATCTCGTCTTCTCGAGGTTCTAGAAAAGAACCGCAAGGCACTTGGTTGGTGCGTATCATATCTCCGAGGGATAAATCCAGCTTTGTGTTCACACCACATCTATCTGGAAGAAGATGCCAAGCCGTCCCGCGAATTCCAAAGAAGGTTGAATCCTAACCTCCGGGACGTTGTCATGAAAGAGATAACAAAATGGTGTGAAGCAAGCTTCATTTATCCCATCTCCGATTTAAAATGGGTAAGCCCACTGCATGTAGTTCCAAAGAAATCCGGGCTTACCGTAGTTACCAATGACAAAGGAGAGGAAATATCCACTCGGGTACCAACATCCTGGCGGGTGTGTGTTGACTACCGCCGTCTTAATGCAACAACTAAGAAGGACCACTTCCCCTTGCCATTCATTGATCAAGTTTTGGAGAGACTAGCATGCAAGGAATTATTCTGCTTTTTGGATGGGTATTCTTGGTACAACCAAGTGGCTATCGCTCCTGAAGATCAAGAGAAGACTACCTTCACTTGCCCGTTCGGCACCTACGCCTTCAAGAGAATGTCCTTTGGATTATGCAATGCACCTGCAACCTTCCAAAGATGCATGCTAGCTGTTTTTGCCGAGATGGTAGGCAGTTCTCGAGGTGTTCATGGACGATTTCTCTGTCTATGGTGCTAGTTTTGATTCTTGTCTTGAGCACCTAGACCGAGTGCTTCAGAAGTATCGTGAAGTTAATTTAGTACTTTCATGGGAAAAGAGCCACTTCATGGTCACAGAAGGCATTGTACTGGGCCACGTCGTTTCCAAACGTGGCATGTAAGTCGACCCAGCGAAGGTGGATGTTATTGCAAATCTACAGCCACCTTAGTCAGTGAAAAATGTAAGGTCATTCCTGTGGCATGTGGGATTTTACAGACGATTCATCAAGGATTTTAGCCGCATTGACCGACCTTTGATAGAACTTCTGTGCAAGGAAACTGAGTTCAATGTAGATCAGTAGGTTCTCCTTGCTTTCAATCAGCTGAAGGAGCTTATTACTCAGGCTCCAATCCTACAGCCGCCAGACTGGTCTCTTCCCTTTGAGATCATGACCGATGTGTCAGACTTTGCAGTCGGGGCTGTTCTTGGACAGAGGAAAGAGAAAGTGCCCTATGCCACTCACTACGCCAGCATAACATTAGATGAAGCACAGAGAAATTACACAGTGACAGAGAAAGAGTTGCTGGCTGTGGTTTTCTCCCTCGAGAAGTTCAGATCCTATTTGCTAGGATCAAAAGTCACCATTTTGATGACTGGGGATTTTCTATCGGTCTAAAGTAATCCGCACAAGGCGGGACCACAATGTCGCTGCGGTGACCAACAAAAGATCCCAAATCGATCAACAATTAACCCACAATAAATATATGCAATAAATATCCAAAAATGTGGAGTTAAAATTTATTATAACTCTACATGCAAATGTGTATAGGTGTAAGTACAGGTAGAGGTCGAACACTGGGAGGCGAATGGTTGTATGTAATGTATCATTCAATTATTCAATCATTGGTTCATGTCCTTTTATTGTTTTAGTGGGTTTTGGGTTTTGTAATTTTTTATATTTTTGTTTTTATAATTTTTATTTTGTTTTTATATTTTATATTTTTTTATTTTTTTATGTTTTTAATTATATTAGATATAAATAGATAGATATATATAAGACATATTTATATATAAAGATATATATATATATATAAGAAGAGAGAGAAGAGTACTATATTCTATAGATATATATATACTTAAAAGATATATATAGATATCATTTTTTGGCTTTTTAATATTTTTCTATTTTTTTGTTATTTTTCTGAAATATTTCTAATTTTTATGTATTTTTAAATTCAAAAATGTCCACAATATAGGACTAAATAATTGGCCGAATATAATTTGGGTTTTTTAAAAATATAAAATAAACTCTAAAAATTCCCAAATTAATTTTAATATATTAATAAAAATATATAGATAATTATAAAAGATAAAATATATTTTTGGAGTTTTTAAAGATTTTTCTATTTTTTTGTTGGATTTTGAAGCTTTCTGATTTTTTTAATTTCTTTTTCATATTTTTAGGGTTTTTCAATTTCTGGACTCAATATATACATAATCATACCATATATAATTTTTTTTTGGAATTTTTCAAAAACATTTTCTAATTTTTTTTGTATTTTCTAATTTAGACAGTGCAAAAATGGGCTTCTTTTCATTTTTAGTAATCAGGAGAAATGCAAAAAAATGCGAAATATAACATGGGCGTGAACAAGCATGGCATGGAGCATCTATCCTAATTTTTGTGGATTTTTAGAAGCCATCTACATATTTTTAATAAATAGATAAAAGACACAAAAATAAAACAGCCTGGCAGGGGTATTTTTGCAAATAAAATAAGTAACAGGGGCATCAGTGTAAAAATACAGCATGCATAAACATTTATTTAACTTTTAGAACTATTTTACAATATTCAAAAACCGCCAGGGGTTACATGCAATTTTCACGCGCCTCACGTTGGACTGCACGTGAGGCGCGGAAGGACCTAAATGTAATTTCAAATAGTTCAGGGTCCTATCAGCAAAATTTACAATTTATTTATAACGTGCAAAAATATTTACAGAATTAGATAATAAATACAAAAAAGGCGGGGGCTGGATATGCAAATTACCCCCAAAGGCGTTGGATCGAACGGCTGCTCTTCATTCACTAATCCACGTGGCGCCTCCACGTGCGCCGATGACGCTTCGCCGATGAGCGGTGCGGATTAGATCTCGTGGGAGATCTGACGGTCTGAGCTCTGCTCCATCGGACGGCTGGCAATCGAACTGGGCCTTCATCTTCATCCAACGGCTGGAAGCGCGCGTGCAAGAACAGGGAAGAAGACTCGCCGGGGCGAGCTTCCTCCGGCTGGATCTCGCTCCTCCGCCGGTCATCGCTGCACCTGAAGGTCCACAAAGCATCCTGGCAGGGTCTTCTTCATGCTGGAGGTCTTAGGTCGGCCGGAGGTACCCTGGAGCGTCGCCACGAGCTCGAACAAGAATAGCAGCTCCAGGTACCTCCGCCGCGTTTGGAATCGACTCCTGGTGCGCGTTGGGGCACCTAACCTGCACAGAAAGATAGAGGGGCTCGAGGGCGTCTCCCTCGACCCGGGGTTTGAAGCTGAAAGCACAGGAATGAAGGTGGGCGAAGAAGCTCCGGCGAAGGGTGGTGGAGGAGCTTCGATTCGCAGATCCAGAAGCGAATCCGGTTGGACAAGGTGGCTGTGGTATGGAGAAGGCGTAGGGGAATGAAATGGCAGTGGAATGGTGGTCGGAAAACGTCGGGGTAACAGTGGAGAAGTCGCCGGAGCGGAGCTCCGGCGAACTTCGAATCGCCTAAACTAAGCTAATCTATGAATCTAAATGCAAAATAAATGACAGGAATAAAATGCTGAAATGGAAATCTACCTAGAAATGATAAATGCGCAGCTCTTATACCTGGGGGCCGCCAGGGAGCAGGGTGGCCGCCGGAGCGCCACCACGACAAAATTTCCCACCTCCTTGGGCCGAATCGAGGTGCTGGGAAGCGTCTCCTGTCACGAGGGCTCCGCCAGGAGCTCATTCAAGCTCAAAGAAGGGGATGAAAATGGCCAAATTCGACCAAGGAAGTGGGAGGAGTTATTTATATACATTCCAAGGGACCCCCAGTAACCGGCGATTATTAAGGAATCGGGGCTATGTACAAGGGTTCCAAGTGATCGGCGGGGATCAGGGATGATCAGAGAATAAATCTCGAGAAGGGACTGTTGGTGATTGATCACTGAGCCACGCGGGAAAAAGGCAAGAAAAGAGGGGAAAAGACAGTCCGCGTCAACTCAGGCGCCTGGAGGTCAAGTTGACCGGGGTCAACTCGCGGAGGGACCTGATTGGTCCACCTCAGCCGCTAAACGCCAAAACAGGGAACCTTATTAGAAAATGAATTATTTAACATAGTAAACGATTTTATTAATTTTTGCTTATAAAATAAAAAATGTGTATTATTTCATGTAGTATTTATTTATGATTTTTATTGAATTTTTTGAGGTGTTTTATTATAGTTTTATTTTAATAAGGTGTATATGTGTATATTTACATGAATTTTTGTGCATTTAATTTTTGATTTTTTTATTTTCTTTTATTATTTTATTGACTTATTTTATAAATTTATAATTTATTTTTGTGAGTATGAGTATATTTTTATTTGATTTTTATGAGTTTATTTACATTTTTAAATAAATGTGTTTGTGTATATGTAAGTATACTTATAGGTATTTTACCTGTATATTATATACATTGTATTTATTTAATGTATTTTTTTTGTTTTTATTTTAGCTTTGTATTTTTAATAAGTTATATATAATATATACATTACTATAAAAATATAAAAGAACTAAATAATTAAAGAATGTTTTCCTCTTTTATTTATGTACATACTCCTCATAGGTATTTTGTCTAAGTATTGTATAGACTTATTTTATTTTACAAATTCTTTTGGGTTTTATTCTAATGCCAATATGTACATGAATTATATACATTATCTACAAAATTCTAAAAATAGGAATTTATAAAAATAATGAATATTGAATAAAATGAATATTTTAATCAGTATTATGTACAAGAAGGGCCAAAAACCTAACTTCCACAGATGGACTCCAAAAATTATGAAACCAATTTTATAAAATAGTTCTTGGAATGCTATATACAATTAAAGGTGAGTTTGGTGGATTTTGAGTTTTTATTTGCAAGATATGGGTCTGTGAAGTTGAGATTTTGGCTTCTTATTCTGAGTATAAAATGTACATTGGGTATTATTTTTACACAAACTCAATTTTGTATTTTTATTTACATTATTATCTACAACTTTTATGAACAAAGTTTCTTTATTTGATGAATAAATAATTATGTACAAAATAGGTGCCAAAAATGCATAAATAAATGCATGAATAAATGAGGTATTTATTGTACACCGGCCCTTATCTCCCCCTACTTTATTCCTTGTCGACCAATTCCATGCTGGCCTTGGTCTCGGGGTTAGGGTCATAAAATATTTGCAATATTTTATTCCTTTTTCTTTTCTTCTCTTTATTCTATAATTTTGGCATTAAAAACCTTATTTTATATACAATTAATACAATAAATAATGAATGCTATTATGTACAAGTAGATGCTATTTACATGCATTTGCTAGGGTTTTTAAGGCCAAAATGATAGAATAAAGGTGATGAAATGGATATTCATCACCCCCCTATACTTGCCTTTGCTAGTCCCTAGCAAATACTTATGCAATAAGTACAAAAAGAACAAAGAATAAGAAGAAAAGAAAAAGCAAAAATAAAGAATGTAAAGAATAAATCGAATTGATCATGATTATTAAACTTATCTTTACAAAATCAAGGTTTGGAGCTGAAGTTAGACCTTGGTGTGAAAATGTGTGTGGAACCTGGTCGGAAACCAAATTTAAAACACAACAGCCTTCGAGAGTCACAGAACTTGGTTCAAATCACCTCAATAGCCAGGTCAGAACTAGCCTACATCATACGCAAACCCTTATGACTATGAAGCTGACTTGTACAGTGTAAGTGATGGTGGCTCTCCCCAACTGAAATGACAAAGAGATTGACTTCTCCAGAATGACAACCCAATGATTCCCTAATCCAACAGCTCTTTCCTCGAGGAGCGGGGTATTCCCTTCTAAGTTCAAGTGGCATCCAACTCAAGAGGAGGGGGTAGAGAAAAGAATGGACGGTAGCCAGTGTAGCTACCTATCCTGGGATGCAAGACCAGTGTAGTCAAGTCATCCAGCTACAGGCTCACATGGTATAACTTTGATGCTCAAGCTTGCTTATTTTCTATACAACATATATACATACTCCGACAGGCATTTTATTTTTTTTACAAGCCTGTCCACTTTTTTTGGAGTTTCATTTTCATCATTTTTTTTTCAATCATACTATTTACAGCAGCATTTACATAAGGAGTTTTTCCTCTTGAGCCAGAAGACTATCCCTCTTTTGAAGCATTATTGCAACCCACAAACTCCTGTCTTTAGACCTCATGGCTATTGGACAAGGTTGGGGTGCACTTCCCTCCCTAGACGAGGACAAATGTTTCCACCCGTGTGCGTCTCAGACTGGCAAATCCAACCCCCTCACCACTCCAACTGAGTTGAGCCAAGTGAAAGGTGCAAGTGTCCAAGTTAGGTCACGGTCGACAAGAGTCATAAGTGTGTTTCGGAAAGTTCTAGTTAGTCCACTGAGGTGACTTGAACCTAGCCCTGATTTCTCAAAGAATTAAGTCTGAATAGACCTGAAGTACCTTAAATCTAGTTCCCGTAAGGTTCCAGTGCAGTTAGGTGCAGTAAGGTCCAACCAAGCTCCAATCTTCGACTTTATTGGACTAGTTCAATTATCAAGCTCAATCAAAGAAGATGAATGCAATGCAAATGCTATTTACAAATATGCAAAGAATAATGCAATTTTTCAAAGAATTTGAAAACAAAGAGAAGAATTTTTACACAAAGAATTTTTGCAAATAAAATAATTTTGGCACTCAAAGTACAAAGTATGTACAACTATTTACACGGGCATGCCGCTTTAGTTTAACGATTTTTAAAGAATTTAGAATTTAGTTTTTATTTAAAGGTATATATATGTACACTTATTAAAGAATCTTATTATTTTTTTATTTTTATTTTTATTTATAATAATATATATGTTGTCTTATTTATTTATTATATGTAACTATTCCTCAAACTTATTTGACACAAATTTTTCAAACAATTTTTGAAAACTATAGTCCAAAATAATTTTTACAAACATTTTTACAGACATGTACACACATTTGAAAATCATTTTGCAAAGGTTTTTCAAAACAATATATATAGATTTTCAAAATATTTTTGCAATCAATTTTCAAACCATTTGCAAATCATTTTTCAAACATTTTATTTCACACAAAGAAAATAAATTTTTACAAACCACACATTTTTACACAGGTTGAAAACATGTAACAAAACGTTTTCAAAATAGTCTTCAATAAATGTTCACAATGATTTTCAAACTATTTTTCAAACATTTTGCAAAAAACATTTTCACCTGATTTATTAATCAGTATATACAAAAAGAATTCGAGGAATAATCCCATCTCTTTTTATTAAGGGTTTTTAATGAATTTAAAGAATTATTAGCCATATTATTACAAAAGTACGAGTTATGGCTAAAGTATATACATAGTATATACAACCCCCCTATACTTAGCTTGAGCTATGTCCTCATAGATCGAAAAGAAAAGAGAAGACATAACTCGTATTGAGTATAGACAAGTCTAGAGAATATACGAATAAGAGATGAAGGAAATAGAAGTTGACCGTCCCCCCTATACTTAGGATCAAGTAATCCTAAGTATAGCATACTGTACACAAAGCAGGGAGGGTCAAGGGTGGGAATAAACAGATCAAAGATTTAATAAATCAGGGCTGCACCCCCCCATACTTAGGACAAAGTACATCCTAAGTACAGAAAACTGACACAAAGGGGCGACGCCTTTTATTTAGATACAGAAGATAGAAAAGGAAAAGAAGAAAAGAAGAAAAGAAGAGATATATACAGATCGATGAAAAGATCGTGTAGAATATACGCATCACTCCCCCCATACTTAGGGTGAGATATCCCTAAGTATAGGCAACAACAGGAGTGACGAAACTGAACGACGCAAGAACAACTCGGTGTGTACCCCCCTATACTTAGGACAAGGTACGTCCTAAGTGTAGACACAAAGATATGGATATAGATCTAGGGCACACATAACATGCGGGAGAAAGAATGAACAAGGCACACGTATATACAAGTGGTGAATAAACTAGTGAAGTACAGGACGATATCTTATAAGCGACTACCGTGCTCTCGTCGTCGTCTCCCTGTGAGAACGAGGACGCAGTCAGAAGGTGAAAACACACCCGAATTTGCAATCAAGTGGGTGTCAGCTACCGGAGTCAACAGATCGAACGGTTAGATATCGGGTCCGGTAGCATGAAGCAGTCAATCGGCTCATATGGTCAACATGAGGGAACAAAGCCTATACCGTAAGACCAGGAGGAAGAAAGAGCAGTACAGACTCCTCCGGTCAATCATGCCTCAAGCAGATATGGAAGATAGATAATAGGAGACACCATGGTACCCGATGATGGTGAGGTAGAAAGATCATAAGTATACACCGAATACCGCAAGCCATGGCTCAACCCTGCGAGGGTCCTCAAGGTGAGAAGAATCAGAGTATAATCAGAAGATTCGGCTCCGTGCTCCAACAGACAGGAGGCACAACCAGGTAGGAGACCGAGTACAAAGTCAGAAGACCCAGCTTCGTGCTCCACCAACAGGAGACACCAGAAATGAAGCCGAGTACCCAGAAAATGATGTACTCTCCCGCAGATAACCCTCGGGGAGTAGCACATGCTAGGCAATGAATAATCAGAACAGAAGCTCACCGTTCCGAGGGTCGTCAAGGAGAGCGGGCTCAAAGGAGCCTGATCCATCAGACGGATCATAGAAATGGTCTTGGTAGGCGACAGATCGGCTACCAACAGAAGAGACCGGAAGATTGGAAATATGTCATAGTCTCCCGCAGATAACCCTCGGGGAGCTACGAGCTAGGCATGGAATAATCAGGAAAGTAGAGCTCTGCCTTGCGAGGACCGTCAAGGAGAGCGGGCTCAGATGAGTCAAGTACATTGGCCTCGTGTACTGACAGGTCAGGTACACAATCACAGGGGGAGGCCAATCAGGCATATCAACCGACTCGGCTCCAGGTCCCATCATAATGGCGACCGAAGCAGTGAATGAAACCGCAGTCCTAGAAATTGTCGCATTCTCCCGCAGATAGTCCTCGGGGAGGAATGCGAGCTAGGTCAATGTAGGTCATGGGAAAGCTGGCAAGTCATCTCAGGTCCTCAAAAGCAATAAGTTGTTCAATCATTTGGAGGGAATAAGATTATGCAAGGGAGCAAATAATCATGTCATTCACCTAACATCCCTTGGGTCAATCCAGTCAGCTGAGATGGCACGAAAAATAGTCGGGAATCCTCTAAGTGCCAGGGTGGATCAGAGAGTCAGGAGATCAAGGATGGGTCAATCAGGAAGATGAGAGATCATGTAGGATCCGCACACCCTTATCAAGAAATCCAAAGTAGAATAATCAGTCAATCCTCAAAAATCAAGATGAGTGGAACCTCAAAGAGATAGATCAATCCATGCTCATGAAATCTTCATCGAGTCATCGCATCACATCACATCCTTAATCCGGTGTGCGAGAACTAAATCCTCAACAAAGCATCACACCTATGCTCTATGCATCATCAAAAATCTTCAAGAAGCCCATATGCCTGTATCAAAGATAAATCCACCAAATCAATCTCAGCAACCTCAACATCATTGGCCCGACTTTCATAAATAATCTGTAGAAACAATCCTCGATGCGAGCCTCATCAATATGCACAGCATTCCCGGGCAAAGGGAGAGGTGATACGGGGTACACGAGGAAGATGGATAAGAAGGGTACACGATGGGGTGGAGAAGCTGATTGAGCGGACGTGCCAATATCATGGGTGGTAGAAAAGTGATACAGAGGGTACGAGGAGGGCGGGCAAGAAAATCGGGATATAGACAAAATTGGGTGTTCCACACAAGGCAGGAACACCGTCAAAATTGTGATTCAAGGGGAGGGCTCTCCCTGAACCAGAGAATGATGATGGTACGGAGAATACGAGGAGAGTGACGAAGAAGAGGGAAACACAGGACTTGGCGAAGAATGATTGAGCTCAAGCGCCAATATCATGACTCGATGCAAGATGAAGAGATATATGTATAAGAGGGATAGAGAGACTCAAAGATGAAAAAAATGCATGACTCACACGATGGGACCGACTACTCTAATAATGAATGAAAACATAACGCACTCCAAGTCACAATCAATACACAAGGCAAAACCCCCAATTCACCTACTCAACACAGTGAAGACCATCAGGTGACGGTCATTTATCTTTTCGATTTTAGAGTTAGGTGAGATCACAATAATTGTACAATCACTTAGGAGGCTCTGATGGGATTTGGGCTCTACTCCTTAGTGTGTACGTGAGCACTTAAAACACATCCAATGAGGGGGTTGCTCTCCCCAAGACAAGGAATTCATTATATTTTATTTTTAAGTCCAATAGAGTTAGCAGTCCCGATTTTATTTAAGTTATCACTTTTTTTGGGTATTTTCAATGCACGTGCCTATCGAGGTTCCAATTTCCATTAAGCATCCTAGGTTGGCAAAAACAGAGGGAGAAGATCGGAAAAGCCATGCAAGTCGGAAAACGATGATGCATGCCAAGTAAGAAGACTTACAGTGCCTCCCAGCTCTCTCCATGTTGGATGCATAACAGAATTTGAAACCTATGCTATATGCAAATGCAAGCCGAAGAAATCGCCCTAGGTACAGAAATTGCTATTATCGTGAAGCACCACAAGTCGCTCATTCATCTTTAGCCTCAAAAAGTCCGGTCTTGGCTCACCCCTCCTCTGTGCTCAACACACTTGAGCTTAGGAGAAAGCGCTTTGCGGGGCTCGCTGTGGCACAAAGGCTAAGAGATAATTGAGCGGTTGTTTGGAGTTTGATCTAGGTCCAAAGCGAACTATAGGTACATGCAAATCAATTAGGGTGTTTGGACCTAACTCTACGAGCAAGCAACTCCTAAGCTAAGGTTCATTCACACAAAATAAGATAAAAATAAAGAAAAGAAAAAGAGTCAAAATTATCGAGGCCCCCAAGGGAACAATCCCTCGGGCAATGGACCTCGGGAGTCGAAGTGTACCTGTGAGAGTCCTGTATTATTACAAAATTATAAAGGTCACTCTCTCACATGAATATACATGATAAAATAAAATAAAATGCATGAAAATGGAGACTGTCTTCAAAAAATTCTCCTTCATGTGTCATTGATGCTCTCTCCTGTTGGCTTGGCATAGAAGAGCCAACTCCACCTCGCTCGGGTGCATAGGTCCTCCTAAGAGGTCCTCCTTTGCTTAGCGGTCCCTCGCATCAAAGACAAAAAGAAAGAGATGGTCAGAGCAGTCAATCAATAATATCAAATAAAATTCACTCAAATAAATAAATGAAGGACATGAACAAAGAATCAAACAAATGAACAAATAACCACACAAAATCATACAAAATCCGTTGCCTCCCCGGCAACGGCGCCATTTGGTGACTGGGGATTTTCTATCAGTCTAAAGTAATCCGCACAAGGCGGGACCACAATGTCGCTGCGGTGACCAACAAAAGATCCCAAATCGATCAACAATTAACCCACAATAAATATATGCAATGAATATCCAAAAATGTGGAGTTAAAATTTATTATAACTCTACATGCAAATGTGTATAGGTGTAAGTACAGGTAGAGGTCGAACACTGGGAGGCGAATGGTTGTATGTAATGTATCATTCAATTATTCAATCATTGGTTCATGTCCTTTTATTGTTTTAGTGGGTTTTGGGTTTTGTAATTTTTTATATTTTTGTTTTTATAATTTTTATTTTGTTTTTATATTTTATTTTTTTTATTTTTTTATGTTTTTAATTATATTAGATATAAATAGATAGATATATATATATAAGACATATATATATAAAGATATATATATATATATATATAAGAAGAGAGAGAAGAGTACTATATTCTATAGATATATATATATACTTAAAAGATATATATAGATATCATTTTTTTGGCTTTTTAATATTTTTCTATTTTTTTTGTTATTTTTCTGAAATATTTCTAATTTTTATGTATTTTTAAATTCAAAAATGTCCACAATATAGGACTAAATAATTGGCCTAATATAATTTGGGTTTTTTTAAAAATATAAAATAAACTCCAAAAATTCCCAAATTAATTTTAATATAGTAATAAAAATATATAGATAATTATAAAAGATAAAATATATTTTTGGAGTTTTTTTAAAGATTTTTCTATTTTTTTGTTGGATTTTGAAGCTTTCTGATTTTTTTAATTTCTTTTTCATATTTTTAGGGTTTTTCAATTTCTGGACTCAATATATACATAATTATACCATATATAATTTTTTTTGGAATTTTTCAAAAACATTTTCTAATTTTTTTTTGTATTTTCTAATTTAGACAGTGCAAAAATGGGCTTCTTTTCATTTTTAGTAATCAGGAGAAATGCAAAAAAATGCGAAATATAACATGGGCGTGAACAAGCATGGCATGGAGCATCTATCCTAATTTTTGTGTATTTTTAGAAGCCATCTACATATTTTTAATAAATAGATAAAAGACACAAAAATAAAACAGCCTGGCAGGGGTATTTTTGCAAATAAAATAAGTAACAGGGGCATCCGTGTAAAAATACAGCAGGCATAAACATTTATTTAACTTTTAGAACTATTTTACAATATTCAAAAACCGCCAGGGGTTACATGCAATTTTCACGCGCTTCACGTGGGACTGCACGTGAGGCGCGGAAGGACCTAAATGTAATTTCAAATAGTTCAGGGTCCTATCAGCAAAATTTACAATTTATTTATAACGTGCAAAAATATTTACAGAATTAGATAATAAATACAAAAAAGGCGGGGGCTGGATATGCAAATTACCCCCAAAGGCGCTGGATCGAACGGTTGCTCTTCATTCACTAATCCACGTGGCGCCTCCACGTGCGCCGATGACGCTTCGCCGATGAGCGGTGCGTATTAGATCTCGTGGGAGATCTGACGGTCTGAGCTCTGCTCTATCGGACGGCTGGCAATCGAACTGGGCCTTCATCTTCATCCAACGGCTGGAAGCGCGCGTGCAAGAACAGGGAAGAAGACTCGCCGGGGCGAGCTTCCTCTGGCTGGATCTCGCTCCTCCGCCGGTCATCGCTGCACCTGAAGGTCCACAAAGCTTCCTGGCAGAGTCTTCTTCATGCTGGAGGTCTTAGGTCGGCCGGAGGTACCCTGGAGCGTCGCCACGAGCTCGAACAAGAATAGCAGCTCCAGGTACCTCCGCCGCGTTTGGAATCGACTCCTGGTGCGCGTTGGGGCACCTAACCTGCACAGAAAGATAGAGGGGCCCGTGGGTGTCTCCCTCGACCCGGGGTTTGAAGCTGAAATCACAGGAATGAAGGTGGGCGAAGAAGCTCCGGCGAAGGGTGGTGGAGGAGCTTCGATTCGCGGATCCAGAAGCGAATCCGATTGGACAAGGTGGCTGGGGTATGGAGAAGGCGTAGGGGAATGAAATGGCAGTGGAATGGTGGTCGGAAAACGTCGGGGTAACAGTGGAGAAGTCACCGGAGCGGAGCTCCGGCGAACTTCGAATCGCCTAAACTAAGCTAATCTATGAATCTAAATGCGAAATAAATGACAGGAATAAAATGCTGAAATGGAAATCTACCTAGAAATGATAAATGCGCAGCTCTTATACCTGGGGGTCGCCAGGGAGCAGGGTGGCCGCCGGAGCGCCACCACGACAAAATTTCCCACCTCCTTGGGCCGAATCGAGGTGCTGGGAAGCGTCTCCTGTCACGAGGGCTCCGCCAGGAGCTCATTCAAGCTCAAAGAAGGGGATGAAAATGGCCAAATTCGGCCAAGGAAGTGGGAGGAGTTATTTATATACATTCCAAGGGACCCCCAGTAACCGGCGATTATTAAGGAATCGGGGTTATGTACAAGGGTTCCAAGTGATCGGCGGGGATCAGGGATGATCAGAGAATAAATCTCGAGAAGGGACTGTTGGTGATTGATCACTGAGCCACGCGGGAAAAAGGCAAGAAAAGAGGGGAAAAGACAGTCCGCGTCAACTCAGGCGCCTGGAGGTCAAGTTGACCGGGGTCAACTCGCGGAGGGACCTGATTGGTCCACCTCAGCCGCTAAACGCCAAAACAGGGAACCTTATTAGAAAATGAATTATTTAACATAGTAAATGATTTTATTAATTTTTGCTTATAAAATAAAAAATGTGTATTATTTCATGTAGTATTTATTTATGATTTTTATTGAATTTTTCGAGGTGTTTTTATTATAGTTTTATTTTAATAAGGTGTATATGTGTATATTTACATGTATTTTTGTGCATTTAATTTTTGATTTTTTATTTTCTTTTATTATTTTATTGACTTATTTTATAAATTTATAATTTATTTTTGTGAGTATGAGTATATTTTTATTTGATTTTTATGAGTTTATTTACATTTTTAAATAAATGTGTTTGTGTATATGTAAGTATACTTATAGGTATTTTACCTGTATATTATATACATTGTATTTATTTAATGGATTTTATTTGTTTTTATTTTAGCTTTATATTTTTAATAAGTTATATATAATATATACATTACTATAAAAATATAAAAGAACTAAATAATTAAAGAATATTTTCCTCTTTTATTTATGTACATACTCCTCATAGGTATTTTTGTCTAAGTATTGTATAGACTCATTTTATTTTACAAATTCTTTTGGGTTTTATTCTAATGCCAATATGTACATGAATTATATACATTATCTACAAAATTCTAAAAATAGGAATATATAAAAATAATGAATATTGAATAAAATGAATATTTTAATCAGGTATTATGTACAAGAAGGGCCAAAAACCTAACTTCCACAGATGGACTCCAAAAATTATGAAACCAATTTTATAAAATAGTTCTTGGAATGCTATATACAATTAAAGGTGAGTTTGGTGGATTTTGAGTTTTTATTTGCAAGATATGGGTCTGTGAAGTTGAGATTTTGGCTTCTTATTCTGAGTATAAAATGTACATTGGGTATTATTTTTACACAAACTCAATTTTGTATTTTTATTTACATTATTATCTACAACTTTTATGAACAAAGTTTCTTTATTTGATGAATAAATAATTATGTACAAAATAGGTGCCAAAAATGCATAAATAAATGCATGAATAAATGAGGTATTTATTGTACACCGGCCCTTATCTCCCCCTACTTTATTCCTTGTCGACCAATTCCATGCTGGCCTTGGTCTCGGGGTTAGGGTCATAAAATATTTGCAATATTTTATTCCTTTTTCTTTTCTTCTCTTTATTCTATAATTTTGGCATTAAAAACCTTATTTTATATACAATTAATACAATAAATAATGAATGCTATTATGTACAAGTAGATGCTATTTACATGCATTTGCTAGGGTTTTTAAGGCCAAAATGATAGAATAAAGGTGATGAAATGGAGATTCATCACCCCCCTATACTTGCCTTTGCTAGTCCCTAGCAAATACTTATGCAATAAGTACAAAAAGAACAAAGAATAAGAAGAAAAGAAAAAGCAAAAATAAAGAATGTAAAGAATAAATTGAATTGATCATGATTATTAAACTTATCTTTACAAAATCAAGGTTTGGAGCTGAAGTTAGACCTTGGTGTGAAAATGTGTGTGGAACCTGGTCGGAAACCAAATTTAAAACACAACAGCCTTCGAGAGTCACAGAACTTGGTTCAAATCACCTCAATAGCCAGGTCAGAACTAGCCTACATCATACGCAAACCCTTATGACTATGAAGCTGACTTGTACAGTGCAAGTGATGGTGGCTCTCCCCAACTGAAATGACAAAGAGATTGACTTCTCCAGAATGACAACCCAATGATTCCCTAATCCAACAGCTCTTTTCTCGAGGAGCGGGGTATTCCCTTCTAAGTTCAAGTGGCATCCAACTCAAGAGGAGGGGGTAGAGAAAAGAATGGACGGTAGCCAGTGTAGCTACCTATCTTGGGATGCAAGACCAGTGTAGTCAAGTCATCCAACTGCATGCTCACATGGTATAACTTTGATGCTCAAGCTTGCTTATTTTCTATACAACATATATACATACTCCTGCAGGCATTTTATTTATTTTTTACAAGCCTGTCCACTTTTTTTGGAGTTTCATTTTCATCATTTTTTTTCAATCATACTATTTACAGCAGCATTTACATAAGGAGTTTTTCCTCTTGAGCCAGAAGACTATCCCTCTTTTGAAGCATTATTGCAACCCACAATCTCCTGTCTTTAGACCTCATGGCTATTGGACCAGGTTGGGGTGCACTTCCCTCCCTAGACGAGGACGAATGTTTCCACCCGTGTGCGTCTCAGACTGGCAAATCCAACCCCCTCACCACTCCAACTGAGTTGAGCCAAGTGAAAGGTGCAAGTGTCCAAGTTAGGTCACGGTCGACAAGAGTCATACGTGTGTTTCGGAAAGTTCTAGTTAGTCCACTGAGGTGACTTGAACCTAGCCCTGATTTCTCAAAGAATTAAGTCTGAATAGACCTGAAGTACCTTAAATCTAGTTCCCGTAAGGTTCCAGTGCAGTTAGGTGCAGTAAGGTCCAACCAAGCTCCAATCTTCGACTTTATTGGACTAGTTCAATTATCAAGCTCAATCAAAGAAGATGAATGCAATGCAAATGCTATTTACAAATATGCAAAGAATAATGCAATTTTTCAAAGAATTTGAAAACAAAGAGAAGAATTTTTACACAAAGAATTTTTGCAAATAAAATAATTTTGGCACTCAAAGTATAAAGTATGTACAACTATTTACACGGGCGTGCCGCTTTAGTTTAACGATTTTTAAAGAATTTAGAATTTAGTTTTTATTTAAAGGTATATATATGTACACTTATTAAAGAATCTTATTATTTTTTTATTTTTATTTTTATTTATAATAATATATATGTTATCTTATTTATTTATTATATGTAACTATTCCTCAAACTTATTTGACACAAAATTTTCAAACAATTTTTGAAAACTATAGTCCAAAATAATTTTTACAAACATTTTTACAGACATGTACACACATTTGAAAATCATTTTGCAAAGGTTTTTCAAAACAATATATATAGATTTTCAAAATATTTTTGCAATCAATTTTCAAACCATTTGCAAATCATTTTTCAAACATTTTATTTCACACAAAGAAAATAAATTTTTACAAACCACACATTTTTACACAGGTTGAAAACATGTAACAAAACGTTTTCAAAATAGTCTTCAATAAATGTTCACAATGATTTTCAAACTATTTTTCAAACATTTTGCAAAAAACATTTTCACCTGATTTATTAATCAGTATATACAAAAAGAATTCGAGGAATAATCCCATCTCTTTTTATTAAGGGTTTTTAATGAATTTAAAGAATTATTAGCCATATTATTACAAAAGTACGAGTTATGGCTAAAGTATATACATAGTATATACAACCCCACTATACTTAGCTTGAGCTATGTCCTCATATATCGAAAAGAAAAGAGAAGACATAACTCGTATTGAGTATATACAAGTCTAGAGAATATACGAATAAGAGATGAAGGAAATAGAAGTTGACCGTCCCCCCTATACTTAGGATCAAGTAATCCTAAGTATAGCATACTGTACACAAAGCAGGGAGGGTCAAGGGTGGGAATAAACAGATCAAAGATTTAATAAATCAGGGCTGCACCCCCCCATACTTAGGACAAAGTACGTCCTAAGTACAGAAAACTGACACAAAGGGGCGACGCCTTTTATTTAGATACAGAAGATAGAAAAGGAAAAGAAGAAAAGAAGAAAAGAAGAGATATATACAGATCGATGAAAAGATCGCGTAGAATATACGCATCACTCCCCCTATACTTAGGGTGAGATATCCCTAAGTATAGGCAACAACAGGAGTGACGAAACTGAACGACGCAAGAACAACTCGGTGTGTACCCCCCTACACTTAGGACAAGGTACGTCCTAAGTGTAGACACAAAGATATGGATATAGATCTAGGGCACACATAACATGCGGGAGAAAGAATGAACAAGGCACACGTATATACAAGTGGTGAATAAACTAGTGAAGTACATGACGATATCTTATAAGCGACTACCGTGCTCTCGTCGTCGTCTCCCTGTGAGAACGAGGACGCAGTCAGAAGGTGAAAACACACCCGAATCTGCAATCAAGTGGGTGTCAGCTACCGGAGTCAACAAATCGAACGGTTAGATATCGGGTCCGGTAGCATGAAGCAGTCAATCGGCTCATATGGTCAACATGAGGGAACAAAGCCGATACCGTAAGACCAGGAGGAAGAAAGAGCAGTACAGACTCCTCCGGTCAATCATGTCTCAAGCAGATATGGAAGATAGATAATAGGAGACACCATGGTACCCGATGATGGTGAGGTAGAAAGATCATAAGTATACACCGAATACCGCAAGCCATGGCTCAACCCTGCGAGGGTCCTCAAGGTGAGCAGAATCAGAGTATAATCAGAAGATTCGGCTCCGTGCTCCAACAGACAGGAGGCACAACCAGGTAGGAGACCGAGTACAAAGTCAGAAGACCCGGCTTCGTGCTCCACCAACAGGAGACACCAGAAATGAAGCCGAGTACCCAGAAAATGATGTACTCTCCCGCAGATAACCCTCGGGGAGTAGCACATGCTAGGCAATGAATAATCAGAATAGAAGCTCACCCTTCCGAGGGTCGTCAAGGAGAGCGGGCTCAAAGGAGCCTGATCCATCAGACGGATCATAGAAATGGTCTTGGTAGGCGACAGATCGGCTACCAACAGAAGAGACCGGAAGATTGGAAATATGTCATAGTCTCCCGCAGATAACCCTCGGGGAGCTACGAGCTAGGCATGGAATAATCAGGAAAGTAGAGCTCTGCCTTGCGAGGACCGTCAAGGAGAGCGGGCTCAGATGAGTCAAGTACAATGGCCTCGTGTACTGACAGGTCAGGTACACAATCACAGGGGGAGGCCAATCAGGCATATCAACCGACTCGGCTCCAGGTCCCATCATAATGGCGACCGAAGCAGTGAATGAAACCGCAGTCCTAGAAATTGTCGCATTCTCCCGCAGATAGTCCTCGGGGAGGAATGCGAGCTAGGTCAATGTAGGTCATGGGAAAGCTGGCAAGTCATCTCAGGTCCTCAAAAGCAATAAGTTGTTCAATCATTTGGAGGGCATAAGATTATGCAAGGGAGCAAATAATCATGTCATTCACCAAACATCCCTTGGGTCAATCCAGTCAGCTGAGATGGCACGAAAAATAGTCAATCCTCTAAGTGCCAGGGTGGATCAGAGAGTCAGGAGATCAAGGATGGGTCAATCAGGAAGATGAGAGATCATGTAGGATCCACACACCCTTATCAAGAAATCCAAAGTAGAATAATCAGTCAATCCTCAAAAATCAAGATGAGTGGAACCTCAAAGAGATAAATCAATCCATGCTCATGAAATCTTCATCGAGTCATCGCATCACATCACATCCTTAATCCGGTGTGCGAGAACTAAATCCTCAACAAAGCATCACACCTATGCTCTATGCATCATCAAAAATCTTCAAGAAGCCCATATGCCTGTATCAAAGATAAATCCACCAAATCAATCTCAGCAACCTCAACATCATTGGCCCGACTTTCATAAATAATCTGTAGAAACAATCCTCGATGCGGGCCTCATCAATATGCACAGCATTCCCGGGCAAAGGGAGAGGTGATACGGGGTACACAAGGAAGATGGATAAGAAGGGTACACGATGGGGTGGAGAAGCTGATTGAGCGGACGTGCCAATATCATGGGTGGTAGAAAAGTGATACAGAGGGTACGAGGAGGGCGGGCAAGAAAATCGGGATATAGACAAAATTGGGTGTTCCACACAAGGCAGGAACACAGTCAAAATTGCGATTCAAGGGGAGGGCTCTCCCTGAACCAGAGAATGATGATGGTATGCTGATATAGTCAATTACCTCACCTCGGGGGTAATACCATCGGATTGGACGAAGAATCAGAAGAACTAATTCATGTTGACCATCCGATTCTCTCAATGGAAATATCCTCTTTCATTCAAGGAAGGAGCGGATTGCATTTGGCGCAGGTGCATCCCTCAGGAGGAGCATTCTAGTGTCCTCGAGCATTGTCACTCGCTCGAAACCTGGTGGACATCACTCTGGAGACCGTACAACAGCCAAAGTGCTTCAGTGTGGCTTCTGGTGGCCCACATTATTTAAGGATGCAGCAGAATATGTCAAACGATGTATTGACTGTCAGAGATTGAAGGGTACACTCACTGTAAAAGATTCGATGCCCCTGAAAATCATTCAGATAGCAGATGTTTTCGATGCATGGGGCATTGACTTCATGGGACCTTTCCCTAACAGTCAAGGTTTTGAGCACATCCTTCTTGCCGTCGATTACGTGAGTCGTTGGGTTGAATCTATTCCCGCTCGAGCCGCCGACAACCGAACAGCGTGTCAGTTCTTGAAGAAGAACATCATTTCACGGTTCGAGATACCGAAAGTTCTCATATCAAATGGGGGTAGCCATTTTATTAACAAAGAGGTCAAGAAATTGATGAAGGAGTACGACATCGATCATCGTGTCACGTCTCCTTACCACCCTCAGACCAATGGCATGGCAGAATTATCAAACAGAGAAATCAAGACTATCCTGCAGAAACTTGTCAGGCCAAACAGAAAAGACTGGTCCCAACTCTTGGACTTGGTCCTATGGGCTTACAGAACCGCTTACAAGTCTCCCTTGGGCATGTCGCCCTATCGTCTTGTACACGGGAAGCCGTGCCATTTTCCCGTGGAATTAATTCACAAGTCTTTATGGGCAATTAACAGGTGCAATTTGGACTCACAAAAATGTGTTCAGAAAAGAAAAGATGATCTGAACAGACTCTTGGAGTTCCGAGACTATGCATACGATAACACATTGATGTACAAGGAGAAGGTGAAGCGCTGGCATGACCGGCACATCAGACGAAAGACCTTTGATGTTGGACAGAAGGTGTGGTTATTTGATGCAAAGTTGTGGATCTTCCCGGGCAAATTAAAGAGTAAGTGGACAGGTCCATTCCGAGTTTGTGAAGTGCATGACAATTGAAGTATTGCTATATCAGAATTGTCTCCTGACGCACAACCATTCATCGTCAACGGTCAACTCCTGAAGCCTTACCTTGAACCAGATACATTCTTGGCCGTTGTAGACTCCATTCAGCTCGTGCACCATGATGACATATCCACAACAGTGACAGCATCCGAAGATTCAGATGATGCACCCCAAAAACTGTTTATCTGATTTTCTTCTTTTCTTCTTTTCTACGTTTTTGTATCAAAAAAGTGCTGCTCCTTTTTGTCAGTCTTCTATACTTAGGACGTACTTAGTCCTAAGTATAGGGGGGTGTGCACCAAGAGTTCTTTTATTCTTTGATCCTCTCCACTGTCTCCTCTTCTTGTCTATACTTAGGAGTATCTTACCCTAAGTATAGGGGGAGACAATCTGAGTACGATCTGTGTATTCCCACCCTTGACCCTCCCTGCTTTATGTACAGTCTGCTATACTTAGGATTACTTGATCCTAAGTATAGGGGGGACGGTCAACTCCTCATTCGTTCATTTTTTATTCATATATAATCTTTAGACTTGTCTATACTCAGTACGAGTTATGTCTTCTCTTTTCTCTCTGACCTATGAGGACATAGCTCAAGCTAAGTATAGGGGGGTCGTATATACCATGTATATACTATAAGCCATAACTCATACTAAAAAATAAAACATCACCTCAATCTAAAAAGTAATGTAAAAAGTAGTTCTATAATAATGAAAGATGATTGTGAGCTCCTTAGACTCTTTGTACTTATACTGATTAATAAGTCAGGAAAAGCGTTTTGTGCAAAAAGATCTCTTTGAAAAATCTTTTGAAAATTGCTTGAAAAAAAATTGTGTGTACAAGTATTCAACCGTTGTAAAATAAGTTTCGTTTGTAAAATTTATTTTCTTTGAGTGAAATCAAAATGTGTGAAAATTAGTTTGCAAATGATTGGAAAAACGTGGTTGTCAAATTGTTTTGGAAAATCTATCTATTCTGTGTGAAAAACTTCTGCAAAATTCATTTCCAAATGCGTGTACATATTTGTAAAATTATTTTGGATTATAGTTTTCAATTTTTTTTTGAAAATGATTCTCGAATAAGTCTGAGGAGTCTGCACAAAAATCTCTCATACAAAAATAAGCAATAATCCCAAATAAAACTTATAAGAGCCTAAACCATGTTGTACATAAAATACAGTTTTTCTTTGTACATACTGATTAATAAATCGAGTTAAATACCTTTACAGTATGATTTGAAAAATAGTGTGAACTGTTTGGAAAACTTGCTGTGAAATGTTTTCAACCTGTGTAAAATTGCTTTGTTTGAAAAACTCTTTCTTTGTGTGGAATAAAGGATTTCAAAACCTATGTGCAAATGTTTTGGAAAAATGTTTGTCAAAACTATTGTGGAAAATGTATATATATAGTGTGAAAAATCTTTGCAAAAATAGTTTTCAAATGTGTGTAAATGCTTGCAAAAATTATCGTGTACTATAGTTTGCAAAATTATTTTCAAAATAAATCTGAGGGATAAAAGCATCATTACAAATACATGTAAATCGTAAATAAAATACATAAAATTCTTTCTGTATATAAAGACAACCTGAATAAATTACTTCATTAAAACATGTAAAGTTTTTAAAAATCCATAAATTTTGTAAATAAAGCGGCACACCCGTGTAAATAATTGTATGTACTTTTTGTAAGTGTCAAGCTTTTTACTTGCAAAAATTCTTGGTGTAAAAAGATTCTTTGATTTTTGTAAATTCCTTGTGAAAAATTACATCATTCATTGTGCATAGCATGAACATACCATTCATATTCTTTTTGAGTGAGCTTGATGATTGAACCAGTCCAATAAAGTCTAAAATTGGAGCTTGGTTGGACCTTACCGCACCTAACTGCACTGGAACCTTATGGGAACTAGTTTAAGGTACTTCAGGTCCATGCAGACTTAATTCTTTAAGAAATCTGGGCTGAGTTCAAGTCACCTCAACTGACTAACTAGAACTTTTCGAGAAACACGCATGACTCTTGTCGACCGTGACCTAACTTGGACACTTGCACCTTTCACTTGGCTCAACTCAGTTGGAGTGGTGAGGGGGTTGGATTTGCCAGTCTGAGACGCACACGGGTGGAAACATTCGTCCTCGTCTAAGGAGGGAAGTGCATCCCAACCTGGTCCAATAGCCATGAGGTCTAACGACAGGAGAGTGTGGGTTGCAATAAAGCTTCAAAAGAGGGATAGTCTACTGGCTCAAGAGGAAAAACTCCTTATGTAAATTCTGCTGTGAATAGTATTTCAAAAAAAAAAAGGTCAGGCCTGTACAAAAATAAAATGCCTGCAAAGTATGCACATATGTTGTAAAGCCAATAAGCAAGCTTGAGTTCCAAAATCAAATATGTGAGCATGCAGCTGGATGACTTGACTACACTGGTCTTGCATCCGATGATAGGTAGCTACACTGGCTACCGTCCATTCTTCTCTTCACCCCCTCCTCTTGAGCTGGTTGCCACTTGAGCTTAGAAGGGAATACCCCGCTCCTCGAGGAAAGAGCGATTGGATTGGGGAATCATTGGGTTGTCATTCTGGAGAAGTCAGTTCCTTTGTCATTTCAGTTGGGGAGAGCCACTATCACTTACACTGTACAAGTCAGCTTCATAGTCATAAGGGTTTGCGTATGATGTAGACCAGTTCTGACCAGGCTATTGAGGTGGGTTGAACAGAGTTCTGTAACTCTCGAATGCTGTTGTGTTTTAAAGCTGGTTCCCGACTAGGTTCCACACACATCTACACCCAAGGTCTGACAGAAGCTCCAAATTCAGATTTTGTAAAGACATACATTGCACTGAAAGCAACCCTATTCACTCTATCTTCTTCTATTCTCCTTTTCTTTTCTTTATTCTTTTTGTACTTATTGCATAAGTATTTGCTAGGGACTAGCAAAGGCAAGTATAGGGGGGTGATGAATCTCCATTTCATCACCTTTATTCTATCATTTTGGCCTTAAAAACCCCAACAAATGCATATAAATGGCACCAATTTATCCATAAAAGCATTCATTCTTTATTGTACTAATTGTACATAGAATAAGGTTTTTAATGCCAAAATTATAGAATAAAGAGAAGAAAAGAAAAAGTAATAAAATATTGCAAATATTTTATGATCCTAACCCCGAGACCAAGGCCAGAATGGAATTGGTCGATAAGGAATAAAGTAGGGGGAGATAAGGGCCAATAATACATACCTCATTTATTCATTCTTCATTTATGCATTTTTGACACCTATTTTGTATATAATTATTTATTCATCAAATAAAGAAACTTTGTACATGAAAGTTGTAGATAATAATGTAAATAAAAATACAAAATTGAGTTTGTATAAAAATGATACACAGTGTACATTTTACACCCAGAATAAAATGCCAAAATCTCAACTTCACAGACCCATATCTTGCAAATAAAAACTCAAAATCACCCAAAATCGCCTTTAATTGTATATAACTTTTCAGGAGATATTTAATAAAATTAATTTCATAATTTTTGGAGTCCATCTGTGAAAGTTAGGTTTTTGGCCTTCATTGTACATAATACCTGATTAAAATATTAAATTTATTCAATATTCATTATTTTTATAAATTGATATTTTTAGAACCTTGTAAATAATATACATAACACATATACATATTGAAATAAGAATAAAACCCAAAAAGAATTTGTGAAATAAAATAAGCACATGCAATACATAGGCAATATACCTATGTTGTATATGTATATAAAATAAAAAGGGAGTTCATTATTTTATATTCACCTATATTTTTATTGTGCATATTACATATAATTTATTAAAAATACAAATCCAAAATAAAAAAACAAATAAAATTCATTAAATAAATAAAAGATATAAAATACAGGTAAAATACCTATAAGTATACCTACATATATATACCTATTTATTTAAAAATATGGATGAACTTATAAAAATTAAATAAAAATATACTCATACTTATAAAAATAATTTATAAATATATAAAATAAGAAAATAAAATAATAAAATAAAATAAAACAAAAATAAAATACATAAAATACCTGTAAATACACTTATAAATACATTATTAAAATAAACCCATAATAAAATACATCAAAAATTAAATAAAAATCATAAATAAATACTACATTAATTAATACACATTTTTTATTTTATAAGCAAATTCTAATAAAATCATTTATTATGTTAAATAAATTATTTCCGAATAAGTTTCCCTGTTTTGTCCTGTAGTGTCCTAGGTGGACCAATCAGGACGCGACCCTAGTTGACCCCTGGTCAACTGTCCCATTTGGGACCTGGCGCTTTAGAACCATCCTTTCCCCGTTTCCCTCCCTTTTTCGCGGATGTCTCGTCCACCGATTGCACTCGATTTCTTCACAAGATATGTTCACCATTCATTGTACAATCTCACCAACTCGTTCGATCATTTGTAAATACGCTAGATCAATACATAATCATCGGTCAATAAGTGTGCCCAGGGTTGTTTATAAATAAACACCTCCTCCTCCTTAGTTGAATTTGGCCATTTTTAATCCCTCTAAAAGCTTCGACTCAGTTCCTGGACGGACCCTTGTGACAGAAGGAGTGTCCCAGCTACTTGAATCGGCCGGAGGAGGGGACAATTTTGTCACGGCGGAGCACCGGCGTCCGTCCTGCTCCCTGGAGGCCCCCAGGTATAAGAGCTGTTCTTTCATGTTCTTTAGGTAGATTTTACTTCCAGCATTTCAATTACGCTTTTAATTCAGCCTTCAGATCAGTAGTGTAGCCTAGTTTAAGTAAATCGAAGTTCGTCGGAGCTCTGCTCCGGCGACTTCTCCACCGTGCCCTCGACTGTTTCCGACCCCCCTTACCATTTCATTTCGTTCCTCATCGCATTCTCCATCTCCCGACCACCTTTGTTCAACCAAAGACCATCTGTCTTCGCGAATCGGAGCTCCACCTCCGCCGTTCGTCGGAGCTCCTCCGCCTCGCCTCATCTTGCATCGCAGCTTCAAAACCCAGGGTCGAGGAGAAAGCCCTCATCCCCCTTGTCCTTCCTGTGCAGGTATCACGAAGAGAAGAGCCCTCTTGCACTCGATTTGAACCAGGAAGAGGTTCCTGGAGGTCCCAAGCTTCCCCAACCTCGCCTGATCTCCTCGGACCTCCAGAAGCCACGCCAAGACCATCATTCAATGCGGGGCACCGTCAGCAACGAGCAGAACACCTTAGACGCAAAGGAGAAGCCCTGAGGAGCCCGCAGATCACGATCGAAGCTCGCCCCGCGCGAGCTTCTTCTCTGTTCTTCCAGGTGGCCCCATCGCCGTCCGATCAGGATGATGCCCCCAGTTCGAACCAGAGTCGTTGGATGCACACCGTTTCGACCGTCAGGTTACGCCTCACGATCTAATCTCAAGCGTCCATCAGCGAAGCGGTATCGGCCGTTGGATGCGCGACGCGCGTCCAAGTGAAATCATCGTCGCCGTCCACCAGCGCACAGTTATGAGTAAATTGCAGATCGTTTCCCCCGCTTTTTGGTATTTACCGTGTACTGTTGTAAATAAAAGTTGAAGTTCAAATAATGTGGATATTTTGCATGGACCCCCCTATACGTTTGTGATGTTATCTTTAGGTCCAGTCCACGTCACCTCACGTGCCGTCCCACGTGGGGTGGTTAAATTGCACAAGACCCCCTGTATGTTTGTATATTTATCTTCAGTCCATAAAAAATAATTTCAAGTGTATTATTTTTGCGAAAATTTGCAACAAGGACCTTGAGCTTTCTAAAATTACAATTTTGTCCCTGTGGGTGCGGATCACGTGTAGTCCCACGTGATGGTCAAATTGCAAGGGGGCCCTGGCGGGTTTGCTTATTTGGTTCTAGTCCTTAAAATTGTAGAATAAGTTCATATATTTTGGTGTTTTTGCATCGTGACCCCTGCCTTTATTCTTATTTGCAAAAATGCCCCTGCCAGGCTGATTTATTTTTACTTGTTTCATGTATTTATTAAAAATACCTAGCTAGCTCCTAAAAATTCACAAAAATTAGGTTAGATGCTTGATACCTTATAGATGCACGCTATATTTTTGTTTGGAATTTTTGGGCATTTTATCTATTTATTAAAAATGAAAAAGGAGCTAATTTTGCACTGTTTAATCGAGAAAATACAAAAAAATATAAAATGCTTTTGAAAAATTATGAAAAAATTATATGTGATATATCTATTTTATGGAGTCCAGAAAGTGAAAAATCCTAAAAACAAGAAAAAGAAAACTAAAAAAATTTAGAAAACCTCAAAACTCTATAAAAAATATAAAAATGCAATAAAAATGTCAAAAATATATTTCTCTATGCTATAATTATCTAGACATTGTTATTTAGGTATTAAAATTAATTTGGGTAATTTTTGGATCTATTTTATATTTTTAGTACCCAAATTAGTATTAGCATATTTAATTAGTCCATATTACGGACATTTTTGGAATTATAAATTTATAAAAATTAGAAATATAAAAAAATATAATTAAAAAATTATATATATTATATCTAATATATATTGAGTAGTTAACAAAAAAAAGTATAACTTATAAATATACCTATGTATAATGTTTTTTTATCTATATATAACTCTTTATGTGCATATATATATCTATATTATATAAATAATATATATATATATATATATAAAAGTTATAAAAACAAAAAAAAATAAAAAATATAAAACCCTCAAAACCCACAAAAATAGAAATCATTCAAGGATGACCCTGATGTACATGAACACCCTTAGGCTACCCTTTTTATTGCTCTCTGTGGTTCGACCTCTACATGCTTATACACTATGCATTTTATGGTAGAGTTAATAAATGTTAATTCACAATTTTGGGACTTAATTGACTTATTCTTTAATGTGGGTTCATTGCTGATCAACTGGTGTTTTGTGAGCGGTCGCCTCAGCGACACTATATTTTAGCCCTCGCAAAATGCCCATTATCAGGGTCTTATTGTTCAAATTCTCTCGAACTCCAGCGAGTGTTGGATGAACTTCATGACGTGAGTGTTGATATCAATTGACTCTCCATATGGAGAGATGAGTTCACTGCACCACAAACCACAATTCCCGCTCAAGTCCAGACTAATCCTAATATTCTTGGACACAAAGATCAGGTAATAATCTCAGAATGTTCTTTACCTGAATATGACATCTTTTCTCATGATGACATGATTCATATCTCTCTCAAGAGCAGAAAGACCGTAACCATGCCTGATCGAGCAAAGGAATGCGGTGACATAGCCCTAGTGTCTACACCTAAGCATACATCTGGGGAAGAAGAAGAAAAGGAGAGGCCATCAATACCCATACCAGAGCACCAACTTTCACTAAAGTCGAGCGAGTCTGAGTTAGAGGAGGAGAACACACCACAACAATAGTATCCCCCACAACATCAGCCATTATTTTCCATCCCTAGTCCGAGTCAAAGTCCTTCTACCAGTCCCAGTCTGAATCATGTACAGACTTCTATTTTCAATAAAAGTGACATTTTAATACCTGATCTTGATCACTCAATCCCTTTCTCCCATGCTCTAAACACCATAAAAAAGAAAAACATAAAAAAACAAAAATATGAGGAGATAGTGTGCATCTGTAAAGAAAACATCAAGGTCACTTTGTCCTTAGATGAGATGATAGAAAGAGACACCGCTTTTAGGAAATACCTTAAGGTGAGATGTACACCGACAAGGGTCATCAAAAAGAACTCGGGTCGAATAAATAAGCACATCCTCTCCTTCGCTACATCTTGCTTAATCAGAAATGAGCTCCCAAGAAAGAAGAGAGATGTGGGTGCACACTTTGTAACTAGCTAGATCAACGAAATCAAGTTTTCTAGAACTCTATTAGACAATGGTTCCTTCATCAATCTCATGCCCACCACACTTTATGAATACCTGAATCTGGGACCTCTTAGTAAGTCGAGAGTCGTACTTCAGTTTGCAGATACATCAACTAAGGGACCCAGGGGCAAGATCAGGAATGTTGTAATCAACACTGAGGGACAAGACTATCATGTGGACTTTACAGTACTAGACATGCATGTCACTAGGAATTTAAAGGATTCCCAGATGATCTTAGGACGACCCTTCCTTATGACTGCAGGAGCCCTATTTGACTATACCTCTGGGAAAATCCAATTTGGAGATGTTGAACTAGAAATGAAGCAAACTAGATTCTAGAGACCTAATACAGAATTCAGCACCGAGTCAGTATCTTCTAAATCAGAGGCAGAGTGTAGCACGGTTACGACATTTCAGCCATGGAGACAGAACCCAACCACATAATCACTCTCATCTGGAGAGTACATTGTCAATCATTTGGTCTTCCAACTCTTTCAAGAAGACACTCTTCATGCATCTCCCTACACTCTAGGCGACTCAGAGGTCTATCTGGACTTGCCAGTCCCATTTCTTTTATGACAATCTAAGAGTGAGGAAGATGGGTCAGACGTGGCCTTTACCAAACTATGATACATCTTTAGCTATCCAACCCCTGAATCTGTTCAGTTGGTGGTAGATGACAACACAACCAGGTTCATCGGTGTTAGAGCCATACTTCTTAGACGATACATATCTTCCCGAGATCAAATTATTTCCCCCTACTCTTAAATATGCCTTCCTTGCAGAACCTAAGGGAAAGTTTCCGATCATCATAATCTTACATTTGACTGAAGAGCAGAAAATCTGCCTGCTAGAAATTTTAGAGAAAAACCACAAGGCAATATGTTGGAGATTGTCAGATCTCCAAGGAATCAACCCAACTCTTTGTTCACACCATATATACCTTGAGGAAAAATGCTAAACCCTCCCGTGAATTCAAGCGTAGGCTGAATCAAATTTACGGAAAGCGGTTAAGACTGAGTTAGAGAAATGGTGTGGAGCAGGGTTCATGAGTGGCAACCTTACACATAGTCCCGAAGAAGCATGGACTCCATATTGTCACCAATGAGGAGGGAGAGGAGATCATGACACGAGTACCCACGTCATGGCTGTGTGTGGATTGCAGGTGCTTGAATGTCGCGACGAATAAGGATCACTTCTCATTGCCATTTATTGATCAGATTTTGGAGAGACTGGTAGGAAGAGAATACTTCTGCCTTTTGGATGGGTACTCGGGCTACAATCAGTATGACCCCGAGGATCAGGAAAAGACAACATTTACTTGTCCCTTTGGTACTTACGCATTCAAGCGCATGCCTTTTGGTCTCTGTAACACCCTTGTTTGCAGAAATGGTTGGAGATGGCCTAGAAGTCTTTATGGATGACTTCTTGATCCATAGTGATTCATTCGATGATTGTCTCGCGCACCTGGAACAAGTCCTCGAGAAATGTAGGGAGGTTAATCTGGTGCTCTCCTGGGAGAAAATTCATTTCATGGTAAAAGAGGGCATCATGTTGGGGCACGCCATCTCCAAGAAGGGAATGGAGTTTGACCCAGCTAAGGTGGATGTGATCAAGAAACTCGAGCCACCAACCAACGTGAAGCAAGTACGGTATTTTCGAGGGCATGCCAGATTTTATCAGGGATTTATCAAGGACTTTTCAAAAATTGCCAAACTGCTAACTAAGCTCTTAGGGAAAGAAATCAAGTTCATCGTAGATCATAAGTGTCTTGAGGCCTTTGAGGTGGTCAAAAGAAGGATCATTGAAACTCATGTCCTACAAGCCCCGATTGGTCTCTCCCCTTCGAGATCATGTCCAATGCTTCCGATTTTACAGTAGAGGTTGTGCTAGCACAGAGGAGAAATAGAGTCCCTTATGCTATTCTTCACGTAAGAAAAGTTTAGATCTAGCTCAGAAAAACTATACTGTGATAGAAAAGGAAATGCTTGCTGTAGTCTTTGCCTCAGAAAAATTCGGATCTCTACTTCTAGGATCGAAGGTGACAATGTATACAGATCATTCAACCATCTGATACTTAATGGCAAAGAAAAACCCAAAGGCACATCTTCTCAGATGGATACTTCTATTCAGGAATTTGGTTTGGAGATTAAAGATAAGCCTGGAGTGAAGAATGTGGTGGTTGACCATTTGTCCTGGATCAAACAAGATAAAATCCCTAATTTAGAATCAATTTGTGAACCCTTCTCATGCAAGTCAATTTCTATTATTGACTCCCTCCCATGGTATGCCGACATGGTTAACTATCTTGTCTCTAAGAAAGTTCCTCGAGTTGGCCCACGAATAAAATTGACCGACTAAATTCATAATCCAGACACTACCACTAGGAGGATCCGTTCCTTTTCTTTGAAGGACCGGATTGTACATGGAGAAGATGTATTCCTCAGGAGGAATACCGAAGTGTCCTCACTCTATGCCACATCTTGGAGGCAGGAGGACACCACTCCGGGAATAGGACCATTGAGAAGATATTACAATGTGGATTTTATTGGTCGACTTTATTTAACGATATGCCTACAATTTTTCCAGGTCATGCCTAGTCTGTCAGAGAATGAGAGAACCATCGGTCCTAAGGATACCATGCCCATGCAACTCGTTATCATCTTTGATGTATTCAATGCATGGGGTATTGACTTTATGGACCCATTACCTAACATCCATGGATCTGAATATATTCTTCTCACTGGACTATCGTTTGAGGTGGGTGGAGTTTATCCCTACTCGAGCCGCAGACAACAGAACCATTTGTAATTTTCTAAAAGATCATAATATTTCGAGGTTCGAGATCCCTAAGGTTCTGATATTTGAAGGGGGTAGCCACTTTGTCAACTGGGAGGTGAAGAACTTGACTAAGGACTAGGACATCAGACACAATGTCGCTAGTCCTTACCACCCACAATCTAATGGCATGAAAGAGGTGTCAAACAGGGAGGTCAAAGGAATTTTACAAAAGCTGGTCTACCCTGATAGGAAGAACTGGTCCCAACTCCCGGACCAAGTTCTATAGGATTACAAGATGGCTAAGAAGACCCCATTTGAGCACCTCTCCGTTTAGAATGTATTTGGAAAACCATGTCATTTGCCTGCAGAATTAGTGCACAAATCAGAATGGGCCATCAAAAAGATAAACTAGAATTGTCATCATGGAAAGAAGAACATAGGTATGGATTTAAATGAGCTCTCAGAGATCAGAAACCATGCATATGAAAACAACATAATCTATATGAACAAAGTAAAGAAATGGCATGAAAAACACATTATAATAAATAACTTCATCACAGGGTAGAAAGTGTGGTTGTTTAATGCAAGGTTAAAGATTTTCCAAGGCAAGCTGAAATTGAAATGGACATAACCTTTCATCGTTAGGGAAGTAAACAACAATGGCAGTGTTGAGATTTATGAGATACCAAACAATGCAGACACTTCCTTATTCAATGGACATCTTCTTAGTACTTCATCGAATCAAATGAGCAGTTAGATCAGGTTGAGCGGATCTCCTTCAAATGGCACATAAAATTAGACAAAAAATCCCTCGACCCACGTGAAAACTTGATAAATGAAGCCATCCTCTTCAGTACATCTAGAAGATTCAACCGATGAATTGTATATCCACCTATGACCTACTCGGTCCTCTACCTTTGATCTCTCTTTCATACTTAGGTTAACCTGAGACTAAATATCGGGGGGGGGGGGGATATCATTGCGTATACATCATGTTTATTCTTTATTCTCACCTCGACAACCCCATTTCCACTTTTCTGCTATGCTTAGGCCCTCAAAAGCCTAAGTATGGGGGGGGGGGGCGGGGTGATTCGACTTCCTATTTCTTTTCACTCAACTATGCTTGGTACGATCCTTGTCTACATTTCACTTAGTGCCATGAGGACATAACACAAGCTACGTATAGGGGTGTGTGTATATTCTATATACTTTATCCATAGCTCGTACTTTAATTGTTTTTACATTAAAAATCAGGAATGAGTATAAGTTGTGTATATTATGTTTATTATACAAAAATTATTTTTTAAATAATACCTATCTTAACGTTTTGCAAAAATTAAGGGGTATAACAAGTCTAAACAAGGAAAAAAAATCAAAAATCAAATAGTCCTATCCCTGACATATTCACTTTCACTCAAGAACTGAGGAATAAAAGAAACTCTGGTTTATGAAGTCCTTCGATTAAGAGTAAACTGGCATTAGTATCAACATCTTTGGAAACTCAAACCGAAGATGATGTTCTCTTTCAGAAAGTGACAAAATGTACGGCTGTCTACAGCTCGAGTGGGGATAGCTTCAACCCAGCGACTCACATCATCAATAGCAAGAAGGTTGTGCTCATATCTCTGACTGTTAGAGAAGGGTTCCATAAAATTGATGCCTCAAGCATCAAATACATCTACTATATTGGGATCTTTACCTGTAAGGGTACCTTTCAATCTCTGACAGTCAATGCCGCGCTTGACATATGATGCGGCATCCTTAATGAATGTAGGCCACCAGAGGCCACACTGTAATACTTTCGTTGTCGTTCTATCTCTAAAGTGGTGCCCGATGAGCCGCCCGATAGACTAAGGTAAATATATCACTAAGGTCGTTGCGACCTCAGTCACTTGGGGCTCAGAGCTCAATCAAGAAAACAAAATCAGACCACCAATTGAGAAGACAAAAATCAATGGAAACCAAAATAGCGATCCTGCTATGTGATTAACCTAGTATAGCACCCAGGGTCGGACTCAGGGAGCACGAGTTGGCCTCGCGGCCTACGAAGTAGTCAGAAAAGAAAATATAACAAAAACAAGTATTTTTGGTGGTTTTTAATTATTTTTATATTTTTTTAGGAATTTTAATAATGAAGGAAAATAATAAAAAGACAAACAAAACAAGCGCAATCAACAACTTATTTAAACACTCTTAAAAGCTCCAAAAATTCAAACAAAAATATTTTTATGTTTTTTTAGGTTTTTACTGTTTTTTATGAATTTTTGAGATTTTTATAATTTTTATAGAATTTTCTAAAAATCAAAAAGGGTGAAAACAGTGAAAACTACTGTCCAGCCAGGCTTGAAAGGGCCAAGAAAAATATCAAATGGTCCTATAATAGTCTGGAGGTAATTTTTATGAAAAGTATAAACAATAAAGACAATTCAGAAGAAAAGTTTGTATTTTTTAATTTTTCTATAATTTTCTAGAATTTTTATAAGTTTTTAAGTGTTTTTTAATTTTTAGATTGGATAGAAAATCAAACACAACAAAACTAACAACTACTATTTTTTTTGGAAATTTTAACAGAGTTTTAATAAATTTTTATGATTTTATAAATCAAACAGAAGCAAAAACAACAGCTTTCTAATTTTTTTAAAATATCAAAACGCCTCAAAAATGTACCAAATTTTTGGTGAAAATTTTACACACTGGTAGGAGCCACGCATCCAATTTTCACGTGATTTGGACTTAATTTGATATTTATTTAATTCAAAAAGAGGCCCACAGTGTATAGGGACCTAAGTGTAATAAAAATATGTTCTAAGGGCCAAACAGTAACAAGGCAAGAAAATATAAGGGCCCTCGTGCAAAATGTCCAAGTAATCATGCGCGGGGCACGTGAATCAGGCACAGAGGGACCTCTTTGCAATTCCTATTTCTAAAAATGCAACCAGGAACACATAGAAACCACAGGGCGAAATGTGCAAAATAACCACAACCTCACGTGTCGATGCACACGATCCACATAAATAAGGACTAAAATGCAAATGTCTGAAACATAAAGGTCTGATGTGCAATTTTTCCAAAATAAAAACAATTAATTAAAATATTTACAGGACTATATTGCAAAAGAAAAATGACAAGGGCCTAAGTATGAATTTCCCCTTATTATCGGAGGGACGGGGGCGTGCCACGTGGCTGATCTGACGGTGCTGGAGCAAGGGCAACCCTTCGTCTAGATGGACGGTGAGGAGGAAGCCACATGGAGATCAGACGGTGATGGATATCGGGCTCCTCTTCATCTGAACGTGCGGTCCGGATCAAACCCCAGGAAGATCTGACGGTCGTGAGGCTCCTCAAATAGATGGATCGGATTGAATCTGGAGCGTCGGGGACGATCATATGGCTACTGAAGGTCCTGGATGAATTCGACTCCGATGAACTTCGCCGGAGCACCACAGGTGCGCTGGACCTCCTCGGGAGCTGTAAAGATGTGGAACAGAATCGCCAAGGCCTCCCGCAGCTGGTGGACTCCTCCGATGAGATCGGGAAGCTTCGAGGAGCTCCAGCGACAAAGGCGGAGCTGGACCTCTATTCCTAGATGTTTGGACCCTCAGATGGGTCTCCTTCGACCTACAAAACTGCACAAGAAGCTTCCTGGGTCGAGGGCAAACTGCCTCGACCCGGTTAGAGGTGGAATGGGTGCGTGGGTGAGTCGGGTGGATGACCTCCGGTGAGGCGACGGCGGCGCAGATTGAACTACCTGTTCTGGGGTGAGACAGGGGGAGTGAGTGGGTGCAGAACGTGAAGAGGGGTCTCACGGAGATGATGGTGTCGTCCGATGATCGAATCAATGAGTGGGGTGACGTGCATTGATCGGAGACGACAGAGGACCGATTTGGGCGTAATGGGAAATTAGGTGAAATGAAGGGGATTCAAGGTTACCTAATGAGTGGAATCGACTGGGGACGAGCTAAGGAAGCTCTGGGTAGTCGCCTCGAAGGGTCGTCGGGTCCCGAGGCTCGGGCGCACCTCATGGCGGCGCACGACGACAAGGGGTTGCTGGATCAGTGGCTGATGGCCTCCTCCTCCTCTCTGCAACACGCCAATCGATAGCTGTCACTCTAGGGATTAGGGTGGAGGTCCTGGGACGAAGGAGCATCGCTAAAGATGGCGTGAAATGGCGGCTGGAGCTGGAGCTATATAGTGGTGCAGGTCCGGCTAAATGGAGTTGGGCATGGATGCATGGAGCATGGACCCCTAGAATCCACCCCGGGCGAGGGTCTCAGATAAGCAAGGATCAAATGGAGCCCGGAGTTTAGGGATTTGGCGATCGGATCAAGTGGGGAAAAGTAGGAGAAATCGGGTCGGGGCAACAAGATCCGAGTCTGGTGGTCCCGGGGGGAGAGTTGATCGGGGGTCAACATCCCCCGTGGACCAATCAGAGCTTGCCAATTATTAAAGATTTAAAAATTCAATAAAAAAATAGTAAATGCAATTATTTCGAAAAACTTAAAACATGGAAAATGTTTATTTATTTTTGAATTATTTTTAGTGATTTTTAGTTATTTTTTTGAAATAAAAATAATGTATTTACAATATAGTATTATTATATATAGGTATATGCATGTATTTATTTTTGATTTTGATTTTTAATTATTTATTTTTATATATTTATTCTAATTTTAAATTTTATTTATTTATACCATAAAATTTGGAATAAAAGGGTATTTTTATTTTATTTTTATTATTTATTTACATAGGTGAAATAAATACTTTTATAAACATATGTACATGATATATATACAAGGTAGATTTTGATTTTTATTTTGTTTCTTTTTATTTTATTTTTAATTTTCTAGTTTTTATTTTATTTATTTACACCATGAAATGTGGAATGTAAATATATTTTTATTGAAGTTTAATTATTTATTTGCAAGAGGAAAATAAATAGATGTGTAGTTTTATACACATGGTCTATGTACAATGAAGAAGGAAATTTTATTTATTTTATTTCTATTTATTTTTCTCATTCTTATTTTAATTTTATATTTACAAATATATACAAATAAATAAACACCGATTTTTATTTTTATTAAGAGGAAAATAATATTATTTATATACAGGTATATGTACAAACACATGAGCTTCCCTATCTCTCTCTACTTGGATTCTTTTGCGGTCAGGCCCATTCTGAGCCCTCCCTTGGGATTAGGTCGCTCAATATTTATTCTAAATATCTCCCTCTTTTTCTTTTATTTCTTTATTTTTTTATTTATGCACAAAAACATGCTAAATATACATATTTACACAATGCATGCACTTTGACAATTTATGCTATTTACAAGAATATACATGTGTTTTGCATAGGTTTTGTAGCTAAAATAAAAGAATAAAGAGTGATGAATGGTATTCATCACCCCCTATACTTAACTTCGCTAGTCCCTTAGCAAACACTTATTTGAAAAAGATGTGAAAAAGAAGAAGAAAAAGAAAAAGAAAAAGAGGAGAGAATGCATGGATTAATGCTGAGTATTAAACTTGCCTTCATTAAATTGAAATATGGAGCTCGATCAGATCTTTGGATTATTAATGTGTCGGAACCTTATTTGGACTTAGGTGTAAAACTTAACAGCCTCCAAGATCCACTAATCTATAGTCAAGACTTCTCAACAATCCAGATCAGAACAAGTCTACATACACAAACCCTGAAGACCATGAATCTTTCCTTGTACAGTGTAAGTGAGGTATAACTCTCTACCTCAGAAGTAGCAACTTGACAACCCTCACCAACAAGGTAACTCTATGACCCTAGTCTGGCCACTCTTTCCTTGAGGAGCGGGGTATTCCCTTCTAAGTTCAAGTTCAACCGGCTCAAGAAGAGGGGGAAGAAGAGAATGGACCATGGCCAGTATAGCCATGTATCCTTGGGAGCTCAACCAGTGTAGCTAAGTCTCCCTGCTGCAAGCTACATAATATGGAACATGAGTCTCAAGCTTTGCTTATTTGCACTATATACATACTCCGGTGGGATTATCATTTTCTATCAGACCCACCACTTTTTTGGAGTTATTTTCTTTTTGCATTTTTTCAAGTGCATCTGTACAACATATTTACATGGTGCATCATATGTACATAAGGAGTTTTTCCTCTTGAGCCAGTAGACTATCCCTCTTTTGAAGCATTATTGCAACCCACAACTCCTGTCGTTAGACCTCATGGCAACCAGACCAAGTTGAGACGTACTTCCTTCACTAAAAGAAGAAGAGAGGTTTCGCCTAGAAGTACTACCCTCATATGCTAACCCAAGTCAAGGAAGACTGCCTCCTCACCACCTCATCCGTAGAGAGCTCGGTGTAAAGTGCGGGTCCAAGTCAAGCCATTGTCTATATGAGTCATGTGTGTGTTGTTAAGTGCTCTACTTAGGCTCATTGAGATGACATGTGATCATATCCTAGTGGACTCAAAGAATTAAGTCACCATGGACCTGAAAAACCTTAACCTTAAGCCCTATAAGGTTCCTCTTATAATTAGGTGGATTAAGATCTTAATCAAGCTCCATTTCCCAAATTAATTCCAGTCTAGTTTAAATGTCAACTATAATCCAGGAAAAACTATACAAATATATACAAAGATGCTATTTACACAATATTTACACACATGCAAAATTTTTGAAAAATGTTTTGAAATCATGAATGTGTGCATGAATGCAAGTTTTGCAAAATATTTACACAAATTTACACAAGGTTTTTGCAAACTTTTGATTTTCAAAACATTTTGGAAAAATTTTGTACTATATACATAATTTTGATATGCACATATTTACACATAATTTACACAAAAGGTTTTTGAAAACATTTTTACAAAAATAATTTATATAATAGCTATGTATGTGCAATAAAAGAATGTGTATTTACAAGGAAAATTTTTAATTTTTATGGATTTTTGGGTTTTTAGCCAATTTTATTTATTAACACACTCACACAAAGTACGAGTTATGGCTAAAGTATATATGAAATATATACAACCCCCCTATACTTATCTCGAACGATGTCCTCCAAGTCAAGAGCGATGAAGAAGACATAACTCGTGCTTAGTATAGGGAAGTAAAAAGGAAGGCTATATTCAAGGACGAATGAAAGAATAGAAAATCAAGAGGGCCTCGGCTTTTCCCCCTATACTTAGGATCAAATAATCCTAACTATAGCAGGCTGTACTCAAAGGGAAATCCGAGTGAAGAATGTACATGGTCTACCCCCTATACTTAGGGTAAAATATCCCTAAGTATAGGCAGCAAAAACAGGGGTAGAAATGAATCAAAATAATACCCAAGAGTCCTACATCCCCCCTATACTTAGGGTAAAGTACACCCTAAGTATAGCATAATCATAGGATGAGCAAAGGGATGTGGGACTAAAGAATGGAATGATATGGACAACTGGATCTATACAAGTCGGAAGAACAATGATAATCAGGCGTGAGATGCAATAGATGTGAGTCAAAAGACCACATCTCACGCAAAGTGAATAGGGGTAACATCAACGACCCACGGCTCATGATCTAGATATGGCTTGAGCCGCTGGCCGTTCACTCGAAAGGTACTCTCAGAAGTCAACTCAGATATGTCAATATTCCCATTGTCGTGTACCTTTCTCACCAAATACGGTCCCTTCCATTTGCTCTGTAGCTTCCCTGTAAATAGACGAAGCCTAGCATCAAACAGCCATACTCTCTGTCCAGGCTCAAAATGCTTGTGGCTGATATGAGAATCATGCCACTCCTTCACTCTCTCCTTGTACTGTAGGCTGTTTGAGAAGGAGGTATCACGAAGCTCCTCCAAGGCTGCTAACTCTGCCCTCCTCTGATCTCCTACACTATCTGGATCCAAAAGTATATCAGTGACAACCCAAAGTGACCTATGTCTCAACTCAACAGGTAATGGCACGGCTTGCCATAAATGAGGCGAAAGGGAGATGTGCCCAAAGGTGTCTTGAAAGACGTCCTATATGCCCACAAGACCGAGTCCAAAAGCTGTGGCCAATCCTTTCAGTCAAGGTGGACAACTTTCTGCAATATAGTCTTGATCTCCCTGTTCGACACTTCGGCAGACCGTTCGTCTGAGGGTGGTATGGAGTGGCAACTCGATGGTCTATGCCGAACTCGCTAGCAAGGGACTTTACCTTGTCGTTGACGAAATGAGTCCCCCCGTCAGATATCAACACTCGAGGTACCCCGAACTGTGAAATGATATGCTTCCTCAAAAATCTGCAAACAGTCCTATCATCTGCGGTTCGGGCGGGGATGGCCTCAACCCAACGACTAACATAATCCACGGCCAACAGAATGTACTCGAATCCCTGACTCCTAAGTAATGGACCCATGAAATCGACGCCCCATGCGTCAAAAACCTTACAGAAGTGAATGGGCTGCATCGGCATCATACCACACTGTCCGCAAGTGCCCATCCTCTGACAGTTAGTACACCTCTTCACGAACTCATCAGAGTCCTTGAAGAGGGTAGGCCGCCATAGGCCGGATTGGAGCACTTTCTGTGCCGTTCTCCTCCTAGAGTGATGTCCTCATGCCTCGAGCTTGTGGCAGTAAGTGAGGACGCTATGGTGCTCCTCCTAAGGAATGCACCTACGCCAGACGCTATCCCCTTCTTCATTGTAAAGGATGGGATCCTCCCAGTGGTAAGACTTGGCCTTCGCGAGGAAGGTCTCAAGTCTCTGCCTGGGCCAATCTTGTGGGACTTTCTTAGCAACAAGAAAGTTCGCAATATCGACGTACCACGGGAGAGAGGTGATAGCAAGGATCGCCTCATCTGGGAAGGTCTCACAAATAGGCTCAGTCTGCTCAGAATCCTCAAGATGCTCTAATCGAGAGAGATGATCCGCCACATTCTTGACTCCAGGCTTATCCTTAATCTCTATGTCAAATTCCTGGAGTAGAAGGATCCATCTGGTCAATCTGGCTTTGGAATCCTTCTTTGCCATGAGGTACCTGATGGCGGTATGGTCAGTGTATATAGTCACTCTAGATCCGATAATGTAAGATCTAAACTTATCTACGACAAAAACTACGGTTAGCATCTCCTTCTCAGTGACTGTGTAGTTCCGCTGTGCGACATCCAATGTACGGATAGCGTAGTGAATAGCAAATGGGACTCCATCCCTCCTCTGTCCCAGCACGGCCCCTACGGCAAAATCGGAGACATCCGTCATGGTCTCGAATGGGAGAGACCAATCAAGCGGCTGGAGAACAGGAGCCTCTACAACACATCCTTGAGAGTCTCAAACGACGAAAGACACTTGTCATCGACAAGGAACTAGGTGTCTTTCGTCAGCAGATCAGTCAACGGTCGGGCAATCCTACTGAAATCATGAATGAAGCGTCGATAGAAACCGATGTGCCCCAGAAAAGACCGTAACTGCCGCAGGTTGGATGGTGGTGCGAGTTTTCTAATGACATCTACCTTGGCCGGATCAACCTCCATGCCCCTGTTGGAGATGATATGGCCAAGCACCTTCCCTTGAGTCACCATGAAGTGACTCTTCTCCCAAGACAGCACAAGGTGAACCTCAATGCATCACTGAAGGACTCGGTCTAGGCAGTCAAGACAGGAGTCGAATTCGTCGCCGTAGACCGAGAAATCATCCATGAAGACCTCCAAGCACTCCCCCACCATGTCTGAAAAGATAGATAGCATGCACCTCTGAAAAGTCACAGGGGCGTTGCATAGCCCAAATGGCATGTGTCTGAAGGCGTATGTGCTGAAGGGACATGTGAAGGTAGTCTTGTCCTGGTCCTCGGGCGCGATGGCCACCTGATTGTAGCCGGAGTACCCATCCAAGAAGTAGTAGTGGCTCTTCCCTGCCAGTCTCTCAATGATCTGATCTATAAAGGGTAGGGGAAATGATCCTTCTTGGTGGCCTGGTTGAGTCGTCTGTAATCCACGCAGACCCGCCAAGAAGTGGGTACCCGGGTAGCGATCTCCTCTCCAGACTCGCTGACTATTGTAGTGATGCCCGTCTTCTTGGGCACCACATGCAACGGACTGTCCCACTTGGAGTCAGAGATGGGGTAGATAGAATCGGTGCTCCACCATTTCGAAATCTCCTTCATGACAACCTCTCTCAGATTTGGGTTCAGCCGCCGCTGGAACTCACGCGACGGCTTCGCCTCCTCCTCGAGATAGATAGGGAGCACATGGCCGGACTTATCCCCTGGAGATCGTCTACGCTCCATCCTATCACCTTGCGGTTCTTTTCAAGAACCCCCATCAGACAGGATTCCTGCTCTCCAGTCAAATCGGCGGAGATAATGTCTGGGTACATCTCGTGCTCACCCGCAAGGAATCTATACTTCAGCAACGCAGGAAGTGGCTTCAGCTCTGGACAAGTAGGTGCTGGCGGATCTGGCCTCTGAAAGCTCTGAGTGAATGCTGCCAAATACACATGGGAGAACGGAAACTCTCGCTCACAATCAGAATCTGGAGAAGGCTGCTCTGCTGAACTGTCTCTGCTCTGCATGGCATCTACCTCCTCTCTAGCTGCAGGGTCAGTGGAAGTCAGGCATGGTATAAGATCATCAAACTCTGCCCAATCGACATCTGACTCCGAGGGATCTGTATCAGACTTACTGAAAAACTCTGTCTCGCAGTCAAAAACTGGCTCTGCTGCCTCAAAGGTATCCTGGACCAGGAATGCGCTCTCCAAGCTCTCCTCTAGTGGCGTCTCTGCATCAGCGGGCTTTGAAGGTGAGAGGATGGCCTGTGCATCAGGGTCTGCCCAAACTGCCTCGTCATCTTTGATCACAAAGTTGCAGTCCTGGTGGATGTCTGGCCCTGCATCTGTCATCTGCTCTGAATCAGTGGTCGGCTTTGAGCATGCTGAATCTCTGACTCCGATGTCCTCGACCGTCTCTATTTGTATACTTTCGCCCTCGACACGAAAGTATACCTTCCTGCTATCATGGTCGGTCATTGCCTTGGGTGTGGCCAAGAACGTGTGACCTAAAATGATGGGGGTATCGGTCACAGACTCAGGGATCTCCATGTCCAACACAACAAAGTCCACGGGGAATTGCAGGCCCTGAATCGTGACGACAACGTCTCTCAGCAACCCCTTCGACCTCTTGATAGATCGATCAGCAAACTGAAGGACTGTCCTGCTCTGTTGTAGAGTGCCCAACTCGAAGCGGTCGAGAAGGGCTGCCGGAAGTAGGTTGATCGAAGAACCGCTGTCTAATAGAGTGCGGTCGAACCTCTGCTCTCTGATGTGGCATCTGACATACGGGGCTCCTGAATCTGGCCTCTTTGCCGGCAGACGGTTCTGAATCGCGAAACACGTGGCTCTGGTTAGCACATGGATCTCAGACTGGTGGTTCCTCCTCTCCCTCCTAACTGTGGTCCCGTCTCTGAGCGATCTCTAGAGTAGAGGGATGTGCTCCAAGGCCTCCTGAAGAGTCAGCTGAATGTGGAATTAGTCGATCATCTGCTGGCTGAACTCTTCCTGCTGCTTCTTTTTGGGATTTTCTATTTTCTTCCCCTTACCCATGTGAAGTGCTCTAGGGAAGGGGATCACAGGGTCCTTCTCAGATGAAGGATTAGGAGAGGGTCTAGGCTGCTCAAGTCCGGCAGAATCCACACATACATTAAGCACCACAGGTGGATTAGAAGAAAATAAACCCTTTCCTTTATTGCCAGAAGTGTCCTGAGATACATGAACATATGGAAAGACTACAGGACTAGCAGAAGTAAAAACGGTGGCAACAACACCACCCTCGGCATGTCGACTCGCGACATCAGCACCACGCTCTGGCTCGGCAACATTGGTGGCATCAGTACCACCTCCTCCATCTGGTGAAGCGATGACATCAGTACCATCGGTGGGATCAGCATCCATGGTGGCATCAGCACCACCGTCATCATCTCTAGCGGCATCAACACCACTCTCCTCCTCGCCCGGCACTCTGGAAGTGGCCTCGGGGTGTCGCTCAGATGAGGCGCTGCCTGCTGGCATCCTACCGCTCCTAAGTATGACAAAGTCAACATCAAAAAGATATGCAGACATATCACCAAATGAATCACTGGAGTGGCATACTCTGTGAAATCGACCTGCTCAGACTTCCTCTTTGGGTTGGTAGGGTTCGGCTCACTCTAGGCAGGTATGGCAGCCTTCCCTCTCATGATCTCCTGCATCTCCTGGCGGAACTCATCCATCTCCCGTCTGAAAGTAGCCTGCTGCTCGGTCAAGAGGCGAGCTAGATCGTTTGAGGCAGGGTTCTCATAGGTTAGCCCATGAGAACCTGACGGATGGCCTCGCTGGTAGTGAGGCTGCTGCTGTGGCTGGTGCTGCGGGTGAGAGGGGTACTGTTGTGGATAAAACTGCTGCTGAGGCTGATCATGCCTCCAAGAATGTCCCTGCTGGTAGGGACGAGGACCATACTGCTGTGGATGGGGCTGGGATGACTGCTGCTAATGGTGATCTCGCTGATGGCCGTACTGGCCACCCTGAACTGTAGGCTGCTGCTGGGAATTGGCACCTCCGGCTGACCAACGGAATCCGGGATGGTCTCATCGGATACTGGGCTGGGGTCGGTTGTACCAAATCCCGTTGACATCCATCAACGACTCGGGCTCGTAGGGTGGCGGAGGAAGTACGACCAGAGGCTGATTCAGCTGGTAAACCACCATCTGAGTGTCTGGGGATGGTGGTGACTGGTAGTAGGGCTGCGGCTGCTGGTACGGCTCTGCCTGTATAAGGTGGACCTGTCTAGGCTGGTTGGAGCTGGAGCGCTGGGACGAGCTGCCGGTGCCACTCGGATCTCCTCGTGACTGAAGACGGGGCTGAGAAGCCGTATGTGCCTCCTGGAGACACATGAGCTGTGTCTTCAAGTCACTCAATGTCTGTGCCATCTGATCCATCTACGTGATACCCTGGCACTGCTTCTTCTCTATGATCACCATCCGATCCAGCTTCTCGCTGATAATACCCATGTCGGCGGCTGTGGACTCGGCCTGTGCGGCTGCCGCTGACGAAGTGGAAGGACCGACGTCGACCCGTGCGATCCTCTGGTACTGCATGGTATGTGGCTGGGGGCGTCCCTGAGCGTATAGTCGGGTCTGGGACATCACAGTGTAGTTCTCGGCCATCTCCTCGTAGGTGGCCCATGCCTGATCCTCATCTCTGGAAAAGTAGGACCCGCCACATGAAGCGTTCACCAGGCCCTGTAGCTCTGGTGTCAGCCCGCAGAAGAAGCTCTGAACTAGGTTCGGCTTCGAAATCTCGTGGTGCGGGCATCTGTCTCTAAGCTCTCTAAACCTCTCCCATGCCTCGTGGAATTGCTCATTGGGGAGCATGGAGAAGTTGCTGATCAGGGCTCTAGCTGCATTTGTCCGCCCGAGTGGGTAGTACTTATTCAAGTACTCGGTGCAGAGCTGCTCCCAAGTGTACCCGAACTTCCCCAGATGCTTCAGCCAGGTGGCTGCTCTGTCGGTCAGTGAGAAGGGGAAGGCAATCATACGAATGGTATCCTCCTCCACCTGTCTGTCGTGGACTGCGCTGCAGATCATCAGAAACTCCTGGAGGTGAAGATGGGGCTCCTCAGTGGCGAGCCCATGGAACCGGGGGAGGAGCTGAAGGGTGTTCGGGGGGAACTTGAAGTCCCCCACGATAGTTGGTAATACCACCCAACGGTGCGTCAAAGTCGATCCAGGGTTGTGCAACTCCCGCATCGGTCTCGGCTGGTCTGGCATTGCCGCTGCTGCAGCGGCTGCTGCTGCATCGTCGGGTCTCCTCGGGACATCTCTGGGCCCGCGTTGGTCGCAGTCGGCTCTCATCTGCTCCATTTCTCGCCTCATCTCAATCATAAAGGCTCCCTGATCCCTCAGCTGCTGCTGTACTATCTCTAGAGAGGCGATCAGGGTGGAGTTAATCGCACCCTGGTCCATGATGAATGTCTGCTCGGCTCGGGGACCTCCGATGCAGTCGTCGCTGCTGTCGGCCATGGTCTCTGCAAAGGCAAAAGAACCAAACTCAGGTGCCGATAAATCTGACTGTGGTCTCTCATCTGGCACTGGCATCTCAGGAATGGTAGAATGGTGGTCGAGGGGGAATAGGGTGGAGTCGAACTCGGGTTCGGAGAGCGGGTCTCGGCTCTCGCGAACCAACCTAGATGAACGGGCGGGAGTGCTGAAAAGCGGTGCAGCCAGAGGCTGCCTAAGGGACCTCCTACCCATCATCTTGATCTGGCGAGTCGGGCGGATGGAATTTGAGAACAACTATGATAAGCAAGCAAACCCCGGATTCACCTACTCAACGCGAGCTGAAGACCATAAGAGTTCTGTCAATTATCTTGTCAGTTTTTATTAGGTGATCAAGTCAAGAGAGCAGAGCGGTTACGTGACCTGTTGGGAATCCGGTTCCCCCAGGAGACTGTCCCGATCCCGAACTAGATCTTTCCCAGCCAGTACAAGCCGCAGACCATTTACCGGCTACCCGATCGGCTTGCTCTGTTAAGGATATTGTGGCCTGCTTTACCGGAGACCGGAGCGATCCTCACTGGAGAACGACTAGCCCAGAAGCAGTAGTCTGAAGGAGGTCCAGATGTGGCTCTATCCTAGGGTGCGGGTCACTCTCTCGCACATGCAAACCAGACAAGGAGGGGGTTGCTCTCCCCAAGACAAATTTTTCTGGTGAGTGTCTTTTAGGGTCAAGTTGAGTTAGCAGTCCCAATTTTATGGTTTTAAATTTTAGGTATTTTGCAAATAACAACAATCGCCTAACGAATTTTTCGATTCTCCTGGTTATTTAAGTCCAAAAACGGGGGGAGAAGTCGAAAAAACCGATGCACGTGAAATCAATGATGCATGCACGAGATAGAAGACGTACCTGACTCCAACAGTCTACATGCAATATTATCCGTGCATAATTGAAAGACAGAATTAAAACTACCTAAATGATGCAAGCGGAAATCCGGGCCCTAACAAGCAATTCTACTCGAAAGAACGATGGCTAAATGGTCAACATGAGGGGTTGGTGTCCGGTCTCGGATGCCGAACGGTGCCCGCCACAACGGGTCCTGCCAACGCTATATACGACCTCTAGCGGTGCGGGACCCCTCAAGTGACCAAGTAGTCTTTTTATTAATCTTTTTTATTTTGGTCCAATTAACGGTCTATAGGTACATGCAGTTTTATTAGGTGTTTGGATCCTATTTATTATGGCGCAATCAAGCAAAAATCCTAAGCTAAGGTTGAAATCCATGAGAATCAATAAGGCAGGAAATAAACGATAAAAAGCCACGAAAAAAACCCACGAAAAAGCCGGTGGGGTCCCCCGAGCACATCGGTGCTCGCGAAACAGACCCCGAGAGTCTAAGTGTCCAAGGTCTCTGGTCCCTGTATTATTACAACAATTCAAATATGCAGGAAATAAAACTAATCTAAAACTACACTACTCTCGCACTCTGTTGCCTCCTCGCGCTCTCCTGCGGCTCCGTGCAGAAGGGAGCCGCCTCCGATTCCCGCAGTTGCATCGGCTCCTCGAGAGGAGCTGCCTCGGTCCTCGAGCCCTCGCAAGTAAACAACAAAGTGTCAAATACCAGATAAATAAGCAAGTAAAATAAAACATGGTATATGTGCAAAAATGCGAAATAAAAGTAAACACTCAAAATGATTAAAACCCAAAATAAAAGAAAATAAAAGAAAATGAAAATAAGAGAAAAACGAAAAGCCGCGAAAAGCCGCGGACGAAGAAAAAGCCACGGAAAATCGCAAAAAAGAAAAGAAAAATCAAAACTGACTACTAAGATGTGTTCCCCGGCAACGACGCCATTCTGATGAGCCGCCCGATAAACTAAGGTAAATATATCAGCAAGGTCGTTGCGACCTCAGTCACTCGGGGCTCAGAGCTCAATCAAGAAAACAAAATCAGACCACCAATCGAGAAGACAAAAATCAATGGAAACCAAAATAGCGGTCCTGCTATGTGATTAACCTGGTATAACACCCAGGGTCGGACTCAAGGAGCACGAGTTGGCCTCGCGGCCTACGAAGTAGTCAAAAAAGAAAATAAAACAAAAACAAGTATTTTTGGTGGTTTTTAATTATTTTTATTTTTTTTGGAATTTTAATAATGAAGGAAAATAATAAAAAGACAAAAAACAAGCACAATCAACAACTTATTTGAACACTATAAAAAGCTCCAAAAATTCAAACAAAAACATTTTTATGTTTTTTTAGATTTTTTTACTATTTTTGGTGAATTCTTGAGATTTTTATAATTTTTATAGAATTTTTTAAAAATCAAAAAGGGTGAAAATAATGAACTATTGTCCAGCCAGGCTTAAAAGGGCCAAGAAAAATATCAAATGGTCCTGTAATAGCATGGAGGTAATTTTTATGAAAAGTATAAACAATAAAGACAATTCAGAAGAAATGTTTGTATTTTTTTGGTTTTTATATAATTTTCTAGAATTTTTATAAGTTTTTAAGTGTTTTTTAATTTTTAGGATTGTTATAAGTCCAAAAATAACAAAAATTAGATAGAAAATCAAACACAGCAAAACTAACAACTATTATTTTTTTTGGAATTTTTAACACAGTTTTAATAATTTTTTATGATTTTATAAATCAAACAGAAGCAAAAACAACAGTTTTCTAATTTTTAAAAATATCAAAATGCCTAAAAAATGTACCAAATTTTTGGTGAAAATTTTACACAGTGGCAGGAGCCAGTTTCCAATTTTCACGCGATTTGGATTTAATTTGATATTTATTTAATTCAAAAAGAGGCTCATAGTGCACAGGGACCTAAGTGTAATAAAAATATGTTCCAAGGGCCAAACAGTAAAGAGGCAAGAAAATATAAGAGCCCTCGTGCAAAATATCCAAGTAATCACACGCGGGGCACATGAATCAGGCACGGAGGGACCTCTTTGCAATTCCTATTTCTAAAAATGCAACCAGGAACACATAGAAACCACAGGGTGAAATGTGAAAAATAACCACAACCTCACGTGTCGATGCACGTGGTCCACATAAATAAGGACTAAAATGCAAATGTCCGAAACATAAAGGTCTGATGTGCAATTTTTCCAAAATAAAAACAACTAATTAAAATATTTACAGGACTATATTGCAAAAGCAAAATGACAGGGGCCTAAGTATGAATTACCCCTTATTATCGGAGGGACGAGGGCGTGCCACGTGGCTGATCTGACGGTGCGGATCAAACCCCAGGAAGATCTGATGGTCGCGAGGCTCCTCAAATAAATGGATCAGATCGAATCTGGAGCATCAGGGACGATCGGACGGCTACTGAAGGTCCTGGATGAACTCGACTCCGACGAACTTCGCCGGAGCACCAAGGGTGCGCTGGACCTCCTCGGGAGCTGCAAAGATGTGGAACAGAATTGCCAAGGCCTCCCGCAGCTGGTGGACTCCTCCGATGAGATCGGGAAGCTCCGAGGAGCTCCAGCGACGAAGGCGGAGCTGGACCTCTGTGCCTGGATGTTCGGACCCTCAGATGGGTCTCCTTCAACCTACAAAACCGCACAAGAAGCTTCTTGGGTCGAGGGCAAACTGCCTCGACCCGGCTAGAGGTGGAATGGGTGCGTGGGTGAGTCGGGTGGATGACCTCGGGTGAGGCGACAGCGGCGGAGATCGAACTACCTGCTCCGGGGCGAGATAAGGGGGAGTGAGTGGGTGCAGAACATGAAGAGGGGTCTCACGGAGATGATGGTGTCGTCCGATGATCGAATCGATGAGTGGGGTGACATGCATTGATAGGAGACGGCGGAGGACCGATTTGGGCGTAATGGGAAATTAGGTGAAATAAAGGGGACTCGAGGTTACCTAATGAGTGGAATCAACTGGGGACGAGCTAAGGAAGCTCTGGGTTGTCGCCTCGAAGGGTACTCGGGTCCCGAGGCTCGGACGCACGTCACGGCGGTGCAGGGCGACAAGGGGTCGTCGAATCAGTGGCTGATGACCTCCTCCTCCTCTCTACAACACACCAATCGATAGTTGTCAGTCTAGGGATTAGGGTGGAGGTCTTGGGACGAAGGAGCAGTGCCAAAGATGGTGTGAAATGGCAGCCGGAGCTGGAGCTATATAGTGGTGCAGGTCCGGCTAAATGGAGTCGGGCATGGATGCATGGAGCACGGACCCCTAGAATCCACCCCGGGCGAGGGTCTCGGATAAGCAAGGATCAAATGGAGCCCGGGGTTTAGGGATTTGGCGATCGAATCAAGTGGGGAAAAGTAGGAGAAATCGGGTCGGGGCAACAAGATCCGAGTCTGGTGGTCCTGGGGGGAGAGTTGACCGGGGTCAACATCCCCGTGGACCAATTAGATCTTGCCAATTATTAAAGATTTAAAAATTCAATAAAAAATAGTAAATGCAATTATTTCAAAAAACTTAAAACATGAAAAATGTTTTTTTATTTTTAAATTATTTTTTAGTCATTTTTATTTATTTTTTTGAAATAAAAATAATGTATTTACAATATAGTATTATTATATATAGGTATATACATGTATTTATTTTTGATTTTAATTTTTAATTATTTATTTTTATACATTTATTCTAATTTTAAATTTTATTTATTTATAACATAAAATTTGGAATAAAAGGGTATTTTTATTTTATTTTTATTATTTATTTACATAGGTGAAATAAATACTTTTATAAACATATGTACATGGTATATATACAAGGTAGATTTTATTTTTATTTTGTTTCTTTTTATTTTATTTTTATTTTTCTAGTTTTTATTTTATTTATTTACACCATGAAATGTGGAATGTAAATATATTTTTATTGAAGTTTAATTATTTATTTACAAGAGGAAAATAAATAGATGTGTGGTTTTATACACATGGTCTATGTACAATGAAGAAGGAAATTTTATTTATTTTATTTTCCTTTTATTTTTCTCATTCTTATTTTAATTTTATATTTACAAATATATAAAAATAAATAAACACCCATTTTTATTTTTATTAAGAGGAAAATAATTTTATTTATAGACATGTATATGTACAAACACATGAGCTTCCCTATCTCTCTCTACTTGGATTCTTTTGCGGTCAGGCCCATTCTGAGCCCTCCCTTGGGATTAGGTCGCTCAATATTTATTCTAAATATCTCCTTTTATTCTTCTATTTATTTATTCTTTTATTTATATACAAAAACATGCTAAATATACATATTTACACAATGCATGCACTTTGACAATTTATGCTATTTACAAGAATATACATGTGTTTTACATAGGTTTTGTAGCTAAAATAAAAGATTCAAGAGTGATGAATGGGTATTCATCAGTGCCCACCATATTCGAGTGAATGAGAATGCTCGAGGACATTATGCTACTCCTCCTGAGGGATACAACAGCACCAAATACAATCCGCTCCTTCCCTGAATAAGAGAGGATCTTCCCATTAGTAGAAATGGACAGTTGACAAGAATTTGTCCTTCTGGATTTTTGTCCAGTCTTGTGGAACTATGCTCAAGACAAGATAGTTTACAATATCAGCATACCAAGGGAGTGAATCCATGACCAGAATAGACTTGTCAGGAAAGGTGTCTGTGATGGGTGAACTGCTCAGTGGCGACTCTTGCTGCTCAATTCTGTAGAGGTGATCTGCTACCATATTTTGAACCCCAAGTTTGTCCTTGATTTCCAAATCGAACTCTTGGAGGAGAAGGATTCATCTGATCAATCTAAGCTTGGCATCCTTCTTCTGCTGCAAGTATCGTATAATAGAGCCGTCAGTGTATATGGTAACTTTAGATCCAAGCAAATAGGATATGAACTTCTCAAGGGTGAAAACCATAGCCAATAATTCTTTCTCTATCATCATGTAATTTCTTTGAGCTTAATCTAATGTTTTGCAGGCATAATGAATGTCATAGGATGCCTTGTCTTTCCTATGTTCTAGAACAACCCCAACTACAAAGTCTGACGCATCCATCATGATCTCGAAATGAAGCGACCAATCTAGCGGCTGTAGGACTGGAGCTTGAGTGATTAGCTCCTTCAACTGATTAAATGAAAGGAGAACTTGCTGATCAACATTGAACTCGGTCTCCTTGCACAGCAATTCAATAAGAGGTCGGGTGATGCGACTAAAGTCACAAATAAATCTTCTATAGAATCCTACATGCCCCAGAAATGACCATACATTTTTGACCATGTGAGGTGGCTCTAGATCGGCAGTCACATCCACCTTTGCAAGGTCGACTTCCATGCCACGCTTGGAAATGATGTGACCCATCACAATCCCCTCTGTGACCATGAAGTGGCTCTTTTCCCATGATAACACCTGATTAACATCACATCATTTCTGAAGTACTCTGTCCAGGTGCTCAAGACAAGAATCAAAGCTATCACCGTAGATGGAGAATTCATCCATAAACACCTCGAGAAAGCTCCCAACCATCCCAGCAAAAATTGCAAGCATGCATCTTTGGAATGTAGCAGGTGCATTGCACAGATCAAAGGGCATTCTCCAGAAAGCATAGGTACGAACGGCATGTGAAGGGTCTTCTCTTGGTCCTCAGGGGTGATTGCCACTTGGTTGTACCCAGAGTACCCATCCAGAAAGCAGAAGAACTCCTTGCCGGCTAGTCTTTCCAATACTTGATCAATGAATGGTAAGGGGAAGTAGTCCTTCTTGGTTGCTGCATTAAGATGACGATAGTTGATACATACACGCCATGATGTCGGTACCCGAGTAGAGATCTCCTCTCCTCTATCATTTGTAACCACGGTGAGCCCTGATTTTTTTGAAACAACATGCAGAGGGCTTACACATTTTGAATCGGAGATGGGATAAATGAAGCCTAAATCACACCATTTCCTAATTTCTTTCATGAAGATGTCCCATAAATTTGGGTTCAGTCTTCTTTGAAATTCTCAGGACGGCTTGACATCTTCTTCCAAATAACCGTGGTGTGAACACAAAGTAGGATTTATGATGAATCTCCATTTCATCACCTTTATTCTATCATTTTGGCCTCAAAAACCCCGGCAAATGCATGTAAACAGCATTAATCTGGACATAATAGCATTCATTATTCATTTATACATTAAATAAGGTTTTTAATGCCAAAATTATAGAATAAAGAGAGGAAAGAAAAAGGAATAAAATATTGCAAATATTTTAGGACCCTAACCCCGAGACCAAGTCCAGAATGGAATTGGTCGACAAGGAATAAAGTAGGGGGAGATAAGGGCCAATTATACAATAAATATCTCATTTATTCATTCATCCATTTATGCATTTTTGACACCTATTTTGTACATAACTATTTATTCCTCAAATAAAGAAACTTTGTTCATGAAAGTTGTAGATAATAATGTAAATAAAAATACAAAATTGAGTTTGTGTAAAAATAACACTCAGTGTACATTTTATACACAGAATAAAAAGCCAAAACCTCAACTTCACAGACCCATATCTTGCAAATAAAAACTCCAAATCACCCAAACTCACCTTTAATTGTATATAGCATTTCATAAACTATTTTATAAAATTGATCTCATAATTTTTGGAGTCCATCTGTGAAAGTTAGGTTTTTGGCCCTCCTTGTATATAGACCTGATTAAAATATTCATTTTATTCAATCTTTAGTATTTCTATAAATTTGCATTTTTATAATCTTGTAAATAATGTATATAATACACGTTCATATTGAAATTTGAATAAAACCAAAAAGAATTTGTAAAAATAAAATAAGTCTATATAGACAAAATACCTATACTACCTGTATGTGCATAAATAAAAGGAAAAGCATTCTTTTATTCTTTATTCTTTTATATTTTTATAATAATGTATATATTATATGTGTCTTATTAAAAATACAAATCCTTAATAAAAACACATAAAATTAATTAAATAAATACAATGTGTATAATATATAGGTAAAGTACCTATATATATACTTAGAAATACATAGACCTATTTATTTAAAAATACAAATAAACTTATAAAAATCAAACAAAAATACCTTTATACTCACAAAAATAAGTTATAAATTTATAAAATAAGCCAAGAAAATAACAAAAGAAAATAAATAAATTAAAAATAAAATATCCAAAAATACATGTAAATACATACATATACACATTACTAAAATAAAACTACAACAAAACACCTCGAAAAATTCAATAAAAATCAGGAATAAATACTACATGAAATAATACACATTTTTTAAGCAAAAATTAATAAAATCATTTCGGATGTCAAATAAATCAATCTTCCTTCTGACCTGCTATTTTGTCTCGTAGCGGCTTACGTGGCCCAATGAGACGCCGGCCAACGTTGACCCCCTGGTCAACTGTCCCATCCCACGCCTGGCAGCTCTGAACAGTCCACTCCCCCGATTTCCTCCCTTTTTCCCGGGCACACCATCCATCAATCGACAACGCTTCCTTCACAAGATTTGTTCCCCAATCTTCCATGATGCCCGCCGAAATCACAGATCAACCAAATGCTCTCTAGATCATGAAATAATCGCCGGTCAATAAGGCTACTCGCCAATGTTTATAAATAAAAAGCTCCGCTTCCTTCCTCGAATTTGGCCACTTTCATTCCAACCTAAAGCCTAGATCTTGTGCCTGGATCGTTCCTCGTGACAGGGGGAGTCGCCCAGCATCGAGACTTGGCCGGAGGGAGGAGAATTTTGACGCGGCGGAGCTCCGGCGTCCGCCCTGCTCCCTGGAGGCCCTCAGGTATAAGAGCTGTCCTTTTAATGCATTCTTAGGTAGTTTTTAACGTTAGCATTTCATTTCAGTAGTTAGTTTAGTTGTTAGTTGATCACATTAGCGTAAAAAGCAAAAATCGAAGTTCGCCGGAGCTCCGCTCCGGCGACTTCTTCATCTTGAACCTCACTGTATCCGACCACCTCGATCATCCCATCTCGTTCCTCGTCGTCTTCTCCATCTTTCGCACCCATCAGATCAACCCAGGACCCTCGGTCTTGGTGAATCAGGGTTCCAACTCCGCCGCTCGCCGGAGCCCTTCCGCCCACCTCCATCTTGCACCGCAGCTTCATAACCCCGGGTCGAGGAGATAGCTCTCTCGCCCGCGGTTCTTCCTGTGCAGGTACCACGAGGAATCGAGCCCTTCTGGGCTTGCTTTGACCAGGAAGAGGTTCCTGGGGGCCACCTTCTTCTCCGACCTCGCTCCACCGACTCAGGCCCCCAGGAGCCATGAGACCACCGTCAGACGACGCGGAGGCCTCCCAGCTACGATCAGGACGCTTCAGATGCGCAGGAGGTGCCCGGAGAAGCTCGAGCGACCCGATCGAAGCTCGCCGAGGGCGAGTTCATTCCCAGTTCTTCCTGGTGCCCTCTGCACCGTTGGATCGAGCGGGGCGGCCCAGATCGCATGCCAGCCGTCCGATGAAGAAGCACGCCCACCGTCAGATCAGCCGGGATGTTCTAATCCCAGCCCTTCATCGCCGAAACGAAGTCCGCCGTCCGATGATCGCCACGTGTATAAGTGGCGCTTCCAGCGCCGCAGGATGCAAGGCCTTATTTAAGGGGTAAATTTCATATCTCGCCCCTTACTTTTTGTATTTAGGGTTTGCTCCCAAAAATAAAAGTTTCAGTTGTAAATAAGTTGTAAAAATCGCAGGTGACCCCCTTGATGTTTCTATATTTACATTTTAGTCCCTCCGCGCCTCACGTGCAGCAACCACGTGAGGCGCGTGAAAATTGCATCTAAACCCTGCCGGGTTCTTGTATTTATGAAATGGTCCTGAAAATAAAAGTTAAAGTGTATTTTTATTGTAATTTTTGCATGTATGCCCCTGCCAACTATTTTATTTGCAAAAATACCCCTGCCAGGCCATTTAATTTTTGAAGGCTTTGTCTATTTGTTTCATGCTTCATATTTAATCGAAAAATCTTGCAAAAATAGACTTAAGCCCCTGTTTGGTCATGCTTGAACGCCATATTTTTAGTTTTGCATTTTGTTGCATTTTTGCATTTATTAAAAATCAAAAACTTGTCTTTCAGTCCCTGTCTAACTCATAAAACCCCAAAAAAATATGAAAATGCCTTGAAAAATTCCAAAAAAATTAGATGCAGTGTATTTTGTCCTATATTAGTGTCAGACCAAAAATCCCTAAAAAACTCAAAAAGAAAACCTTAAAAATTCAAAAATGCCCAAAAACTTCAAAAAAATATAAAAAATCAAAGAAAAATCAGAAAAATATGAACTCAGGCCCTACTTATGCTATATTTTATTATTGTTAGTAGAAAAGTAAAGGGGAACATTTTTGAGGCTGTTAGATATTTTTAATCTCTATTTTTGTGACGGCCAGTACCCAGTCCCCTGTTTGCTTTGATTTAGCTATTTTTAAAATGCCAAAAATACTTGCAGAAATACCCAAAAATTATAAAAACAGTAAAAAAACCATGAAAATCCCAAAAAGATCTTTGTCCTGAATTTTTGACTATTTTCTATTATTCTTGTGAATATTATAACACACCTTTTATGTATATCTATATCTGTATATCCAAAATATATATATATATATATATTATATATATGTATCTAGTAATATGTATTCTCTTTTAATCTTAATGTGATATATAAAAATATATATATACATATACATATATATAATATGATATTTAGATACACTTGTATATATACATATATTACATGTATTATAAGCTCTATGCTTAATCTCTATATGTATATAATAAATTTGGATTATATAAATATATATAGATATATACATAATACTTAATTATTATATTTTAATAACAATAAAAAAAAAAACCCACACAAGAATGACTGGGATTGACACATAGGCTATTGCATTTTGTATTGCTCTCTGTGGTTCGACCTCTACATATTTGCCATTGTACATTTTATGGTAGAGTAAAATAAAGATTAATTCACGTTTGTTTTGAGCTTGATTGTTGTATTCTTTGGATTGTGGGTTAATTGCTGATTAACACCGGTCTTCCATGAGTGGTCGCCTCGGCGACAACACTTCTATTTTTATGGTGGCCCTCGTGGGAGATCGGCCTGTTAACAGATGGCGCCGTTGCCGGGGAGCAATGAGCATAGCCAAATTGATTTTTGTCATTCTTGTATAAAAATGTAGATTCATGATTCATTCTTTGTGTGAGCAGCTATTGTTTTATTGTCCTTAATCACCATGCTTTATTTCTTTATTTATTGTGATTATTTTTCTCTGCTCTATTTAATTGACTAAGTATGCTAATGCAATCTTTTTGTGACTTTGATGCAAGGGACCCCCACGCAAGGATGGCTTCCTAGGAGGCCAAGGCAGCCGAGCTTGGAGGAGGATGGTCTTCTCTTCTCCTGACCATCTGGAGAGTGCACCAAGGAAGCAAAGAGAGGGGCATTAGATAGGCTAGACACTTAGGAAATTATTTTTGTAATTCATGGTGAGAGAGAGACTATTTTGGCATGTAATTAAACAGGACTCTACTCTTCACAATGAGGTCCAGTGCCCGGGTGATTGTTCACCCGGGGGCCTCATCGCGGTTTTTCTCGAGTTTTTATCGCCTTCTTTTCTTTTGTTTCCCGCTGTTTTGAGCTTTCCGCCTTTCTTTTATTTTTGTTTTGTGTGCTTGGAGCCCCTAGATTTAGGTTGCTTGACTCGGTAGCTAGGTCCAAACATTAATAAGAATGCATGTTCCTATAGTCTACTTCGATTGGATCTAGTCAAACTCAAACAAGTTGTAAATTCGTCTCTTAGTCCGCCGCGCCGCGAGCTCACACCCGAACAAGCGCTTTCTCCTAATCCAAATGTGTTGGGCAGAGGAGGGGTGAGCCAAGACCGGACTCTCTTGGGCTAGAGACGAATGAGCAACTTATGGTTCTTCACGTTAATAGCAGCTTATGTTTAGGACGATTTTGTGCCTTGCATACCGACATGTAGATAAGTTTAAAAATTCTGTTTTGCATACCACATGGAGAGAGCTGGGATGCACTGTAAGTCTTCTAACTCAGCATGCATCATTCGGTTCAATGGTGAGATTTCCATCATGGAACCACTTGCACGGCTTTTCCGCTATCTCCCTCTGATTTTGAGCACCTAGGACTTAAATGAAAATCTACAAAAACGTTAGGCGCTGGTATGAAAACAGATCCAAAAAAAGTGAAAACCAAAAAAATTAAAACAAGGGGACTGCTAAATAAACTTTGACCTTAATTAAAATCTGTAATGGACTATCCTTGTACCGGGTTCATAAAGCCCTCATTGTTTTCAGGTACTTTGGAGGGGGACCAAAACCCTACTCCCTTGAGCGAGTGCGACCCCTAAGGATTAGAGCCCAAAACCCAGTCTGCAACTGCCTTGTGTATCGCCTGGATTTCCAAAGTAATGGCGCTTCTATCGTACGTAGGCGAGTAGGACTTGGTCACCAATGGTGACTCTCTGTTGTGAGAGCATCGACCCTGTCCGAAGTATTGAGCATAGGCCACGCCTTCACGGGGGTGTCTGTCTCATCGTCCTGCGTCCGAGTAGGTTCTTGCACGCTCACGGGTGATTCCGTTGCGAGCGAGAACCGAAGTATTGGTTTCGCCTATCGGCTTCCTCTCTCTTTTCTTTGGCTGAGTAGGGATCCAGGAAGGGTTACAAGGACTCCAAAAAGTACAGACTACAGGTTACACAGGAGGAGGACAAGTACGGGATACTCTTCCGGCAGTACTCTCTCTCCTTTAGGGTAGCGTACTAAGGACTTGTTATAAGAAATGCCTGAAAAATCACAACTCTAAAAATGAAAAGATAATAAATAGCCGAGCTCTCACGGCTTCACATGGCGTGAGTTGGTGAACCCGATTTTGTCTTGTGTTTGTATGGATCTAGATTAAGGTTCAAAGATCAAAGTCCCGCGCCTTTGCGCCAATTCTGTTATGTCTTCCTTTGACCACCCCGCTCAACCGAGCCTTTCTACTGTTTTACACTCCTTTTTGTTCCTCGTTGACCATCGTATCGTTCTTCCAAAATCCGATATTCTCTTGTGCTCCGCGAAGTTGATCCATGGATGGTTTCGTCGGGGCCATGCCGACACCTACATCGATTCCATGGACTCACCTTCGCCAATAATTTCGAGGCGATTCCCGAGAACTGATCCGGACTTTGCGGATCGGACTCCAGACTCCTCGTTTTCTACCTTTCTCTTGGCCACCCAATAAACTGGGCTCACTTTTGTCCCACTACCGCCGTTGTGAATGGGAGTCGATTACAGTCTACATCATTTTTCCATTCACAACACGCTGGGGTTGACTTGAACTCCAGCCTCATCACGACAGCTGAGTATTATGGCAAGTGATCTGATTCGGACCGTCTCATTATGCAGATAGAAGCCAGTGCGAGCCCTGGAGACTACTCCGGAGTTCATTTCGTCCGATTCAGACCCTGACATGGTGCCAGGAGGAAAGGGCAAGGGTCAGCAGCCACCCATACCAGAGGGACAGATGCCAGATCAGAACCAAGTCAATGCACAGTTGCTGGCATCCATCCAGGCAATACAGCAGCAGCTGACTGAGCAGGCCCTTACGCAGACGGCTTTCCAGGATATGTTGAATGATATGATGAACGATGGAGGAGGAGGCCGAGGCAGAGGAGGCAGGGGAGGAGGAGGTGAAGGTGGAGGAGGTGGTGACGACCCCAATGATGATCCTGAATTACCACCACAGCCGAAGCCAACACTCAAAGAAACATACAATCCAGGAGACAGCCAGATGACCGAGTGGATTCTCATTCCACCGGTACACGCTCACTTTGAGCTGAAACCCCAATTCATAGCCCTTCTTCCTGCATTCCATGGCAACACCAATGAAGAGCCATACATTCACCTGCAGCAATTCTCCCGCATTTGCCGCACCACCCACTATCCGAATGTCCCCCTGGACATTGTCAAGATGACGGCTTTCCCCTTCAGCCTACAGGACAAGGCCCTCTATTGGGTCAATCATATGGGGAAGGTTGTGACGACCTGGGAGGAGCTAAAGTCCGCCTTCTTGCACAAGTATTACCCTCTGGGTCGACTCAACCAGATGCGGGCCCGTATCAGTAATTTCTCCCAAGGACCCCATGAGTCGATACATGAAGCATGGGAGAGATTTACTGATCTGCAGGAGAAGTGTCCCCATCATGATATTCCGAAGACCAGCTTGGTTCAGCATTTCTTTGGGGGACTGAACATTGAAAGTCAAAGGCTCGTAGACGCAGCATGTGGGGGCTCACACTTCAATAAGGATGAAGATGTCGTCTGGCAGATCTTTGAAGAAATGGCCGAAGGAGAGGCCGCCCTCTCTTCATCCAAGGCTTATCAGAAGCAACCCCAGATCCTTCAAAAGCAAGTGCACATGGCAGCATCTAAGGAATCAGAGAGAGATGAAAGCTCCAACCTCAGCATCATCGGGGGACATCTCTCTAAAGTTGACATTATCGAGAAGCGATCAAAAGATCTCGAAAAACTCGCCTTAATCGAGAAGAGGACCCAGAGTTTGGACAAACTGGATCACATCACCAAGCAGCTAGAACTGCTGGTAGGTACCATCAATTCTGTTCAGTCGGCAGCACCGCTCGAAGCTCCAGCTGAGAGAAAAGACGAGCAACCACCGCTACACCAGCCTCAGCCAAGCCAGCAACCACCGACAGTTCAGCACGTGTACTACGTGCAGGCACCTGATCAGAGCCAGCCGCAACAGCAGATGGTTGTGTACCAACCAGAGTTGCTCTCAGACACCGATTCAGTGTTCCCGCCACCACCCCTGGTCCAGGAAGTTAATGGGGTTTGGACTAATGATGCACAGCCGACCCGTCCTCAGGGACAACTCCAGGGTCAGCCATTTGCCAACCGGCAGTACCACCAACCTCAGGGTGGTCGTTTTGGGCACCCCTCTCAGCAACACCAGCAGCCTCCTCAATTCGCACATCAATGGAGGCAGAATTTTCCGTATCAGCAGCAGCAGCAGTATCGCCATCCGCAGCCGTATTACCAATACACGGCTGCCCAGCCTCAATCATACCAGCAGTATCCCTCTCCGTCCTACCAACAACTTCAACTTCCTGCTCCACCACAGCAACACCATCAGCAGCCTCCCCACCCATCTAACCAACAGCAGCATAGTATGCACGCTACATCTTCTGATGTGCCCCCAGCTAATCCCACCATGGAGTGTCTAGCCCAGCTTGTCCAAGGGCTAGCGGAGATGACCAAGCGGCTTGATGACCTGACCGCCACTCGCACTACCATTCCGGCGCAGGTCGAAGCCAACCCCAACAATTTCAAGAAGAAGGAGCAGGTAGAATGTGATGTCCAGTCCGCGTGTGATAATGATATTACTGCTTTTTCTAATGCTGTTACTCTCAGGAGCGGTAGGGCCTTGCCTCCGCCTGCTACCAGATATGGGGTGAATAAAGAAACAGGTGGATCGTCGTCTTCCGCATCAGCCGTGCCAGCTCCAGGGGCGGGTGAGGAGGAAGAGGAAGGAGAAGCCAGTCCAGCCGTCGTGCATTGCCAGAAGCAATTCCAGCCAAAAATACAAAAAAATCCGCAAAAACAAAAACACCAAAAAGAAGCCTGTAGCAGAAGTGAAGCCGCGCCAGCCTTGGAGGAGCCGCCAGCAGCAGCCGATCCTGTGCCAGCCGATGGATCCAATGCTACCCTTTTTGATCGCCCAGCAGCACCAGCAGAGTTAAATCCAGCTTGTACGCCTTTTTGTAGTCCGGATGTACAACATTATGTGGGCGATAATCTTGATGTAAATAAGAACTTTAATTTTCCTGCCAGTAATGTGAATATTCCTTTTCCTCATGCAATACAAAAATCCAAAAAAATGGCAAAAAGAAAAACTGCATTGTCTGATCCAGGTGTTGTAGATATTTTGGATAAATTGACTGTTGAGATTCCCTTGTTAAAGGCCGTGGAATACATGCCAGCTGTGAAGAAAGGATTGAAAGAGGCATGTACTAACAGGCGTCGCCCAACGCATGACAACAGACGCCGAGAGGTAGAAAAACACGTTCTGTCCATGGCAACAGTTGCAGCTATCACCAACCTCCCCCAGAAAAAGCAAGACTCAGGAGCACCTCTGATCAGTTGTGTGATCTTCGATCAGGTCTTCGAGCGTACTCTTCTTGACAGTGGTTCTTCCATCAACCTTCTGCCCTCGTCCATAATGCAAGAATTCGGGCTGGGACCGCTCAAGCAGACACGAATGATCCTTCAGTTCGCTGACCGATCCGTTAAGCGGCCCCGCGGTTTGTTGGAAGATGTGATAGTTACCGTGCAGGATATGAAATTCCCAGCTGACTTTGTAGTCCTTGATATGGACTCTCCTGCACCACTGCTCCAGACTCCTATCATCCTCGGCAGACCATTTCTCCGTACTTCAGGCGCCGTGGTTGACTACGGGTCTGGAAAGATCACCTTCAGCTCGAAGACCCAGCGAATCACCATCAACATGAACAAGGAGCAGAACGCCATAACTGATGAGAGTCAAGCAGCATCAGAAGCAGACTGTGAGTTTATTGCAGAGATCAGAGATTCAGAGTTATCATTGGACGATCCATGGACCCGAGAAATCCTCACTCTTGAGGAGGACTTGGAAAGCACGGTCAGCATATGCTCCGATGATTTGTGAGAGACAGATTCTCAGATGCCGGCGCATCTTCTTGAGCATTCACTCCAGACCGAACATAATCAGCTCACCGCAGAATCGTTCGGTACATCACTGGGATCTCAACAGGATGATGAGGATGGTAACAGTCTCAAAATACATTCCACCACCAGCATGGTATCAGAAGTGACCGGTAAAGGGGACAGACCGAAACCAGAACTCAAGCCACTTCCTGCAGGCCTGAAGTATGCTTTCCTTACGGGTGAAGAACACATGTATCCAGTCATCATCAGCAGCAGGCTGAATCTGGATCAAGAATCTCGACTTCTCGAGATTTTAGAAAAGAACCGCAAGGCACTTGGTTGGAGCGTGTCAGACCTCCGAGGGATAAATCCAGCTCTGTGCTCACACCATATCTATTTAGAAGACGATGCCAAGCCGTCCCGCGAATTCCAGAGAAGGCTAAACCCTAACCTTCGGGACGTGGTTATGAAGGAAATCACAAAGTGGTGTGATGCAGGCTTCATTTATCCCATCTCCGATTCAAAGTGGGTAAGCCCCCTGCATGTAGTTCCCAAGAAATCCGGGCTTACTGTGGTCACAAATGAAAAAGGAGAGGAGATTTCAACTCGGGTACCGACATCCTGGCGGGTGTGTGTTGACTACCGCCGCCTAAATGCAGCAACCAAGAAGGACCACTTTCCCTTGCCATTTATTGATCAAGTCTTGGAGAGATTAGCAGGCAAGGAGTTCTTCTGCTTCCTGGACGGGTACTCCGGGTACAACCAAGTGGCGATCGCCCCTAAGGATCAAGAGAAGACTACCTTCACTTGCCCGTTCGGCACCTACGCCTTCAAGAGGATGCCCTTTGGATTATGCAATGCACCCGCAACCTTCCAAAGATGCATGCTTGCAGTCTTCGCCGAAATGGTAGGCAGTTTTCTCGAGGTGTTCATGGATGATTTCTCCGTCTACGGTGATAGTTTCGATTCTTGCCTCGAGCACCTAGACAGAGTGCTTCAGAAATGCCGGGAAGTCAATTTAGTGCTCTCATGGGAAAAGAGCCACTTTATGGTCACAGAGGGTATTGTGTTGGGCCATGTCGTTTCCAAACGTGGCATGGAAGTCGACCCAGCCAAGGTGGATGTCATTTCAAACCTTCAGCCACCTCAGTCAGTAAAGAACGTAAGGTCATTCCTGGGGCATGTGGGATTCTACAGACGATTTATCCAGGACTTCAGCCGCATTGCCCGACCTCTGACAGAACTTTTGTGCAAGGAGACAGAATTCATTGTTGATCAGCCAGTTCTCCTTGCCTTCAATCAATTGAAGGAGCTTATCACTCAGGCTCCAATCTTGCAGCCTCCAGACTGGACTCTTCCATTTGAAATAATGACCGATGCGTCAGATTTTGCCGTCGGAGCTGTTCTAGGGCAGAGGAAAGATAAGGCGCCCTATGCCATTCACTATGCCAGCAGAACATTAGATGAAGCTCAAAGAAATTATACAGTAACAGAGAAAGAACTGCTGGCTGTGGTTTTCGCCTTAGAGAAGTTCAGATCCTATTTGTTGGGGTCAAAGGTCACAATTTTCACAGACCACTCTGCTATTCGGTACCTACAGCAGAAGAAGGATGCCAAGCCCAGACTGATTCGTTGGATCCTTCTCCTCCAGGAATTCGATCTGGAAATTAAGGACAAACCTGGAGTTCAGAACGTGGTAGCAGATCACCTCTCCAGAATAGAACAGCATGACTCTCCTTTGAGCAACACCCCTATCACAGAGACCTTCCCTGACGAAGCTATCTTAGCCGTGGATGCTCTCCCTTGGTATGCTGACATTGTAAATTACCTCGCCTCTGGGGTAATACCTTCGGATTGGACGAAGAATCAGAAGAACAAATTCATGTCGACCATCCGCTTTTACCAGTGGGAAGATCCCCTTCTATTCAGGGAAGGAGCAGATTGTATTTGGCGCAGGTGCATTCCTCAGACGGAGCAATCTAGTGTCCTCGAGCATTGTCATTCGCTCGAATCTGGTGGGCACCATTCTGGAGATCGTACGGCAGCGAAAGTATTGCAGTGTGGCCTCTGGTGGCCCACTTTATTTAAGGATGCAGCAGAATTTGTTAAAAGATGTCTTGATTGTCAGCGACTGAAAGGAACACTCACTGCCAAAGACTCAATGCCTCTGAAAATCATTCAGATAGCAGATGTTTTCGATGCATGGGGCATTGACTTCATGGGACCTTTCCCTAACAGTCAAAGTTTTGAGCACATCCTTCTTGCCGTAGATTACGTGAGTCGTTGGGTTGAAGCTATCCCCGCCCGAGCCGCCGACAGCAAAACAGTTTGCCAGTTTTTGAAGAAGAACATCATTTCGCGGTTTGGGATACCCAAGATTCTCATATCCGACGGGGGTAGTCATTTCATCAACAAAGAGGTCAAGAAGTTAACGAAGGAGTACGGCATCGATCACCGCGTCGCATCTCCTTATCATCCGCAGACCAATGGCATGGCGGAGTTATCCAATAGAGAAATCAAGACCATATTGCAGAAACTTGTTAGGCCAAACAGAAAAGACTGGTCTCAACTCCTGGACTCAGCTCTTTGGGCTTACCGTACGGCCTACAAGTCTCCCTTGGGCATGTCGCCCTACCGTCTTGTATATGGAAAACCATGTCATCTGCCCGTGGAATTACTTCACAAATCCCTTTGGGCAATTAGTAATTGTAACTTGGATTCACGAAAAGGTGGTCAGAAGAGAAAGGACGATCTGAACAGGCTCTTGGAATTCCGAGACTGCGCATACGATAACACCTTGATGTACAAAGAGAAGGTGAAACGCTGGCATGACCGGCACATCAGACGAAAGACCTTCGATGTTGGGCAGAAAGTGTGGTTGTTTGATGCAAAGTTGCGGATATTCCCAGGTAAATTAAAAAGTAAGTGGACAGGGCCATTTCGAGTATGTGAAGTGCGTGACAATGGAAGCATTGCTATATCAGAATTGTCCCCTGACGCACAGCCCTTCGTCGTCAACGGCCAACTACTGAAGCCTTACTTGGAACCAGATTCATTCTTGGCCGTCGTTGACTCTATTCAGTTAGTGCACCCCGAGGATATCTCTACACCTCCTGCAGCACCAAAAGATTCAGACGATGTACTCCAACCATTATTGCTCTGATTTTCTTCTTTTCTTCTTTTCTTCTTTTCCTTATCTATTTTCTTTTTCTATCTAAAACGTGCCGCCTTTGTAGACAGTTTTCTATACTTAGGACGTACTTGGTCCTAAGTATAGGGGGGTGAGCACCTAGGGTTCTTGATTTCTGTTCGATCCTCTCCATTGTCTCCTCCTCTTGTCTATACTTAGGAGTATCTTACCCTAAGTATAGGGGGAGACAATCTGAGTACGATCAGTGTATTCTCACCCTTGACCCTCCCCGCTTTGTAAACAGTCTGCTATACAAAGGATTCTTTGATCCTAAGTATAGGGGGGACGGTCAACTTCTCATTCATTCATTTCGTTCGTATTTATTCTTTAGATCTGTCTATACGCAGTACGAGTTATGTCTTTGCTTTTTCCTTTCGATCTATGAGGACATAGCTCAAGCTAAGTATAGGGGGGTCGTATATACTGTGTATATACTAAAAGCCATAACTCATACTAAAAAATAAAATATCACTACAACACAAAATAAAATGTAAAAAGTAGCTTTATAATAATGAAAGATGATTGTGAGTTCCTCAGACTCATTGTAATTATACTGACTAGTAAGTCAGAAAAGTGTTCTACGAAACTTTCTCCTTTGAAAAATCGTGTGAAATTTGTTTGAAAATAGCGTGAACAAGTATTCAACAATTGAAAAATTAGTTTTGTGTGTAAAACTTATTTTCTTTGAGTGAAAGCAAAATGTGTGAAAAGTAGTGTGCAAATGATTGTGAAAAGTTGATTGTCAAAGGTGTTTTGAAAAATCTATCTATGTTGTGTAAAACATTTGTAAAAGGATTTTCAAATGCGTGTACATATTGCAAAATTATTTTGGGCTAGAGTTTTCAAAAACCCTTGTGAAAATGATTCTCGAAGTAAGTCTGAGGAATCCACACAAAAATCTTTCATTTGTAAATGAGGAATAAGCCAAATAAAGTTTATAAGAACAGAACCATACTATACGTCAAATACAATTTTCTTCTTCTTTTGTACCTACTGATTAATAAATCAGATACCTATACAGTATGATTTGAAAAATAGTGTGACCAGTTTTGGAAAAATTTGATGTGAAATGATTTCAAATGAGTGAAACTGTGTTGATTGCAAAATTTTTCTTTGTGTGAAAGAAAGGATTTGAAAAACCTATGTGCAAATGTTTGAAAAATGCTTGTTAAAAGTATTGTGAAAATTGTATATATCTACATATAGTGTGAAAAATCTGTGCAAAAATAGTTTTCAAATGTGTGTAAAGGATTGCAAAAATTATCGTGTACTATAGTTTGCAAAAATATTTTCAAAAAAAAAAACTATTAATAACACCATTGCAGATACTAGTAAATCAGAAACAAGATACATACAATTCTTTCTATACATACCCAAATAAACTATTTCATTCATACCTGTAAAGTCGCTAAAAATTTCCTAAATTTTGAAAATAAAGCAGCACGCCTGTGTAAATAAATGTACATACTCTTTAAACATTGTCAGTTCGTACTTCCTGTGCAGAGATTCTTTTTGTAAAAACATTCTTTGATCCTTCCAAATTTTTGTGAAAAATTGCATCATTCATTGCACATAGCACAAGCATACCATTCATATTCTTTTTGAGTGAAGCTTGATGATTGAATCAGTCTAAGAAAATCTCAAATTGGAGCTTGGTTGGACCTTACCGCACCTAACTACACTGGAACCTTATGGGAACTAGGTTTAAGGTACTTCAGGTCTATTCAGACTTAATTCTTTGAGAAATCAGGACTGGGTTCAAGTCACCTCAGTGGACTAAATAGAACTTTTCGAAACACACGCATGACTCTTGTCGGCCGTGACCTAACTTGGACACCTGCACCTTTCACATAGCTCTCCATGGATGAGGTGGTGAGGAGGCAGTTTCCTTTGGCTTGGGGTAGCATATGAGGGTAGTACTTCTAGGCGGAACCTCTTTTCTTCTTATAGTGAAGGAAGTGCACCTCAACTTGGTCTAGTGGTGATGAAGTCTAAGGACTGAAGCTGTGGGTTGCAATAAAGCTTCAAAAGAGGGATAGTCTACTGGCTTAAGGAGAAATTTCTTGTATATATGCTGCACCATGTGGATATGTTGTACAGATGCAATTGAAAAAAAAAAAAAAAAGAACTCCAAAAAAGTGGTGGGTCGGATTGAAAATTTAATAACCCCACCGGAGTGTATATAGTTCAATAAAGCAAAAGCTTATGGTATCCATGTCTCATCTCATGAAGCTTGCAGCGGGAGACTCGGCTACACTGGCTGAGCTTCCAAAAGTCTATACTTCTTCCCCCTCTTCTTGAGCCGGTTGCACTTGAACTTAGAAGGGAATACCCCGCTTCTCGAGGAAAGAGTTGCTAGACCGAGGCATTAGAGTTACCAGGATGGGGGAGGTTGTTTCTTTGCCACTTCTGAGGTGGGGAGCCACTATCACTTACACTGTACAAGTCAGCTTCATAGTTATAAGAGTTTGCGTATGATGTAGACTAGTTCTGACCCGGCTATTGAGGTGGGTTGAACCGAGTTCTGTGATTACCGAAGGCTGTTGTACTTTAGAACTGGTTCCCGACTAGGTTCCACACACCTTCACACCCAAGGTCTAACAGGAGCTCCAAATTCAGATTTTGTAAGGACATGCATTGCACTGAAAGCACCCCAATTCACTCTATCTTTCTTGCATTTTCCTTTTTCTTTTCTTTATTCATTTTGCGCTTATTGCATAAGTGTTTGCTAGGGACTAGCAAAGGCAAGTATAGGGGGGTGATGAATCTCCATTTCATCACCTTTATTCTATCATTTTGGCCTCAAAAACCCCGGCAAATGCATGTAAACAGCATTAATCTGGACATAATAGCATTCATTATTCATTTATACATTAAATAAGGTTTTTAATGCCAAAATTATAGAATAAAGAGAGGAAAGAAAAAGGAATAAAATATTGCAAATATTTTAGGACCCTAACCCCGAGACCAAGTCCAGAATGGAATTGGTCGACAAGGAATAAAGTAGGGGGAGATAAGGGCCAATTATACAATAAATATCTCATTTATTCATTCATCCATTTATGCATTTTTGACACCTATTTTGTACATAACTATTTATTCCTCAAATAAAGAAACTTTGTTCATGAAAGTTGTAGATAATAATGTAAATAAAAATACAAAATTGAGTTTGTGTAAAAATAACACTCAGTGTACATTTTATACACAGAATAAAAAGCCAAAACCTCAACTTCACAGACCCATATCTTGCAAATAAAAACTCCAAATCACCCAAACTCACCTTTAATTGTATATAGCATTTCATAAACTATTTTATAAAATTGATCTCATAATGTTTGGAGTCCATCTGTGAAAGTTAGGTTTTTGGCCCTCCTTGTATATAGACCTGATTAAAATATTCATTTTATTCAATCTTTAGTATTTCTATAAATTTGCATTTTTATAATCTTGTAAATAATGTATATAATACACGTACATATTGAAATTTGAATAAAACCAAAAAGAATTTGTAAAAATAAAATAAGTCTATATAGACAAAATACCTATACTACCTGTATGTGCATAAATAAAAGGAAAAGCATTCTTTTATTCTTTATTCTTTTATATTTTTATAATAATGTATATATTATATGTGTCTTATTAAAAATACAAATCCTTAATAAAAACACATAAAATTAATTAAATAAATACAATGTGTATAATATATAGGTAAAGTACCTATATATATACTTAGAAATACATAGACCTATTTATTTAAAAATACAAATAAACTTATAAAAATCAAACAAAAATACCTTTATACTCACAAAAATAAGTTATAAATTTATAAAATAAGCCAAGAAAATAACAAAAGAAAATAAATAAATTAAAAATAAAATATCCAAAAATACATGTAAATACATACATATACACATTACTAAAATAAAACTACAACAAAACACCTCGAAAAATTCAATAAAAATCAGGAATAAATACTACATGAAATAATACACATTTTTTAAGCAAAAATTAATAAAATCATTTCGGATGTCAAATAAATCAATCTTCCTTCTGACCTGCTATTTTGTCTCGTAGCGGCTTACGTGGCCCAATGAGACGCCGGCCAACGTTGACCCCCTGGTCAACTGTCCCATCCCACGCCTGGCAGCTCTGAACAGTCCACTCCCCCGATTTCCTCCCTTTTTCCCGGGCACACCATCCATCAATCGACAACGCTTCCTTCACAAGATTTGTTCCCCAATCTTCCATGATGCCCGCCGAAATCACAGATCAACCAAATGCTCTCTAGATCATGAAATAATCGCCGGTCAATAAGGCTACTCGCCAATGTTTATAGATAAAAAGCTCCGCTTCCTTCCTCGAATTTGGCCACTTTCATTCCAACCTAAAGCCTAGATCTTGTGCCTGGATCGTTCCTCGTGACAGGGGGAGTCGCCCAGCATCGAGACTTGGCCGGAGGGAGGAGAATTTTGACGCGGCGGAGCTCCGGCGTCCGCCCTGCTCCCTGGAGGCCCTCAGGTATAAGAGCTGTCCTTTTAATGCATTCTTAGGTAGTTTTTAACGTTAGCATTTCATTTCAGTAGTTAGTTTAGTTGTTAGTTGATCACATTAGCGTAAAAAGCAAAAATCGAAGTTCGCCGGAGCTCCGCTCCGGCGACTTCTTCATCTTGAACCTCACTGTATCCGACCACCTCGATCATCCCATCTCGTTCCTCGTCGTCTTCTCCATCTTTCGCACCCATCAGATCAACCCAGGACCCTCGGTCTTGGTGAATCAGGGTTCCAACTCCGCCGCTCGCCGGAGCCCTTCCGCCCACCTCCATCTTGCACCGCAGCTTCATAACCCCGGGTCGAGGAGATAGCTCTCTCGCCCGCGGTTCTTCCTGTGCAGGTACCACGAGGAATCGAGCCCTTCTGGGCTTGCTTTGACCAGGAAGAGGTTCCTGGGGGCCACCTTCTTCTCCGACCTCGCTCCACCGACTCAGGCCCCCAGGAGCCATGAGACCACCGTCAGACGACGCGGAGGCCTCCCAGCTACGATCAGGACGCTTCAGATGCGCAGGAGGTGCCCGGAGAAGCTCGAGCGACCCGATCGAAGCTCGCCGAGGGCGAGTTCATTCCCAGTTCTTCCTGGTGCCCTCTGCACCGTTGGATCGAGCGGGGCGGCCCAGATCGCATGCCAGCCGTCCGATGAAGAAGCACGCCCACCGTCAGATCAGCCGGGATGTTCTAATCCCAGCCCTTCATCGCCGAAACGAAGTCCGCCGTCCGATGATCGCCACGTGTATAAGTGGCGCTTCCAGCGCCGCAGGATGCAAGGCCTTATTTAAGGGGTAAATTTCATATCTCGCCCCTTACTTTTTGTATTTAGGGTTTGCTCCCAAAAATAAAAGTTTCAGTTGTAAATAAGTTGTAAAAATCGCAGGTGACCCCCTTGATGTTTCTATATTTACATTTTAGTCCCTCCGCGCCTCACGTGCAGCAACCACGTGAGGCGCGTGAAAATTGCATCTAAACCCTGCCGGGTTCTTGTATTTATGAAATGGTCCTGAAAATAAAAGTTAAAGTGTATTTTTATTGTAATTTTTGCATGTATGCCCCTGCCAACTATTTTATTTGCAAAAATACCCCTGCCAGGCCATTTAATTTTTGAAGGCTTTGTCTATTTGTTTCATGCTTCATATTTAATCGAAAAATCTTGCAAAAATAGACTTAAGCCCCTGTTTGGTCATGCTTGAACGCCATATTTTTAGTTTTGCATTTTGTTGCATTTTTGCATTTATTAAAAATCAAAAACTTGTCTTTCAGTCCCTGTCTAACTCATAAAACCCCAAAAAAATATGAAAATGCCTTGAAAAATTCCAAAAAAATTAGATGCAGTGTATTTTGTCCTATATTAGTGTCAGACCAAAAATCCCTAAAAAACTCAAAAAGAAAACCTTAAAAATTCAAAAATGCCCAAAAACTTCAAAAAAATATAAAAAATCAAAGAAAAATCAGAAAAATATGAACTCAGGCCCTACTTATGCTATATTTTATTATTGTTAGTAGAAAAGTAAAGGGGAACATTTTTGAGGCTGTTAGATATTTTTAATCTCTATTTTTGTGACGGCCAGTACCCAGTCCCCTGTTTGCTTTGATTTAGCTATTTTTAAAATGCCAAAAATACTTGCAGAAATACCCAAAAATTATAAAAACAGTAAAAAAACCATGAAAATCCCAAAAAGATCTTTGTCCTGAATTTTTGACTATTTTCTATTATTCTTGTGAATATTATAACACACCTTTTATGTATATCTATATCTGTATATCCAAAATATATATATATATATATTATATATATATGTATCTAGTAATATGTATTCTCTTTTAATCTTAATGTGATATATAAAAATATATATATATACATATACATATATATAATATGATATTTAGATACACTTGTATATATACATATATTACATGTATTATAAGCTCTATGCTTAATCTCTATATGTATATAATAAATTTGGATTATATAAATATATATAGATATATACATAATACTTAATTATTATATTTTAATAACAATAAAAAAAAAAACCCACACAAGAATGACTGGGATTGACACATAGGCTATTGCATTTTGTATTGCTCTCTGTGGTTCGACCTCTACATATTTGCCATTGTACATTTTATGGTAGAGTAAAATAAAGATTAATTCACGTTTGTTTTGAGCTTGATTGTTGTATTCTTTGGATTGTGGGTTAATTGCTGATTAACACCGGTCTTCCATGAGTGGTCGCCTCGGCGACAACACTTCTATTTTTATGGTGGCCCTCGTGGGAGATCGGCCTGTTAACAATTTATCTCATAGAAATCCGAGATGTGCCAACCAAGTGCCTTGTGGTTTTTCTCTAGAACCTCGAGAAGTTGAGATCCTTCCTCCAGGTTCAACCTGCTGCTGATGATGACTGGATACATGTTCTCTACACCTGTAAGGAAAGCATACTTAAGGCCTGCCGGAAGTGGCTTTAATTCATGTTCTGTTCTAGCCTGCTTTTTGGTCACCTCTGAAACTGTGCTAATTGGGGGATGATCTGCCCCAATCTTGGAGGAAGTTCTGCTCACCTCAGTCAGTTGTTGTTCAACTGACAATGTGCCGAACTGATCTGCAATGAATTCATCATGTTCGGGCTGGAATGAATCATCAGAAACGAAGTAATGCATCAATGAATTTGACTCTATCTCCCATGTGCCATGGGAGCTTGTGTCAACGGTGCTTTACCAGTCATCCTTAGGAGAGAGTATTTCTAGGGTCCAAGTGTCATTCAAAGAAAGGTGTGTATCTTGTATGTCTACAATAAAATCATAGTTTGCTTTAGGCAGTGCTGCATGACTTTCATCAGACACGACTTTAGGCTCATTGACCATGTCTGTAATTCTGTGATTGCTTGAGCTAAACGTGATCTTGCTAGACCCATAATCAACCACGACCTTTGCAGTACGCAGGAATGGTCGTCCAAGGATAATGGGGGTCTAGATTAAGGGTGCATGAGAGTCCATATCTAGGACCACAAAATCGATGGGAAACTGCATATCATGCACCTTTACCACAACATCTTCCAACAAACCTTGGCGTCGTTTGATGGATCAATCTGTGAACTAGAGGATCATGCGCGTTTACTTCATAGGATCCAACCTGAATTCCTGAAGTAATGACAAGGGCAAGAGGTTGATGGAAGAACCAATGTCAAGAAGAGTCTACTCGAAGACTTGGTCAAATATCTCGCATCTGATCAAAGGTGCTCCTTTGTCTAGCTTATTTTGCAGGAGATTGCTGATGGCTGTGACTGTGGCCATGGTGAGGACATGCTTCTCTACTTTCTTGCGTCTGTTGTTACGAGTTGGCCGATGCTTGTTTGTACATGCCTCCTTCAACCCTTTCTTCATAGCGGGCATGTATTCCATGGCTTTCATCAGTGGCATCTCAATAGTTTAATTATTAAGAATATACACAACTCCAAGATCAGATAATGCACTTTTTCGGTTTGCATTTTTTGGATTTTTCTATGCATCAGGAAGAGGAATATTTACATTACTGAAATCAAAAGCAGTTTTCTTTTTTACAACAAGATTCTTGTCCACAAAATTTTGTATATCCAGATCATAAAAATGTGTACAAACTGGAAGTGAAGATTTTGCTATTGGTGGACAAACAAAAGGTGTTGTCTCTTCTCCGTCAGCTGGAGTAGGATCGACTGCTGTTAGAGGCTCCGTCGTGGCTGGCGTGGCTTCACGTCGACTGCAAACATCTTTTTGGTCTTTTTGAATTTTCTGATTTTTTTGTTTTTGTTGATGGCGGTGGAGATGGATGACAGCTGGCATGGCTCCTCCTCCTTCTTCCTCACCCAAATCGGTAGCTGACATGATTGATACAGAAGATGATGATTCGCCTATCAAAGGTTTATTCTTCCCTTGGTTGGCGGCAGATGGAGGAAAAGTCCTACCGCTCCTGAGAGTAATAATATTAGATAAAACAAAATCATGTCTATCTGACTCGACTGGTACAAATGGGACATCACATTGTACCTGCTCTTTTTTTAAATTATTAGGGTTTGCTTCGACCTACGCTAGAATGGGGTTTTTGGTGGCGATCGGGTCGTCAAGCTTCTTTGTCATTTCTACTAGACCCATCATAGGTTGGGACAAGAAGTCCAAGGTCGGGTTCACTTGACTCGCCTCAGAAGTTTTAGCGTGCAGACCGCACTGTTGCCGACTGTTGGGGAGCTGAGGCTGGGATGACTGATAGTGTTGGTGAGGAGGAGGAAGCTGATACTAAGGATATTGAGGAGGGGGATACTGATATTGTCCAGCCGTACACTGATGATACAACTGTTGGTGGCCGTAGTGTGGCTGAGGGTACTATTGTGTTTGTCTAAAATAGCCTTGATATTGTGGAGACTGGTGGTACTAATACTAAGGCTAAGGTTGAGAGGACTGTGTATAACGACCACCCTGAGGTTGGTGGTAAGGCTGGTTGGCAAGTAGCTGGCCCTAGTGTTTCCCCGTAGGATGGGTCATCTGTGCGTCATTGTTCCATACACTATTGACTTCCTGAATTAGTGGTGGTGGTTGAAATGCTAGATCAAAATATGTAAGGTAGTCTGGATGGTAAACAACCATCTGCTACTATGGCGGGCCCTGCTCGAGCGCTTGCACATAGTACATGTGCTGGATAGTTAGATGCTGCTAACTCAGTTAAGGCAGATGTTGCGGTGATGGTTCATCATTCTTCTCAGCAGGAGTCTCTGACAATGGTGTCGCTGACTGGGCAACACTGATGGTGCTCACTAGCAGCTCTAACTGCTTGGTGATTTGGTTCCGCTTGTCCAGGATCTGAGTCCTTTGTTCGATCACAACAAGCTTTTTAAGATCCTGTGGATGCTTCTCGATGATGTCAACCTTTGAAAGATGTCCCCGATGATATTGAGGTTGGAGCTCTCATCTTTCTCTGCCTCACGAGCTGCTGCCATAGAACTCACTTTTGGAGGACCTGGTGGTCTCTGATAGGTACGTGATGAAGATAGGGAGGCCTCTCCTTCGACCATCTCTTTGAAAATCTGCCACACCACATCTTCATCCTTGTTGAAATGAGACCCTCCACATGCAATATCTAGTACCTTTGGCTTTCTACATTCATGCCCCCAAAAAAGTGCTGGACCAAACTGGTCTTTGGTATCTCAGGTATGTAAATCACTCCCTGGCTTCATGAATAGACTTGTGGGCAGCTGGAAGAAGTTGCTGATCCCGGCTCGCATCTGGTTGAAACGATCGAGAGGGTATAACTTGTGAAGGAACACATATTTCAGTTCCTACGAAGTCGTCACAACCTTTCCCAAATGATTGACCTAGTATCGGGCCTTATCTTGCAAGACGAAGGGGAACATCATCATCTTTACTGCGTCCAATGGAACATTGGGGTAGTGGGTAGTTTGATAGATGCATGTGAACTGCTGCTCGAAGCGAGCATTTACCAGTGGAATGAGATCCACTCGGTCATATGGCTGTCTCCATGATTGTATGTCTCCTTTAGTGTGGGTTTCTGCCTCTCAGGTTCAGGTTCTTCTTCATCAGGGTCATCACGAGGTCTGTCTCCTCCTCCTTCTCCTCCCGCTGGTCTGTTCCGTAGATCATTCAACATGTCCTGAAATGTGGTCTGGACGAGAGCCTACTCTGTTAGCTACTGTTGTATGGCATGTATGGAAGCCAGAAACTAGGCATTGACTTGGTTCTTGTCAGGTCCCTAACTTGACTATGTATGTGGAGGATATTATCCTTTTTCCTTTTCCCTGAGGTGCCATCTTTGGGTTTGAGTCAGAGCAGATGAATTATGTATTGGGATCTAGGACTAGGGATAGCTTCTATATGAAATGTGAAAGACTCCCAATGAGACCACTTGCAATTGAATCCCAGCTGCCAAGATGAATATGAGATTAGGGTCAATCCAGATTGCTGTGAATGGAGAAAAGATGTAGACTGAAATCGACTCCCATCCACAATAGTGGATATGGGACAAGAGTGGTCCTAGTTTATTGGGTGGTCAAAGGAGGTGGAAAGAAAACGAAGAGTCTAGAGATCGGCCCGTAAGGTCCAGACCGGATTCTCAGGAATCACCTTGAAATATTGACAATGTCGAGTCTATGGAATCGATGTGGGCATCGGCGGGATCTCAACTAAACCATCTATGGATCACCATCATGGAGCAAAAAGGAGATCGATACAGGAGGGAAGATATGGTGGTCAAAGAGAAATAAAGAGGAGTGTAAAATAGTAGAAAGGCTCGAGCTGAGCGGGAAGTCAAAAAGAAAGACACATGTGATAAAATTTGCGCAAATATGCATGATTTTTTTGAACCTTAATCTAGATCCATACAAACACAAAGTTGGGTTCACCAACTCACACCATGTGAATCCGTGAAGGATCTTCTATTTATTATCTTTTTATTTTTAGAGTTTTTATTTTTAGGTATATCTTTTAACAAGTCCTTAGCATGCTACCCTATAGGAGAGAGAGTACTGCCAGAAAAGTATCCTGTGAATGCCCTCCTCCTTTGTAACCTGTAGTCTGCACTTTTTAAGGTCCTTGTAACCTTTCCTAGATCCCTACTTAGCCAAAAAAATAGAGAGAGGAAGCTGATAGGTGAAACCACTACTTTGGACCTCGCTCGTAAAAGAATCACCCATGAGCATGCAAAGACCTACTTGGATGCAAACTGATGAGACAGACTCACCTGTGAGGGCATGGCCTAAGCTCCGTACTTCGGACCAAGTCGATATTCCACACAAGGTAGGAACACCGTTGCTGACAAGGCCCTACTCGGTCATGTACGATAGAAGCACCATTACTTCAGAAATCCAGGCGATACACAAGGAAATTACCAACTAATCCTTAGCGGGTTGTGCATCGCTCATGGGAGGGGTTTTGGTCCCCTCCTAAGGTACCTGAAAACAATGAGGCTTTATGAACCCAAGACAATGAAAGTCCATTACAGATTTTAATTAAGGTCAAAGTTTGTTTAGCAGTCCCCTTGTTTTAATTTTTTGGATTTTTACTTTCTTTTGGGTATTTTGCATACAAGCACCTAACGATTTGTAGATTTTCATTTAAGTCCTAGGTACTCAAAATCAGAGGGAGATAGCAAAAAAGCTGTGCAAATTGATTCGATGATGAAAATCTCACCATTGAATCTAATGATGCATACCGAGTTAGAGGACTTACAGTGCTTCCCAGCTCTCTCCATGCGATATGCAAACAAAATTTTTAAACTTATTTACATGATGGTATGCAATTAATAAAATCACCATAAACAATAGTTTCTATTAGTCATGAAGAACAATATGGTAATTATTCAGAAATGAGACCAAGAGTCCGATCTTAGATGCCACTCAGTGCCCGCCACAACGGGTCTTGCCAGCGCTGTATATTACCTCTCTCGGCATGCGGTCTCAAGTCCAAGTAACTAACATTTATTAATTTTGACTAGATACAAATGTAAAAGACTATAGGTACATGCATTCTTATTAGGATTTGGACCTAATTACCGAGACAAGCGACCTAAGTCTAGGGGCTCTATGCACACAAAACAAATAAAAATAAGGCAGAAGATTCAAAGCAACGGGAAACAAAGTAAAAGAACGTAGTGAAATACGAAAAACTACGACGATGTCCCCTGGTGAACAGATACCAGGGCACTGGAACTCGTTATGGAGAGTAGTACCCAAATTATTACAACTTTATGAGTCTCTCTCACCAATAAATAATTCAATGAATAAATCTAAGCTATTTTATGCTAAGTCTTTTCTCCTTGCTTCACTTGCTGTCTCTCCAATTGGTCAAAGGGTGAAGACCAATCTCCACCAAGCTCGGTTGCCACGGCCTCCTAAGAAGCCGTCCACCCGTAGCTGGCCCCACAACAAATCACAAAAAGAGATATATATATTAGCACATATAATCAAGTAAAGTTATCAAAATGAATTATGTCAAAGAATAATTGAATAACTATGTACAATAAAAATAACTCACCAATTACATCAATGAATGAATAAATATACACAATAAATATCACAAATAAATGGACACAAATTAGGCTACATATATTGCTCCCTGGTAATGGCGGCATTTGATAATCGAAAAATAATTATGGTTATATGTTTCACGTGGCGAAGCTGCAGTCGATGCATTGACACTCGATAGATCTTGATTGATCAACAATTAACCCACGACATAGACAGAGTAATGAATAGCAAAAATGCAAAGTTAAATTTTTTTATTCTCTACAATACTAAATGTATAGCAAGCATGTAGAGGTCGAACAACAGAGAGCAAAGGTAGCCTACGATTATTGCTAATAAATGGATATTATGTACAAACATGTCCTTTATACATACATAGATACATACATATATTGTGGGTTTTTTATTATGTATATTTTTTGGATTTTAATTTATATGATTTTTGTTTTTGATTTTATATTTTTTGTATTTTCTTTTTATATATTTTTATAAAATTATATTTCCTTTTATTTTTAATAAATAATAGAATATATAAGGATATGTATGTCATATAAAGTAATACAATTATAAATACTAGTATAAATAAATAAAATACATAAATTTAATTGTTTTTAAGTTTTACATATTTTTCTAATACTTTTGTGATTTTTTGGATTTTTGCTAATTTTTATGCATTTTTAAAATAAAAAAGATCCCAAATCTAGCATTAAATAATAGATCAAGATTGAAATGAAGATTAAAAATAGAAAATTACCTCCAAAATTCTTTAAATAAATTTTAATAGATAGATGATAATGTATTAAAATTCTGAAATAAAAAAACACATTTTTAGAATTTTTGTGATTTTTAGTTTTTTGTTGGATTTTAGAACTTTTTAAGTTTTAATCTTTTTCTTTTTCCATTGTAGGGATTTTTAGTTTATAAACATGATAAATAGACAACATATAATTTTTTGGAATTTTTCAAAATGTTTTTCTTTTTTTTTGTTTTTATTAATATAAGCAGGAACAAAAATGTGCTCATTTTATATTTAATAATAAGTTAAATGCCCAAAATTCTAAAATAAGAATAGGACGTGAAAATACATATTAGCAGGCATTTAACCCTATTTTTGCATAGTTTTAGGACCACAGGTGCTATTTTAAATAAATTAAATCCAAGCACAAAAAATACATGAACTGGGAAGAGCATATTTGCAAATAAAATAAACCTTAAGACCATTTATGTATTTTTTCCGGAAATATACAATGTATATTATTAATTATTGGACTACATACAAATGCAAAAATCCGTAGGGGTATCCATGCAATTTCGCCACCTCGCGTAGGACGGCATATGAGGTGATGTGGACTGGATGTACATGCAATATGAAATAAGTACAAGGTACTTTATGCAAAATATACACATTTATTTACAAAATCTATTTTATTTTTAGGACTAATAAATAAATACAAAAAATTACAGGGGAAGATGTGTAAATTACCCCATCCTTGCATAGAGATGAACGGTTGGATGATGGCCACTTAGATGCATGGTGCTCCCTCCGCTCCCAATGATGCTTCGACGATGATTGGTTCTGATCTGATCATGACTTCCATCGAACGGTTGAGGGCGAGCGCAAAACGAACAACAGAGATTGAAACTAGAGGGGCGCCTAGGGTTGGTCGGTATCTGCTTCACGCGAACAACATGGAAGAAGGTGGCCTTCCCTGAACTTCGCATCGTGATTTATCCTTCGGCCAACGGTCTCTGATGCAGTTCTTGGGCTCTACACGACCGATGAGCTCGTCCACATCAATTGAGGTGCTCCAGGAGACCCAGGACCCAACGATGGGGTCCTGGCATGTCGGTGAAGAACAAGCACCTGGGGACCCTCATCTAGGTGCGATTGTGCTCAAGGAGGAGTGCTTTCGCCTTGGCACCTGCACGAAGAGGTTCTCTGGCTCGGGGTGAATCACCTCGACCGGTTATGAAGCTGAGATGCACACTGGATGGGTGGAATGTAGATCCTCCGGCGTATGGCAGAGGAGGAGCATCGATTTCCAGATCACATGGGTGATCCGGGTGTCTTGACCGTGGGAAGTCATGGAGAAATGAAAGGGCAAGATAATGTGGTGGAAATGCGGGCAAGAGAGCATGCAATTCATAGTGAGGACATGGCCAGAGCGCTAGAGCTTCGACGAGAAGATTATCCCTAATCTACCCTACTGAAGCAATTAAAGGCAGAAAAAAACTGTAAAACGAAAGCTACAAACTACATCTACTTACTAATACTAAAAGACGCAGCTCGTACATGAGGATTTCTTAGGGAGCAGAGATGGCCATAGGGTTGGCGTGGATCACTCTGCCTCGCCCAAGCAGCTCACCCAAAGCTCGGGGATGCTCTAACTGTCACTAGGAGCACGCTCACACTCACTATGGGGGACTTGAAAGCTCAAAGAAGGATCAAAATTGAGCAAAAAGGCTGAGTGGCTTATTTATAGACAAAGCTAAGGATCCTTATTGATCGGAGCTTAGGGATGAATCAAAGATATGTACAAGGGATTTAGAGCTTTGGCATGGATGTATGATGATCGAGCTTGATGTTTGCGTGGAACATCAATGAAAGGGATGGATTGGATGCCCATGATAAATGGAGAAAATCGTGGGAAATGACATTCCTGACAAGTCAGAACTCTGGGGGACTGAGTTGACCAGGGTCAACAAAAGGCGGGTAATGATTGGTCCACGTAAGTCGCTAAAGGACAAAAAAGGTAGGGTTTGATAAAAAATAATTAATTAAAAATAGTAAATGATTTAATTGTTTTTATTATAAAATAAAAAATATTTATTATCTTATGTAGTATTTTAATATGATTTTTATTTATTTTCTGATGTTAATTATTACAAGTTAATTTTAAGGGTGTATTTATAGGTATATTCATATATGTTTTGGCCAATTTATTTTTTTTTGTAATTTTGATTTTATTATTTTATCTTCATATTTTATATATTATAAATTATTTTTATGTCCATAAGTATATTTATATTATATTTTTCTGATGTTATTTGTATACTTAGATAAATAGGGGTACACACTATATAGGTATAGGTATATGTGTTTGGTCTATGAATTTTGTACACTTATTTTATTTTGTGTTCTATTTATGGTTTTATTCTATTCTAAATATGTATATATATTATAAATACTATTTATAAAATTATAAAAATATGAAACTATAAAAATACTAACAAATAAGTAAAATGAATGTTTTATTCAAGTATATAGTACAATAGGGTCCAAAACCTAACTTTCACACCTTAACTCCAAAAAATATGAAACCACATCCATTAAATAACTTATTAAAAGTTGTATATAATTAAAGTGATTTTGATACATTTTGAGTTTTTATTTGAGAGATATGGGTCTGGGAAGTTGAGATTTTGGAATATTATTTTGTGTGTAAAAAGTACATTGTATATTATTTTTACATGAAATCAAATTTGTATTTCTCTTTGTATTATTATATACAACTTTCATGTACATAGCTTCTTTATTTAAGGTATAAAGAGGGGAAAATAAAATAGGTTCCAAAAACAAATAAATTATGAATGAATAAATGGGATTTTTATTATTTTATTGGCCATTATCTCCCCCTACTTTATTCCATGTCGACCAGTTCAATTCTTGACTTGGTCTCGGGGTTTAGGATCATAAAATACCTTTTGTATTTTATTCTTTTTCTTTTCTTTCTTTTATTCTATGATTTTGGCTTTAAACCAATATTATTTACACAAATACATGCAATGAATAATTAATGCTATTTTGTACAAATTAATGCTATTTTCATGTATTAGTTAGGGTTTTTAAGGCCAAAATGATAGAATAAAGGTGATGAAATGGAGATTCATCAATTTCTGGACCGTATGATCTTCTCCTCCCTCCTCATCTGGATCGGTGATGAATCCATATTTCATCATCTTTATTCTATCATTTTGGCCTCAAAAACTCTAGCAAATGCGTGTAAATACCCTTAATTCTAGCATCTTAGTATTCATGCATGTGCATGTAAATAGTGTATAAAATACTGTATTTAAAGCTAAAATTATAGAATAAATAAAAGAAAAGAAAAAGAATAAAATATTGCAAATATTTTATGACCTGAAACCCCAAGACCTAGGAATCTCGATGAATAGGTCGACCAAGAATAAAGTAGGGGGAGATAAGGGTCAAAATACAATAAAAATACCTTTCATTTTATTTATTCTTTATTCATTTTGGTACCTATTTGTGGTTCCACTTTTTACACCTCAAATAAAGAAACTTTGTACATGAAAGTTGTAGATAATTAAATATAGAAAAATACAAAATTGATGTCACTTAAAAATAATGTACAGATAAAAAGTTATGGTCTGAATAAAAATCCAGAATCCCAACTTCCCAGACCCGTATCTCCCTAATAAAAGCTCAAAATGCGTCAAACTCACCTTTAGTTGTATATAATTCAAAATAAGATATTTAATGGTGGTAGTTTCGCATTTGGCGGAGTTGCGATTTGAAAGTTGACTTTTGGACCCCTATTGTATACCTGTACAGACTAAAATATACATTTCATTATTTATTCATTATTTTTACCATTTTATATTTTCATAATTTGTCAATATTACTTATAATATATTTGTACATTAAAACATGAATAAAAAACTCAAGAAAATACAAAATAAAATATTTGTATATAGCATACATAGGTATAATACCTGTATATATACATATATAATTAATACTTATATTTTATTAAGTGTATAAATTATATCAGAAAAATAAAATAAAAATAGATTTAAGTGTATAAAAATACTTTATAAATTTATAAAATAATAAACAAAAATAAATAAATTAAATATACAAAATAAAAATAAAATATTAAAGTACATAGATATATATACCTACATAGACCTAAAATAGTAACTTGTAAACGAATACCTTATAAAAATAATTAAAAATCACCATAAAATACCTTAGAAAATAAAAAGTATTTTTCATTTTATACCCTAAAATTAATAAAATCATTTTCTATTTTTAATTGAATTTCCAAAACATTTCTCAGGGATTTTCCTGGTTGGTCCACGTGGACCAACCAGGTGCCAACCCACGTTGATCGGCGGGTCAACTGGTCGTCCTTCCCCCCTGCCATGCGTCAGACCTAGTTTTTTGTAAGACTTGGCAGATTTCTCTAGGTCAAATCTTGCATCCATTCTCGTAGCGACCTGAAGCACTTTTGCTCCTCGATCCTTGCTCTTTCACGCCCTAGGCTTTCCTAGGGCCGAGGAGCAGCGATTCGAGCCATCTTCCTTGACCTTTGGAGCACCAGAGTCGCATAGTCAAACCCTATATGGTGCACCCTCCTCTTCCATTCGAAATTCGAACCCCTCTTCCACAAGCTCCGCTTCCCTTTTCGTGCCCAATAGACAGAGGAAGGTGACGGATTCCTTCGCCGAGCTTCGGGCGGGTCGAGCGAGCTCCGAGGCGGCTCCAATCACCTCTGCCATCACCGCCGACGTTGAGGTACTCCCACCTCAGGTTCACCCCTTCGAGGTCCCTTCTTCTTCCTTCTTTTACTTCGCATTTGATTCACCTTAGCTTTAGGACCAAATTCCCCCACGAATCTTCCACTTTCATCCGTCGAATCACGCTCCACGTATACCTCGCCGGAGTGCACCTCCGGTCGAGTCCCCTTCACGCCGCTCCACGCCTCGTTTCCACCTCTGCGGGGTCCAGACACTTGCCCTGGACCCTCTCACCCTTTCTTGCAGGTCAACGAGCTTTGAAAACTACCTGGGGGTCATTTTGACCTTCGCCGGAGACCCACGAAGCCCCACCAGCTCCGCCATCATCTCCGGCGAACCTCGGCCGTCGCCGAGGTATTTTGGACCTGCCAGCACCTAGAGGAAGCTCCCAGGAGCTTGCAGCCCCATTTTGAGGCCTTCCAGATCACCGGAGCACGGAGATCGAACTCGGGGAAGTTCGCCTCGCCGGCATTCTTCCCCGTTCTTCCTCCGCGCCTCGCCACCATCGGATCGGGCCGCATCTCTAGTTCGCACAGCCACCATCGGATCATCAGCGCTCTCCACCGTTGGATCTCGATCGGAGATCTAATCTCGGACGTCGGCTGCGAATCGTCATTGGCCGTTCAGATCACGCCACGTGTCAAGTGGCATCGTCATCGCCGTTGGATCGCGCGCAAAGGGGTATTTTGCACTTCTACCCCTGCGCCATTTTGTATTTATTTTTAGTCCACAAACTTTTGTCTGTAGTGAAAAAACTTTTTGTAATATTTGCACCTAGACCCTCGTATTTCCATTATTCGCACTTAGGTCCTATCTACGTCACCTCACGTGCCTGTGCGCGTGAGGGGACTGGGTATTTTGCAAGGACCCCCTTGCAGGTTTAGCTATTTCGTCCTAGTCCAGAACTTTGCTATCATGTGTAAAATTTTATGGATTATTTGCATGCTTTCCCCTGGAGTTTTGTAATATTGCATTTATACCCCTGCCAGGTCACGTGTTTATATGTGTGGGCTTGGTGACTTTGCAGCGAACCCCCTCCGGGTTTGGGTTTTTGTAACTAATCCAAGAACTTCATTTATTAGTTATATATTTTGCGTGAAAATTGCACTTTGGCCCTTGGATGTTTGTCTATTTACACTTATACCCCTACCAGCTGTGTGATTTTTATTTGTTGTTTGCATTTATTCCATGCCTCTATAAATTGTAAAAATCACCAAAAAATAGACTTAAGCTCCTGTTTGCTTGCTCATTCATGCCATATTTTTATTTTGCATATTTATTACATTTTAATATTTATAAAAATTCAAAAACACTCATTTTCAGCACTGTTTGCATTAGAAAATATATAAAATTATAAAAACATCTCAGAAAATTCCAAAAAAATATATTTTGCCTATTTTAGTGTCTTCTAGCTACTATCCAAAAATCATTAAAAAATTCAAAACAAAAACCTTAAAAATAAGAAAACCTTAAAAACCTTTATAAAAATCTAAAAAAAGTTCAAGAAAAATCTTAAAAATACAAACTCAGTGTCTATGTTTTCTCTGATTTAATCTCTTTGATTTAAAATTAATTTGTGGATTTTTGGATTCTGATTTCTATTTTTCATCCTCATTTCAATTTTGGCCAGTAGCTTAATTTATTGTTTTCTTGTATTTTCGATTTTAAAAATATCAAAAAAAATTCAGAAAAATCTATAAAATCACAAAAACGGTATAAAATTATAAAAAGACCAAAAACATTTTATTTTCTGAATTTTGGTTATTTTCCCTTATTTTTATAAATACTCTATTATTCTCTTTTCTTATATTGTGTATATATTCTAATTTTAAAAACAAAAAAATATAAAATATAAAAAGAAAACATAAAATCGGAAAATAAAATCAAAATATAAAATTAAAAATAAAAAAATAACAAAAATTTAAAACCTACAAAAATTTGCGTACTTGTAGACACTTTATCACATATCACATTTTGCACATTTTGCTTGATTTATCCTGCTTGCTCCCTGAGTTCGACACTCTACACATACTTGCACTATACACACCTATTGTAGAGTTATAATAAATTTGACTCCACATTTGTTTCTCATTGCTTGATTTATATTGTGGGTTCATTGTTGATCTTAATCGGGATCCATTGAGGGTCGCCGTAGCAACTATTGTCTCCGCCTTGTGTGAGACATTTAGACCCTCGTGAATTTTGGTTAAATCAAATAACACCGTTGCCGGGAGCAACAACGTATAGATCTTATTTTTGAGTGATTGTATTTGATTGCCTACATTATTGCTTTGCTTGGTCTCTCTATTTTTGATATATATTTTTTTGAGCTATCTGACCATTTTCTTTCTTGTCTTCTTGCGAGGGACCGCAGATCGAGGAGGATCGCCTAGGGGATCCTGCACATCCTTGGGAGGCAGAGTCGGCTATTCTACCCTAGTCGACAACAGAGAGCAGGAGGATTTGAGAGAGAGGATAGTTAGTGGTTTTTTATTTTTAGAGAGAGAGAGACATTTATTTAATTTGTAATAATACATGTACATTGGACTTTGGACACTTGGGCCCAAGTTCTAAGTGTTTGTTCACTTGGGGGCTCACCGCCGTTTTTGATGCGTTTTCCTGCTTGTCATTTTCCGGTTTTGTTTTCTTGTCTTTACATTTTGTGGAATAATCCCTTAGTTTTTAGGCTTGCTTGATCGAGTAAATTATGTCCAAACACCCTAATATCTTGCATGTATCTATAGTGCGCTTTGGACTTAGTTTAAATCTTAAACAGTCGCCTCATCATCTTCGAGCCTTCGTGCCACGAGCCCACCCTGCCAAGCGCTGCTCCTGAACTCGATGTGTCGAGAGGAGGAGGGGTGAGCCTAGATCGGACTCCTAGATTGAAGATCGGTGACCGACTTGTGGTTCTTCATGCTAGCAATTACCTGCTTAGGACGATTTCCGTGTGCATATCGGCATATAGCATATGTTTAAAAATTCCTGCATTGCATCCTGCATGAAGAGAGCTGGAGGCACTGTAAGTCTTTCTACTTGAGCATTCATCATTTAGGCACAAAGGTGAGATTTCCATCTTGGTGCCGCCTTGCATTGCTTTTCCGACTCTCTCCCTTTGTTTTTGGATCAAATAGGAATCAAGGAAAAATACAAAAACGTTAGGCGCTTGTATTGAATTGACTCAAAGCAAGTGATAACACCAAAAAAATTAAAAAAGGGACTGCTAAAGAAAACTTGACTTAAATAAAATTGGCTAATTGGACTCACTGCTTGGGGTGAGCAAAGCCCTCATTTGTATTCAGGTTGCATGGGAAGGTCTCCTTCCAAGTGAGTAGAGCGGCTTTGTAAGGATTAGAGCCCAAAACCCAGTCTGTGGCTACCTTGTGTATCACCTGGATTTCCGAAGTATTGGCGCTACTATCGTACGTAGACGAGTAGGGCATGGTCACCATTGATGACTCTCTATTGTGTAGAGCATCGACCTTGTCTGAAGTATCGAGCATAGGCCACACCTTCACAGGGGTGTCTGTCTCATCGTCTTGCGTCCGAGTAGGATCTTGCACGCTCACGGGTGATTCCGTTGTGAGCGAGATCCGAAGTATCGGTTTCGCCTATAGGCTTCCTCCTCTTTTCTTTGGCTAAGTAGGGATCCAGGAAGGGTTACAAGGACCTTAAAAAGCGTAGACTACAGGTTACACAGGAGGAGGACAAGTACGAGATTCTTTTTCGGTAGTACTCTCTCTCCTATAGGCGTAGCGCTCTTAGGACTCGTTCAAAGATAATTGCCTAAATTCAATCTAAAAACTACAAAGATACAAGCCGAACCTTCACGGCTTCACGTGTTGAGTTGGTGAACCCCTTGTTTTGTGCTTGATTTGCTAGTTTATTTAAGGTCAAGATCAAAAACACCGCACAATTGTGCGCAATCCCCCCCCCCACCTTCTTCATTTCTCAACCTTGCTCTTCTTAATAATCACGATGATGGGAATGAGATCTCTTAGGCCGTCTCTGGCAGCACCGCTATCCAACACTCCTCCCTATTCATCTAGGACAACCTCGGGGAGTCCAGACCCACTCTCCGAGCCTGAGTTCACATCCACCTTGTTCCCCCTCGACCACCCTTCCCCTTTCATCAGTCCAAGAGTGTAAGAGTTTAGTGCAGCACAGAGCTCAGATCATTTATCGGCACCTGAGATGGGTTCTTTTGCCTTTGCAAAGACCCAAGACATGGACGGCAGAGAGGAACACCCGGATGAGCAAAGACCGCCACCATTTCTATATGATCAAGCCGCCATCAACAACTCATTGCTAGCTTCCCTGGAGACCATGCAGAGACAGATCAGGGACCAGGGAGTCTTCATGGGTGACCTCATGAGGGAGATCACGCAGATGCGAGAAGGAAGAGAAGACAAACCTGGGGGTGGTGGCGGTGACATACCAGATGCAGCAGGCGAAGGAGCAGACCCCAACCAGGAGAGGCCGCTGCCGATGACCATGAGGCAGTTGCATAACCCAGCCGCAAAAAAACCCTCACTCACCGATGGATTCAGCTTCCCCCCATTGTCGGGAATTTTAAGCTTCACCCGCAGACTATCCAGCTATTGCCCAAGTTTCACGGACTAGCCACCGAGGATCCTCATCTCTATCTGCAGGAGTTTGAGATGATTTGTAGCACTGTCCACGACAGATTAGTGGACGAGGACACTATCAAGATGATTGCCTTCCCATTCTTCTTAGCTGACAAAGCAGCCTACTAGCTGAAACACCTTGGGAGGTACGTCACATCCTGGGCACAGCTCCGGACCGCATACTTGAACAAGTATTATCCTCTCGGCTGGACCAATGCAGCGTGAGCTATGATTAGCAACTTCACAATGATCCCAAATGAACAGTTCCACGAGGCTTGGGATCGCTTTCGAGAGCTCATCGACCGGTGTCCACATCACGAGATATTGAAGCCCAAACTGGTTCAAAGTTTCTTCTGTGGGCTGACACCGGAGCTGCAGGGGCTAGTAAATGCCTCTTGTGGTGGGTCCTATTTCTCCAATGGTGAAGACGATGTTTGGGCCATCTATGAAGGGATAGCAGAAAACTCGACAGTCATGGCCCAAGCTCGAGTTTACACACAGCAGAAGCCCCCCAAGGAGCAGGATCATTTCAGAGGATCGCCCGCATCGATGCCGGTCCCCATACTCCGTCGGCAGCCGCAACCTAAGCCGAATCCTCGGCAACTGACATGGGAATCATTAGCGAGAAGTTGGACCGCCTCGAGATCCTCGAGAAGAAGCAGAGTCAGGGGCTGGCAAGATGGACCAGTTGACAAAGACCATGGGCGACCTGAAGACACAGATCTTATGTATTCAGGAAGCACAGACATCCGCGCAGCCCCCCAGATCACGGGCTGATCCCAGCAGTAGCAGCTCCACCCAGCCTTCTGCCTCACACCGCCATGTCAACTACATTCATGCAGAACCGGTCCAGCAGCTACATTATTACCCATCGCAGCCACCATCTCAGGACACTCAGATGGTGGTCTATCAGCCTGATCAGCCACTGGCAGTTCTACCTCCACCATCTTTTGAGCAGGAGCCATTGATGGAAGTCAATGGGATATGGTACGACCAGTACCCACAGCAGCCTCGTCGCGATCATCCCAAATTCCGTCGGACCTCTGGAGGCACCTCATCCCAGCAGCAGTCTCTAGCTCAGGGCCATCAGAACAACCAGTAACAACATCAGCTCCAGTATGCCCACCAGCAGTACCAGCAGGGTCCTCGTCCCGTCTATCAGGGACAATCTTGGTGGCAGCGTCAGTAGCCTCACCAGACATACTCCCATCCTCCCCACTACCATCAACACCAGCCTCATTTCCAACAGGAAAACACTTCCGATTCTCAGGCTCCTGCCTTTAAGAACCCAGCTCTAGATGACCTCGCCCATTTGCTTTCTGACCAGCAGGCATCCTTCCGGTGAGAAATGGATGAGTTCCGACAGGAGATGAGGGATATCATCAAGGGCAAGGCCGCCATACCTGCACAGATCGAGCCTAACCCGAACAATCTGAAGAGGAAGTCTGAGCAGGTACAATTTACAGAGGATACCTCTCCTAGTGATTATTTGAGTGACATGTCTTCTTTGTATGATGCTGGTTTTGTAACTACTATGAGTGGTAGGATGCCAGTCGGCGGTGCCTCATTTGAGCGACAGTCACACGAAGAATCAGGAGCACTAGATGAGCAGGATAGCAGTGCTGATGCCGCTGATGATGTTGATGACAGTGCTGCTGATGCCACCAATGGTGGAGATCCAGACGACAGTACTGAGGCCGTCGTGATACCTGATGCAGACGGTGGTGCTGAGACCACCATTTTTTATGCAGAGCCAGAGCACGGTGCTGATGCCGCAAAGTCAGATGCCGTTGGTGGTACTGAGGCCACTACTTCTGCTTTTGTTGAGCTCCCACATGTAGTGTTGCCACCTTTTGTATCTCAGGACTGTGGTAACAAAAAGAACAAAAAAATTAATAAAGGAAAGGTTACTGTATCCACCTCGAGTCCATATGTGTTGCATGATGATCATTGTATGGATTCCATTCCTTCACAAGCATAGGAACCTATTCCTAGTCCTCCATCTGAGGAGGCCCCTACCATCCCCTTCCCTGAAGCACTTCGCTTGGCGAAGGGGAATAAAAGAGAAAATCCAAAAAAGACCCAACAGTTAGAGTTCAGCAACCAGATGATTGATAGATTCCAGATCCAGCTGACTCTACAGGAAGCACTTGAGCACATCCCTCTCTTCCAAAAGAGCCTGAAAGAGAAGACTACAGTTCGCAGGAAGAGGAGGAACCACAAAGATCAGATCCATGTGCTCACCCATTCTACCTGCTGCACCATTCAGAACAAATTGCCAGCCAAGAGACCCAATGCAGGAGCTCCCTATATCAGATACGAGATTAAGGAGCAGCAGTTTGATCGTACTCTATTTGACAGCGGCTCTTCTGTCAACCTTCTTCCGACAACCTTACTCGACCGATTCGAGTTTGGTCCTCTTCTTAGGAGCAGGACAGTCCTTCAGTTTGCTGATAGGTCAACTAAGAGGCCTAAGGGGTTGTTAAGAGACATGGTCGTTACCATTCAGAGCCTGAAATTCCCCGTGGACTTTGTTGTATTGGACATGGAGATCCCTGAGTCGGTAACTGATGCCCCCATCATACTTGGACGTCCATTCTTGGCCACAGCCAAGGCGGTGACCGATCACGATAGCATGAAGGTGTGCTTTCACGTAGAGGGCAAGAGCATATAAATAGAGACGATCGAGAAAACCAGAGCGAGAGAATATGCATGCTCAGAGCAGTCCAGTGATGCCACGCAGATGACAGAGGACGAGCTAGACATCCACAAGGAGTGTGATTTTGTGATGACAGATGATGAATCCATTTGGATAGATCCCGTAGCACAGACCCTCGCCTTGCCTACAGATTCACCATATTTACAGCTTATGGTAGTTGAGAGCCTGGAGAGCACACCCCTGGACGAGGATACATTTGAGGCTGACACTTGTGGGATGAGTGGTGATGCAGAATTTCAGTCTTGTTCTTCTAGTTCAGATCCCTAGGATTCAGACATTAATTGGGATGATTTTGATGACTATTTGCTGTCTGATTCCTTCTGAGCTGACAACTAGGACGGAGTGCGAGCCAATACAGTTCGTAGATGATTCAGCAGGGTTCCCTTCGTCGGATATTCATGCACAGCAAGAGTTCTCTCATGCAGACCTGGTAGCTTTTACACAGACATATCAGAAGCCAGATCTGCCACCTCCCAGTTGTCCAGAACTGAAACCCTTGCCGCAGTCGCTGAAGTATAGATTCCTTGTGGGTGAGCCAGATATGCACCCAATCATTATCTCAGCAGGTTTGACTGGAGAGCAAGAATCTCGTCTGATGGAGGTTCTTGAAAGAAACTGCAAGGCGATAGGATGGAGTATAGCTGGTCTCCAGAGGATTAGTCCGACTCTGTGCTCTCACCATATCTATCTTGAAGAAGACGCTAGGCCGTCGCATGAGTTCCAGCGATGGCTAAACCCGAATCTTCGAGATGTGGTCATGAAAGAAATATCGAAGTGGTGGAGCATCGATTTTATCTACCCCATCTCCGACTCCAAGTGGGTTAGTCCATTACATGTGGTACCTAAGAAGACGGGTATCACTACAGTTGTGAGTGAGTCTGGAGAGGAGATAGCTACCCGAGTACCCACTTCTTGGAGGGTATGTGTGGACTATAGACGATTGAATCAGGCCACCAAGAAGGATCATTTCCCACTGCCATTCATTGATCATATTATCGAGAGGATGGCTGGGAAGAGTCACTACTGTTTTCTTAACGGGTACTCCGGTTACAATCAAGTGGCCTTTGCGCCCGAAGACCAGGAGAAAATGACATTCACCTGTCCGCTTGGGACTTATTCTTTCAGACGGATGCCCTTTGGTCTATGTAACACCCCCACGACATTCCAAAGGTGCATGTTGTCCATTTTCTCGGATATGGTGGGTGATTGTTTAGAGGTCTTCATGGATGACTTCTCGGTTTATGACGATGGGTTTGATGCTTGTCTTGACTGCCTAGACCGTGTGCTTCAGCGCTGCATCGAGGTTAACCTTGTCTTGTCTTGGGAGAAGAGTCACTTCATGGTGACTCAAGGGACGGTCTTTGGTCATATCATCTCCAACAGGGGCATGGAGGTCGATCCGACTAAGGTGGATATCATTAGAAAACTCAATCCACCGTCCAATCTACGTCAATTGCGGTCTTTTCTGGGGCATGTAGGTTTCTACCGATGGTTTATTCAGGACTTCAGTCGGATTGCCCGATCGCTTACTGATTTGCTGACGAAGGACACCGAGTTCATTGTAGATGATAAGTGTCTTGCGTCCTTTGAGACTCTCAAGAGTATGGTTGTCATGGCTCCTATCCTTCAGCCACCCCATTAGTCTCTCCCATTCGAGATCATGATGGATGCTTCTGATTTTGCCATTGGGGCTGTGCTTGGACAGAGGAGGGATGGATTGCCGTTTGCCATTCACTACGCCAGCCAGACTTTGGATGCCGCTCAACGGAATTATACTGTGACAGAGAAGGAGATGTTGGCCGTATTCTTTGCTTTGATTAAGTATCGATCGTATATTCTCGGATCTAGAGTGACTATATTTACCGATCACACCGTCATCCGATACTTAATGGCCAAGAAGGATGCTAAAGTTTGCCTTACCAGATGGATCCTTCTGCTCTAGGAGTTTGATATTGAGATTAAGGATAAGCCTGGAGTTAAGAATGTGGTGGCGGATCACCTCTGCCGCTTAGAGAACCTTGAGGAATCTGAGCCCAGCGCACCTATCACTGAGACTTTCCCAGATGAGGCGATCTTGGCTATCGCCTCGCTTCCATGGTAAGCCGACATTGTGAACTATCTTGTTGCCAAGACGGTTCCACAAGGTTGCCCCAGGCAAAAACTTGAGACCTTCCTGGTGAAGGCCAAGTTTTATCATTGGGAGGATCCCATCCTTTATCATGAAGGAGGGGATAGCATCTGGAGGAGGTGCATTCCTCAAGAAGAGCAGCATAGCGTCCTCACCTACTGCCATAAGCTTGAGGCAGGAGGACATCATTCTGGAAGACGGACAGCACAGAAGGTGCTCCAATCCGGCCTTTGGTGGCCTACTCTCTTCAAGGATTCAGATGAGTTCGTGAAGAGATGTACTAACTGTCAGAAGATGGGTACTTGCTGACAGAGAGACATGATGCTCATGCAACCCATTCACTTTTGTGAGGTTTTTGATGCATGGGGGATTGATTTCATGGGCCCATTTCCTAAGAGTCAGGGGTTTGAGCACATTTTGCTCGCTATGGATTATGTCAGCTGATGGGTTGAGGCCATCCTTGCCCGAGCCGCAGATGCTACGACCGTGTGTCGTTTTTTAGGAAAAATACCATTTCACGGTTCGGGGTATCTATAGTTCTGATTTCAGACGGGGGGTCTCATTTCATTAATGATAAGATTAGGGCCCTTGCAGACGAGTTCAGTATTGACCATCGTTTTGCCACGCCGTATCACCCTCAGACTAATGGTCTTGCTGAAGTTTCGAATAGGGAGATCAAGACTATCTTACAAGAAGGTTGTCCGCCCAGACCGAAAGGATTGGTCACAACTTTTGGACTCGGTCTTGTGGGCCTATCGGACTTCCTTCAAAAATCCATTAGGGACGTCTCCCTTTCGCCTCATCTATGGCAAGCCGTGCCATCTACTAGTGGAGATCACGCACAAGTCACTATGGGCAGTCACTGAGTTATTATTGGATCCCGAGAGTATAGGAGAATAGAGGAAAGCAGAGTTGGCAGCCCTGGAGGAGTTGAGAGATACAACCTTTTCTAGCAGCCTACAGTATAAGGAGAAAGTAAAGACATGGCACGATTCTCATATCAGCCATAAACAGTTTGAGCCTGATCAGCGCGTATGGTTGTTTGATTCCAGACTGAAATTATTTCTAGGGAAATTACAGAGCAAATGGAAAGGTCCATATGTGGTCAGGAAGGTACATGACAATGGTAGTATTGATATATCCAAGCCGTCATCTTCCTCTACCTTCTGTGTTAATGGTCAGCGCCTGAAGCTATATCTAGATCATCATCCGTGGACCGTTGATGTTGCCCCCATTCTTCTGGTATGAAGATGTGTTCTTTGACTTATATCATTTGCATCTCATACATGGCGATCACTACCATCTTCCGTTGTATAGATCATCTGTCCATATAATTATTTCGTCTGATTGATATCTTTTCTTCTTTTCTTCTTTTCCTTTTCTATTCTCTATATCTATCAAAAAGGTATCACCCCTTGAAGACAATTTTCTATACTTAGGACGCACTTTGTCCTAAGTATAAGGGGGTGTGCACTCCGAGTTTCTCTATTCGTTGATCCTCTCCATTGTCGCCTCTTCTTGTCTATACTTAGGGATATCTTACCCTAAGTATAGGGAGAGACAATCTGAGTACGATCTGTTCATTCCCACCCTTAACCCTCCCTGCTTTGTGTACAATATGCTATACTTAGGATTATTTGATCCTAAGTATAGGGGGGACGGTCAACTTCTCATTTGTTCATTCATTCCTTCATTTATTTATTAGACTTGCCTATACTTAGTACGAGTTATGTCTTCTCTTTTCTCACTGATCTATGAGGACATAGCTCAAGCTAATTATAGGGGGATCGTATATACTACGTATATACTTTAGCCATAACTTGTACTTTCATATTTTCCTAATAAATATGGCTAATAATTCTTTAAAATTCATTAAAAATCTTAATAAAAAGATGATTGATTATTCCTCAAATTCTTTTTGTATGTACTGATAAATAAATTAGGTGAAAATATTTTTTGCAAAATGTTTGAAAAATAGTTTGAAAATCTGTGTGAAAATCTTTTGAAAACTATTTGGAAAATGTTTTGTTACATGTTTTCAACCTTTGTAGAAATGTGCGGTTTGTAAAATTTTGTTTCTTTGTGTGAAATAAAAATGTTTGAAAAATGATTTACAAATGGTTTGAAAAATGGTTGCAAAAATATTTTTAAAAATCTATCTACACAGTTTGAAAAACCTTTGCAAAATGATTTTCAAATGTGTATACATGTTTGTAAAATTATTTGTAAAAATTATTTTGGACTATAGTTTTCAAAAAAATTGTTTGTAAAAGGATTTTCAAATAAGTTTGAGGAATATATACATCACTCCTAAAATTCATTGCATATACTTATAAAATTGATCACTTACTATGGTGGAGCATGGGTCGGGCTCGGGCCGGGCCCAACCTAGCCCAGCCCAGGCTCATTTAGGAAACCGGGCCCATGGGCCGGGCCCAGGCCTGCTCATTTTCCAACAACTGGGCCCGAGCCTGAGCCCAGCCCGATTCATGATGGGTCGAGCCTGGGTCGGGCTAGCCCGCGAATCCTGGATGGTGAGGGAGCACGGGGAGCGGAGGAGGTGGTGTGGTGGCGCCGACCCCTGGATGGTGAGGAAGGGAGGGAGGGAGAGGGAAGACGAGGTGGTGATGGGCGGGAGGGAGGCCGGAGGCATTGAGCGAGAGGGAGGAGAGGTACAATGGTACGGGGGTTGGAAGGGGCATTGGGTTTGGGCACTAAATCGGGCCGGCTTGTGGGCTTTGGGTTCAGGCACGCTCAAGCCCGAGCCCAGCTCGATTTGATAAATGGTCTAAAATGGCAGCCCAAGCCCGCCCATTTAGATAGTGGGCTCGGGCTTGGGTCGGTCTTGAGCGGGCCGGGTTGCGGGCTGGGTCGGGCCGGCCCGGACCCATGCTCCACCCTATCACTTACCCCTGTAAATTCTTAAAATCCACTTCTTGTAAATATAAGAAGCACTCCCGTGTAAATATTTTAACCTAGCTTTTAGCCAAAAACTTTTTGTTTTAAAAAAATCCTAAAAACATTTGCAAAATTAAAATACCAAAACATTTGAAAAATCTTTTTGAAAAATACAAAAAAATGCATATGCGTAATCATCTTTTCAAAAATCCATAAAAAGTTCAAAATCTTGAAAATTGCATCACAAATAATTTCTGCATAGCATTCACATTTTTTTGGATTGAGTTTGATGGCTGAACGAGTCTAAGTAAAATCCAGAGATTAGAGCTTGATTGGACCTTAAAATTTACCTAATAACAGGAACCTTATAGGAATTGGGATTGAGGTACTTCAGGTCTAGTTGACTTAATTCTTTGAGGATCACGAGACTTGGTTCAATGGATTCTTGACTGCCTAAGTAGAGAATTTCGGAGCACACGCATGACTCTTGTTGATAATGACCTAACTTGGATACCTGCACCTTTCACTTGGCTCAACTCAGTTCGAGTGGTGAGGGGATTGGATTTGCCGGTATGAGATGCACACAAGTGGAAACACTTGTCCTCCTCTAGGGAGGGAAGTGCACCCCAACCCATCCAGTGATGAGGAAGTCTAAAGACAGGAGAGTGTGGGTTGCGATAAAGCTTCAAAAGAGGGATAGTCTACTGGCTCAAGAGGAAAAACTCCTTATGTAAATGCTGCTGTATATAGTATTTCAAAAAAAGAAGAAGAAGAAGAGACATGCCTGTACAAAAATAAAATGCCTGTAAAAGTATGTATGTTGTATAAAAAATAAGCAAGCTTGAGTTCCAAAGTCATATCATGTGAGTCTGCAGCTGGATGACTTGACTACACTGGTCTTGCATCCTAGGATATGTAGCTACACTGGCTACCGTCCATTCTTCTCTTCACCCCTCCTCTTGAGCTGGTTGCCACTTGAACTTAGAAGGGAATACCCCGCTCCTCGAGGAAGGAGTTATTGGATTGGGGAATAATTGGGTAGTCATACTGGAGAAGTCAGTCTCTTTGTCATTCTAGTTGAGGAGAGCCACCATCACTTACAATGTACAAGTCAGATTCATAGTCGTAAGGGTTTGCGTATGAGTTGAGATATTTCTGACCTGGTTATTGTGGAGACTTGAAGAGAGCATTGGGATTCTCAAGGACTATAGGATTTCAAATTCGGTTCTCATTAAGGTTTTGCTCGCAGTAAAATTCCAAAGGTCCGAGTTAAGCTCCAAACTTTGATTTTGTGAAGACAAGTTTGATAATTAAACTAAACCCAAATTTCTTTTTTTTCTTTTCTTTGTTTTTCTTTTCTGCACTTATTGCATTAGTGTTTGCTAGGGACTAGCAAAGGTAAAGTATAGGGGGATGATGAATCCACATTTCATCATCTTTATTCTATCATTTTGGCCTCAAAAACCCCAGCAAATGCGTGTAAATACCCTTAATTCCATCATCTTAGCATTCATGCATGTGCATGTAAATAGTGTAAAAAATACTGTATTTAAAACCAAAATTATAGAATAAATAAAAGAAAATAAAAAGAATAAAATATTGCAAATGTTTTATGACCTGAAACCCCGAGACCTAGGCATCTCGATGAATAGGTCGACCAGAAATAAAGTAGGGGGAGATAAGGGTCAAAATACAATAAAAATACATTTCATTTTATTTATTCTTTATTCATTTTGGGACCTTTTTGTGATTCCACTTTTTATACCTCAAATAAAGAAACTTTGTACATGAAAGTTGTAGATAATTAAATATAGAAAAATACAAAATTGATTTCACTTAAAAATAATGTAGAAATAACAAGTTAAGGTTTGAATAAAAATCCAGAATCCCAATTTCCCGGACCTGTAACTCCCTAATAAAAGCTCGAAATACGTTAAACTCACCTTTGATTGTATATAATTCAAAATAAGCTATTTAATGGTGGTGGTTTCGCATTTGGCGGAGCTACGGTTTGAAAGTTGACTTTTGGACCCCTATTGTATACCTGTACAGACAAAAATATTCATTTCATTATTTATTCATTATTTTTACCATTTTATATTTCATAATTTTGTCAATATTACTTATAATATATTTGTACATCAGAACAGGAATAAAAACCTCAAGAAAATATAAAATAAAATATTTGTATATAGCATACATAGGTATAATACCTGTATATATACCTATATAATTAATACTTATATTTTATTAAGTGTATAAAATATATCAAAAAATAAAATAAAAATAGATTTAAGTGTATAAAAATACTTTATAAATTTATAAAATAATAAACAAAAATAAATAAATTAAATATATAAATAAAAAAATATTAAAGTACATATATATATCTATATAGACCAAAAAATAGTAACATGTAAAAGAATACATTATAAAAATAATTAAAAATCACCATAAAATACCTTAGAAAATAACAAGTATTTTTCATTTTATACCCTAAAATTAATAAAATCATTTTCTATTTTTAATCGAATTTCCAAAATATTTCTCAGGGATTTTTCCTGGTTGGTCCACGTGGACCAACCAGGTGCCAGCCCACGTTGACCGGCGGGTCAACTGGTCATCCTTCCCCCTGCCATGCGTCAGACCTAGTTTTTTATCCGACTTGGCAGATTTCTATAGGTCAAATCTTGCATCCATTCTCGTAGCGACCTGAAGCACTTTTACTCCTCGATCCTTGCTCTTTCACGCCTTAGGCTTTCCTAGGGCCGAGGAGCAGCGATTCGAGCCATCTTCCTCGACCTTTGGAGCACTAGAGTCGCATAGTCAAACCCTATATGGTGCACCCTCCTCTTCCATTCGAAATTCGAACCCCTCTTCCACAAGCTCTGCTTCCCTTTTCGTGCCCAATAGACAGAGGAAGGTGACAGATTCCTTCGCCGAGCTTCGGGCGGGTCGAGCGAGCTCCGAGGCGGCTCCAATCACCTCCGCCATCACCACCGGCGTCGAGGTACTTCCACCTCAGGTTCACCCCTTCGAGGTCCCTTCTTCTTCCCCCTTTTACTTCGCATTTGATTCACCTTAGCTTTAGGACCAAATTCCCCCACGAATCTTCCACTTTCATCCGTCAAATCTCGCTCCACGTATACCTCGTCGGAGTGCACCTCCGGCCGAGTCCCCTTCACGCCACTCCACGCCTCGTTTCCACCTCCGCAGCGTCTTGACACTTTGCCCTGGACCCTCTCACCCTTTCTTGCAGGTCAACGAGCTTTGAAAATTACCTGGGGGTCATTTTGACCTTCGTCGGAGACCCACGAAGCCCCATCAGCTCCGCCGTCGTCTCTAGCGAACCTCGGCCGTCATCGAGGTATTTTGGACCCTCCAGCACCTAGAGGAAGCTCCCAGGAGCTTGCAACCCCATTTTGAGCCTTCCAGATCACCGGAGCACATAGATCTAGCTCGGGGAAGTTCGCCTCGCCGGCGTTTTTCCCCGTTCTTCCTCCGCGCCTCGCCACCGTCGGATCGGGCCGCACCTCCAGTTCGCACAGCCACCGTCGGATCATCAGCTCTCTCCACCATTGGATCTCGATCGGAGATCTAATCTCGGATGTCGGTTGTGAAGCGTCATCGACCGTTCAGATCGCGCCACGTGTCAAGTGGCATCGTCATCGCTGTTGGATCGCACACAAAGGGGTATTTTGCACTTCCACCCCCGCGTCATTTTGTATTTATTTTTAGTCCATAAACTTTTGTTTGTAGTGCAAAAGCTTTTGTAATATTTGCATCTAGACCCTCGTATTTCCATTATTCGCACTTAGGTCCTATCTACGTCACCTCACGTGCCTGTGCGCGTGAGGGGACTGGGTATTTTGCAAGGACCCCCTTGCGGGTTTAGCTATTTCGTCCTAGTCCAGAACTTTGCTATCATGTGTAAAATTTTATGGATTATTTGCATGCTTGCCCCTGGAGTTTTGTAATATTGCATTTATACCCCTGCCAGGTCACGTGTTTATATGCGTGGGCTTGGTGATTTTGCAGCGAACCCCCTCCGGGTTTGGATTTTTGTAACTAATCCAAGAACTTCATTTATTAGTTATATATTTTGCGTGAAAATTGCACTTTGGCCCTTGGATGTTTGTCTATTTACACTTATACCCCTGCCAGCTGTGTGATTTTCATTTGTTGTTTGCATTTATTCCATGCCTCTATAAATTGCTAAAAATCACCAAAAAATAGACTTAAGCTCCTGTTTGCTTGCTCATTCATGCCATATTTTTATTTTGCATATTTATTACATTTTAATATTTATAAAAATTCAAAAACTCTCATTTTCAGCACTGTTTGCATTAGAAAATACATAAAAATTATAAAAACATCTTAGAAAATTCCAAAAAAAATATATTTTGCCTATTTTAGTGTCTTCTAGCTACTATCCAAAAATCATTAAAAAATTCAAAACAATAACCTTAAAAATAAGAAAACCTCAAAAACCTTTATAAAAATCTATAAAAAATCAAGAAAAATCCTAAAAATACTAACTTAGTGTCTATGTTTTCTCATATTTATTCTCTTTGATTTAAAATTAATTTGAGGATTTTTGGACTCTGATTTCTATTTTTCATCCTCATTTTAATTTCGGCCAGTAGCTTAATTCACTATTTTCTTGTATTTTCGATTTTAAAAATACCAAATAAAATTCAAAAATATCTATAAAAATCACAAAACAAGTATAAAATTATAAAAAGATAAAAAACATTTTATTTTCTGAATTTTGGTTATTTTTTCTTATTTTTATAAATACTCTATTATTCTCTTTTCTTATATTGTGTATACATTCTAATTATAAAAACAAAAAAAGTATAAAAAATAAAAAGAAAACATAAAATCAGAAAATTAAAATCAAAATATAAAATTAAAAATAAAAAATAATAAAAATTAAAAACCCACAAAAATTTGCATACTTGTAGACACTATCACATATCACATTTTGCACATTTTTCTTGATTTATCCTGCTTGCTCCCTGAGTTCGACACTCTACACATACTTGCACTATACACACCTTCTGTAGAGTTATAATAAATTTGACTCCACATTTGTTTCTCATTGCTTGATTTATATTGTAGGTTCATTGTTGATCTTAATCGGGATTCATTGAGGGTCGCCGCAACGACTATTGTCTCCGCCTTGTATGAGACATTTAGACCCTCGTGAATTTTGGTTAAATCAATCGGCCCCTTCCGCTTTAACCTTAGCCACATGATCGCCTCCCGTCCAGCAGCTCCTCTTCTTCCACATCACCCCTTCTCTCCCCCTACTGTAGGACTTCCCCCTTCTTTATCTCAACCATGTCTTTGCGCTTCTCCCACATGTGTTGGATCATATCCACCGATCTTATCCAACCCACCGCTCCACACCCCTTTACAGACTGTTGGATCTCATGATCCAACCGTTACTACCTATCTTCCTTCTCGTCCTCTGCCCCCACGTTTTCCACTCCGCACCTCTCCTCCCCTTCCATTTTTAGCACCCACGTTTTACCACCTCTTCACTTGATAATGACCCTCCCACGTAGCCCTATCTCCTCCACCCCTCGTGTGGCCATCAATGCCATGAACCTCCCCTCCATCTCCTCCAAATAGTCATTGCAAACCTCTCCCTCGACCATGTAACACATGAGCTCCACCACATTTAAAAGCCCTCCTTCACCCTCATTCCTGGTTGTCCACCATTCTACCCATGGAACCCTAGCCGTCCTCCTCCTTCCTGTGATAGGAGAGGGTAGGGTTGATGCACGAGGATGGGTCTTATTACCAATGTTGACCCATGGCAGTCCAACCATGCTACAACCGAGTGACGATCGGAGTGGCTCTAGCCGCTCAGCCCAGGCCTTCCTCCATCGGTTACCCTCTCCAATCAGGTATGCCCCTTCTCCTTTCTTTTTCAGATTTTTCTCTTATTTTCGCCACGCACACACTTAATCCCACCTTTAATTCGCTGCACCATCACCTTTGCTTCACACCCAGCATCTTCTCGCCACCTCTACCACCTCATTTACCTCCTCCACAACCTCCATCACCTCTAGTCCATATGCTCTGTCGGGGGTGGAGGAGATTTCACTATGGGCACCACATGCTCCACCATACATCCTGCCATTTTGTCTCAACATGCACTCCTTGTCTATCGATAATGCTTTTTGTAGGTTACTCCTCAATGGATGAAAGCCTCAACAGAGCTCCATCCTAGAGCTCCACCTCCAGCGATGTATCACCGCCCCGCTCTGCCTGATGCTCCAAGACCTTCTTCTCACCCCTAGCTTCTTCACGAAGCCCCTTGTAAGCCTCATCGACCTTCGAGCTGAGCTTTTGCGTAGGGAGGAGGAGGGGCCTCATCGGAGGCCTGATCGCATTACCAACAGCTGAGGAGGATAAGTCTACATTGACAAGCACATACTATTTGATCCCATGATCAGATGACCCTCCTTCTCTAGTTGATTCGGTTCGTTCCTTTAGGCTCAATGGGACTGAGCCATCGCCGAGGTAGCTCTAGCCACCCACCTGGCCCATGCCTCCTACAACCATATGAACCCCCTTCCGACCCTCACCTCGCTCCGAACCTATCCCGTGCACGTACGGGGCGCGTGCGGGGAAGGAATTTTTGCTTCCTTACCCCACCACTATCCATCAATTGCAAACAAGTCCCTTCCAAGCACATGTGCCTCACGTGTTGCGCCTAGGAGATTTGCATCGGGGCCCACTCAATTATATGATATTACAAATATACCCTGCGAGGAATAGAATGCAATATTTATCTTTTTATTTACAAGCTTTGTTTCACATTTATGCCCCTGGACTATTGCAAATATCTTGAACATATGGTCTCCAATTAAGTTGATTTTAGTTTCATTGATTGCTAATTTGAGGATCTTCATATCAACATTCTTATTTCACTTATTTGTCACAAAATTTAACATAATAAATTTTAGATGTTGTTGTGTCATCTGCTTCTCATCCTAATGCCATTATTGGTCTTTGATGCACCTTTATTCTCTAATTGATCATGAAATTGAATCACTTCTACATGTACAGTAACTGAACTGTTTTTAGGGCACATTTTTGCTTTCATAATCATTTAGCATTGAGAATCATGCCTCATTTTAATTGCAAAAATAACCAAAAGAAAAATTGCATATTTCTCATTATTCTATTTATTACATTATATTTTCTTGCATTGTATACCTCGTTTATTCTCTGTATACATCTAAAGACCTAGATCAGAGAATTTAATCACTCGTTTCAATCAATAATCTTCGATTAATCGACAAGGAGGCTCGTGCCCTTATGTTCGACATTGGTATACTTCCAAGTAAAATTAACATCCACTTATTCAAAGGAATGGTATTCTGCTTAAATCCAAAATTATGTCCTATTCCAAGATAATAAAAACGACATTTTAAAGAGAAGATTTCACAGTTCATCAATAGCACCACACAATTCAGATCTAAAATTCACTGATGGTAGCACACTCATTCCTTCCTCGAATCTGCCTGACTCACATAAATCATCGGTGTCCTCGATGCAAGCCTCATCATATAGCACGACAACCTAAGGGTAGGAGAAGGTGACACGAGAGGGAATGAAGAGGGTGGGTGAGACATACGCGACAAAATTCTGGATATGACTCCAATTGCATGAGGATTGAGGTCGAACTGGACGAGGAAAATTGTGGCTCAAGAAGAGAGAAATCTTGGGCCAGACCATGAATGTAGACATGATGATGATATGGGTGAAAATTGGTCACAAGATTTTGCTGGAGATAAGGGTAACCCATGATCACAATGTAGATGATGCTGAATAAGAGAGAGGACTTAAGAAATGAAAAGAAGAAAAGACTCGGAGACTGATAACTTGACGTAAAGACAAATTCTCTTGGACTCAAAGTCCGAAATACAATGCAAAGCAAACTCCAATTCACTAACTCAATACATTAAAGATCATAAGAGATCGATCAATTATCTTTTCAATTTTAGAGTTGGGTAAATTTTAAGCAGTTATGCAAACCCACAAGTGTAGTCTCCTAGAGTGGTTATGTTCCAGTCGGTGTAGCACACATTCTAGATCATCGAGACCACTTCGTCTATGGTCGGAGGCAAGTTCTTGCAGCAAGTAACATGGCACAAGAGCCGACCCAATCACTTAGGGCAAAAGTATAGGAATGGGGGCTCTATTCCTTAAGTGTATGTGCCTCTCTCAGTCCGAATACAACATGTGTACAATGAGGGAGTTGCTCTTCCCAAAACAATGAGTCCAATGACTTTTGATTTTAAGGTCAAATCATAATAGCAGTCTTGATTTTATATTGGCTATTACTTTTTTGGATATTTTTCATGCACGATGCCTAATGAGGTTCCGATTCCGTTAGCATCCTAAGGTGATCAAAATTAGAGGAAGAGATCGGAAAAAATGCAAGCAAAAAATCAATGATGCATGCTCAGTCAGAAGTGCTCACCTTCCTTCCCAGCTCTCTATGATGTTAAACAAAATTAAAACCTATTCTATATGCAGATGCAAGCAGATGAAATCACCCTTGTGACAAGGTCAAATAAAGAGATGGGCAAAACCGTACTAAATAAAATTAAAAATCAAGAAATAAATAAAATATCATAAAATAGACAAGAAGGAAGACTAGCAATCTATATGGCGTTGCTCCCTGACAATGATGCCATTTGTTGACACGAAGGTTTTTGTCGGTCTGGTGTTTTACAAAAGGGGAGAACACCGTCGTTGTGGCGACCGAACAAGAATCGCTAAATCAAACAACAACTAACCCACAATGAAAATAAATCAATGCAATATATATGTGGAGCTAAATGTATTATAACTCTACAAAAGATGTGTATAGGTGTAAGTATGTAGAGTATTGAACTCAGTGAGAAAACATGATAGATTGAGACAATGAATCCAAAATGTTGATTTTCTTGTCATTTTATTTTGGGGATTTAATTATTTAATTTTTTATGGATTTTTAATGTTCTATATATCTTTTTCAAATTTATACTTTTTCTTTTTATATTTTTTGGTTTTTAGTTTCTTTTTCTTTTTAATAAGATAATATATATGTAATAATATGAATAATATATACTGTATAATATATATATATAAATCAAATCAAGAAAATACCATAATGCACGATCATTTTTATTTTTTAAAATATTAAAGATATATTTCAGGTATTGTTAATAGTACTAATATGAATAATAATATAAGTATATACATAACTAATGTGTATAATATAGGCTTTTATATTTATAGATATAGCTATAAATACTCAAAATTGATAAAATAAAATGTTTTCATCTTTTTTATGATTTTCTCCAATTTTTTATTTTTCTTACATTTTTGCTAATTTTTTGTATTTTTAATTGACTAAAAGGTCAAAATAGTGACTTATAATAATAGGCTGAATTGTTTTGGAATTTAAAATTAGATAAAAGTCTTAAAATTTCCCAAAACTATAATATATAATATATACAAAATTTTGAAGCTTAAATAAATATTTTTGTATAGATTTTTTACTTATTTTTATAAGGATTTTGGAGATTTTTAGTTTTTAGTGTTTTTCTTTTTTATTTTTAGTAAATTTTGGTATGTAGATGCTAAATATAATAATAAATAATATCTATTTTTGGAATTTTTAAAAATGATTTTATATTTTTTTGTATTTTTAAATGCAAAAAGGGAATAAGTGCTTTATTTATTGAATTTGAATAAGTAGAGAACTAAAGAAAACTTCTCAATTAAAATATATGTGATAGGACAAAATTTAAGGCGTCAAACCTAATTTTTCAAGAATAATTAGAGCATATATGACATTTAATATAAATAAAAGCAAAAAAAGAAACTACACTACTAGTAGGGACCTTTATGTTATTTTCTAAAAGTATTTCTTATTTTTTGATCACCTTACACAAATTTAGGGGCATACATGCAAAAAGCCCAAATATATTCAATATAAAAACATGCTAGCATGGGTACATTTGTGATATTCAAAAAGTAGAAGGTCCTCGATGTAATTTATCCAAAAAAATTACATGGGAATTTAAATTTAGTAGACTAAATCAAAATAAAAAACCTAGAGGTGTTAGGTGGAAAATGTACAGTCCCCTCATGCACATAAGCATGTGAGGTAACATAGACTTGGCATAAAATAAAATACAAAAACCTTGTAGTCCCAATTACAAATTTTACAAAAGTTTTATAACTATAGAGGAAAGTTTTTAGACTAAAAATAACATACAAAAAATAGCGGGGGTATGTTTGCAAAATCTTTCCCACATGTGCGATCCAGCGGAGGAGGCAATTTCACTTGGACACGTGGCGCATGCTGGAGCAGATGAGCGACTAGATTGGATCTCCTACTGGAGATTCGATGGTGGAGGCATGGCTTGATTCGACTGTAGCTGCATAATCTAGACGAGTCTCTTGATCTGATGGTGGAGGAGACAACTGGAAGCACATGGAAGAAGCTCCGCCTGGGCCAGCATCTTCTGACACTGCTAAGGGGCTCAAAAGGTGCTTGAGATCGCTCCACAGCTGCTGATGCTCAAGAGAGGTCTGTAGCCTAGTGATGGAGCCCTAGAGATCGGAGAAGAAATGGATTACTAGTGCATGTTCTTCGACAAAATAGGCCTCTAAGGAGGCCTTTGACCTTCTTGACCTATGCTAGAATCTTAGGAAAACAAAAATGGAGGTCCATGTGGTTTTCTCTTGTGGGGTTGGAATGGAATGAGGTCGAGGCAGTGCTCTCCAGTGAAGGGTGGTAGAGGAGGGAGAATCTCCTGATCTAGGGTTGATCATGGTGAGTGGAGCGAGTTGTGAGGTGGAGAATCGAAGAGGAAAGAAGGTGGAGGTGAACTGGGTTTCAGAATAAAAGGAATACGACGGAATCAGTCGCCAGAGTAGAAGCTCCGACGAGCTACATAATCTAAATCTAAGCTACAACTAATGATTAAACATAAACTAAAAGCATGAAATGAAATCTATGCCTAAAAGCTACCCAAAAATGCAATTAAACTATGGCTCAACCTGCAGGATAGGGATCCAGTGTGCCGTTTCGCCCAGAGGTTGCTGGTGATGACCAGATCACACTTAACCCTTCACACGCACAATACAAATCATCCAAGAGATGATGTCACCTACTTAACATGGATTTGGGTTGATCTGAGGGGTTCAGTGAGAAAGAACGTATCAAAATTAAAACGAGGGCCGGTGAAAGTTATTTGTACATGGGAGGCTTTGACCGAATGATGACTTGTTTGAGTGATCCTTAGATCGAGGCAAGATGGGGGCGTAGAAGATCAATGATCGAGGAAGAAAAGATGTGAAGGAATCAAACCAAAACATGAAAGAATCATCAAGGATGAATCTAGGAAGTCGGTGGTCTAGCGTCTGATAGATTCTGGCCTAGGGAGGCTGAGGAGTTGACCGAGGTCAACCAGGGCCGGTCTCCCATTGGTCCATGTAAGCACACTAGGTGACAAAACATGATATAAATCCTTTATTAATTCAATTTAAAATATTAAATGATTTATTATTTTTTATCAAAACATGAAAATATTTGTTATTTTATGTAGTATTTTATTATGATTTATATTTTATTTTTCAAGTTAATTTATTACGTGTTTTTTTACATGTATAAATATAGGTATATTTACATATATATATAGCGTATTTTATTTTTAATTTGTATTTTAGATTTTATTATTTTATAGACATAATTTAGATATTTTTAAAATATTTAAATACACATTTAGGTATTTTTATTGTATTTTTCTAAGTTTAATTGTATACTAAAATAGTTATGTATATTTATTATATATGTGTATACATGTATAATTCATCTATGTATTATACCATACTTATTTATTTTATTATATTTTTAATTATTTTATTTTATTTTAATTTTGTATATGTTATTCAAATAATATTTACAAAATTATAAAAATATAAGGAAGTGAAAAATAAAAGGGATAAACATAATGATTATTTTATACATGTATACTGCACAATACGGGCTTAAAACCTAACTTTTGCATCTTAATTCCAAATTAAATGAAACCCCTTCATTAAATAGATAATTAAATTTTATGAAAAAGGTGAATTTGTTGAATTTTGAGCTTGTATGAAAAAGATACGGGTCTGGAGAGTTTTTTTTGTGGCTTTTATTATGAGTATCTAGGGCACACATGCATTATTTTTGAGTGAAATAAAATTTGTATTATTTGTATTTTTGTGTACAATTTTCATGTTCAAACTTTATTGATTTGAGGTATAAAAATACTAAATAAAGTGGGTCTCAAAAAGCATTTTTTGGAGAAAATACAAATTAGGGGGTTTCTGTTGTTTTGGCCCTTATCTCTCCCTATTTTATGCCTTGTCGACCAAGTCATCAAGATGCCTAGGTCTTAGGATTTAGAGTTACTGAGTGTCATTGACACTTCATTCTTTTTAATTTCCTTCTTTTATTCTTTTATATTGGAAATAAATCCATTATTTTACATAATATTTACATCATAAATAATGATTTTTATTTTATACAAATTAATGATATTTACATACATTTAAATATAGATTCAAGGCCAAAATGAAAGAACGAAAGTGATGAAATGAAAATTCATCAATCCCGTTGCTGGGGACTAGGCAACATTTTTAATTTTCCCTTTTATTTTGACTTATTTTTGATATTCTAATCCGTGTATTTTTTTGCTTCAAGTACTTGAACTTTGAAAAGACAAAAAATGGAAGTATGCATTTTATTCGTCCACTCTCTCTTTGATAACTACTGAACTTGTATTTTTTATTAGAAAAGTTTCTATTTACTTCTTCCCTGAGTTCTCGACTTGCTCACCATCAAGAGGACAAAATATTATGGATATAATGCTAAAAGTGCATGCACTGTGAGCATCCTTTTCAGTTATGCATTTAAAATTTTAATTTTCTTGCATTTGTTTGCGCTACGAATTAAATTGGAAAAAAACAAAAAAGAGTTCATGATTGCATCATTTATGTGGTACCCTCCCTTTGTGATAACCTAATTGAAAGACCATCAAAATTATTTTTGATCGCATAAGAAGATGAGCTTAAAAGATCACTGCCGCGAACCGAGCAGATAAAATAGTGTGATTGCACCATGGTGATTGACAAATATTCACATGCACATAAAACCCTAGGATGTATACAAAAATCCTTGGTGCTACGTGGGATTGTAGAGAAAAATCATAATTTCTTGACGTGATTGGCATAAGTACTTACTTGAAAAGCACATCACTTGTGATTTGAGTATCCACCCCGAATCCCCCAGCTGGACGAAAACGATAATTTTTAACAATTGACCACAACCACCTCTCACAAATTTTGGTTCAATAACTCTGTGATAATATTTGTTGTCCAACCAAAATTAAAATCGAAAAGATAACCGCATCTGCGACAACTAGTATAGAGTTGGTGAACCAACAATTGCTTTGTGTTTGTGTTGTGTATGCTTGGCCATAGATCTTTGAAACAATCATTACAAGAACCCTTGATTATGACCCGATTTATCAATTAATCTTACCCATCCTATCCATGCGAGAAATCTGATTCAAGTCTTACATAGAGGATATGGGGGAAGAGAGCCGACCCAACCCATTGATATTGTCTTGCAACAATTGCGACTTCTAAAATAGGAAAATGCCATGATCTGCCAAACCATTGCTCCACTAAACCGACCACCACCCATTAGTACATATTATAATCTAGCAACTGAAGATCTAGTTCATTAGGTCCTAATTCTACCAAAGATAGGAGACTTTGAAATAAAATAGGCATCCATCTCTTTAATACCCAAATTTTATGGAAATGAGAGTGAGGATACATTCCTACATTTTCAAGATTTTTGGTCCGCATGTGACACATTTAGCATCCATGAGATAGAAAAGGAATACATTTATATGAAGGCCTTTCAAATTCTCTTTGAAAGAACATGCATTACAATGGCTCTAAAATTATGGAACTCCTCTCACATCACGTGATGGCTTGAGAGAAGCCTTCATAAAAAAATATTTTCCCGTGGGAAGACTAACGCTTTGAGACAAGCTATATCATCCTTTACTCAAAGGAACAAAGAATCCATTCACGAAGCTTGGGAGCAATTCAAAACGTTATTCAGGAAATTCCCTCATCATGCAATCCCTAAATGGAATTTAGTTCAATTATTTTATGAGGGCATAAATACATCATTCGATAGAGTTATCGAGGAATATTGTATTGGGAACTACATTAACCGTGATGAACACTTCGTGTGAACTTTATTTGAGAATATGGTGGATAATTCAGTGAACAATTTCTCCATTAAGCAGTACAATGGGTATATGAGACAAGTAGTCCAGTCGATTATGAAGAATATACATGTGACTCTTTCAAACAAAAACATGATAAATGAGAAACTCTTTCCAAACAGATGGATCTCAAGACTCAGGCCATAGGTAACCTGGCTCTAAATAAAGCCCATAACAACATATGTGCGGTTACTTCTAATCCTAATGTCCAGGACTTTGGCTAATTATCTCTCTTTCATGATCCGACACTGAACCCATGGACCATAAACTGAGTTCAAAGAAATCAAGAAACTCCATTTGCAAGCACATACAACTTTGCATGAAGAGATCACCATAATTATGGATGGAAAATTTAAAATCTTATATAAACCCAACAACAACTGGACCTCCAATAAATCAACCGACCTCATCTTTGAACTTTGATGCTTTGACTCAGGCTATCCAGCTGCTGCAACACCACAACAAGCTAACCAGGCACAATAACAAGCCAACACTGAAAATGCCCGGTAATTTGTTGAGATTTGATCTTATATCCTAGCATTATCACTGCAATCTTTGCCCAATCCTAATCCCAATAGAGGAAATTCTTTTGGATTAATTCACACCGCACCACTTGTCGAGTGAAATCAATCCTAATCCCAACAGAGGAAATTCTTTTGGATTAATCCACACCGCACCACTTGTCGAGTATTTCACTTCACCCCCTGGATTTCAAGCTCAAAGTCGATGATTTTTTGCCCCACCTCATAAAACCAATAATTCCATTCAAGGAGCTCATACTTAATGTTTTTCTACATCTACACAAGGAATCACCCTAAAACAACCTAACAGTCAAGTGACTTTTAAAACAACAAATTGTTCCAACTAGTAAGCCAATGCCATGACTCTTTGAAATGGGAAAACAACATCTACCACTACCATACCACAAACTATTACACCAGATAAGGCCCAAATTGAGAAGGAAGAGATCTAGACAGAGATCAATGTACCTCCTCCTCCTTCCTCCCCCACCATAGCCATCCCCTTTCCTGAAGCTTTTCTCAGGAAAAATGCCAGATCACTGATGAATCCACATTTCATCATCTTTATTATATCATTTTGGCACCAAAAACCCTAGCAAATGCCTGTAAATAGCCTTAAATATAGCATCTTATCATTCATGCATGTGCATTCAATTAGTGTATAAAATACTGTAATTAAAGCCAAAATTATAGAATAAATAAAAGAAAAGAAAAGAATAAAATATTGTAAATATTTTATGACCTAAAACCCCGAGACCTAGGCATCTTGATGAATAGGTCGACAAGGAATAAAGTAGGGGGAGATAAGGTCCAAAAATACAGTATAAATACCTATACCTTTTATTCATTCTTTATTCATTTTGGGACCTATTTTTGGTTCCACTTTTTATACATCAAATAAAGAAACTTTGTACATGAAAGTTGTAGATAATTAAATAAAGAAAAATACAAAATTGATTTCACTGAAAAATAATATACAGATAAAAAGTTATGGTCTGAATAAAAATCCAGAATCCCAACTTCCCAGACCCGTATCTCACAACTGAAAACTCCAAATGCAGCATACTTACCTTTAATTGTATATAGAATAAAATAAGCTATTTAATGGCAGTGGTTTCGCATTTGGCAGAGCTACGGTTTGAAAGTTGAGTTTTGGACCCACATTGTACAACTGTACAGATTTAAATATTCATTTTTATTATTTATTCATTATCTTGGTGTTTTTATATTTTTATAATTTTGTAAATATTACTTATAATAATTATGCACATTAAAATCAGAATAAAGATGCAAAGAAAACTCAAAATAAAAATACTTATAAATACAATACATTGGTATAATACCTGTACCCATATCTATACAACACACTCTTATATTTTATTAAATATACTAAAAAATTCAGAAAAATAAAATAAAAATATATTTGTGTATATAAAAGTATTTTATAATTTTTTTAAAATAAGAAATAAAAATAATAAAATTAAAATACACAGAATAAAAATAAAATACTAAAATACATAGGTAACATACCTATAAAGGGCCAAAAAGTAAACTTATAAAAATATACCTCATAAAATTAATTAAAAATCATAATAAAATATTGCATAAAATAACGAATATTTTTTATTTTATAATCATAATTTAATTCGGCCTTTTTCTATTTTTAAATGAATTATTAAACCATTTTCACAGGGTTTTTCCTGGTTGGTCCACGTGGACCAACCAGGGGGCGGTCTTTGTTGACTCTGGTCAACTGCCTGCCCTCCACCCATGTGCGCCTGTCAGAGGCGAGTTTGACCCCAACTTCACCCTTTTTTCGAGGTCACCCCTTTCATCAAACCATGAAACACTCTTCATGACTTTTGTAGCCCTTCTATCAAGGATGCCCGCCCAAGCTTCATCTTGGGCTGTGGATCATCGATGCGCCTGTGGTACCTCGTTCTTTGAGCTCCTGTCATCTTAGGTCAAACCACATAAAATGAACCCTCCAACTTTGAATTCGAATTGAGTCCCTTCGGTCCACCCCTCTCCGCCTCTCTCGTGCTCTGTGGCTTCTTGGAGGTGACAGCTCCACCGCAAGCCCTTCAGCCGAGGCGTTCGAGGTCAGAGGCGCCTCCACCACCTCCCGCAACACCGGCGGTCGAGGTATCTCTCTTCCTCTGGCTCCGGCCATTGAGAGCCACTTCACCTCTTTATTTTGCATGCAGTAGCTTCGCCTTAATCGTAGGAACAAAACCCCTCTAGAAATTTAGGGAATCATCGCTCGAATCGACTAATCCACCATCTTGGCCGGAGCGCACCTCCGGCCAACCACCGTCGCATCGCTTCTCGCCTCGATTTCGCCCACCTAAGGTCCAAGCATTTTGCCCTGGACCTCCTAATCCTTTTTGCAGGGTCAAAGCTCTTTGACTAGCGCCTGGGAGCGGTTTTGACACTTGCCGGAGCTCAGTCGAGCCCTCCAACTCCGCCGGTCTCTCGCGAGCAGCTCGGCCATCGCTGGGCTCTTTTGAAGCCCCCAGGAGGAAGACGAGATCTTGGGGATCCTCCAGCCGCATTTTGAAGCCCAGAACGTCACCGGAGGAGGAGCAGCACCTCGGAGAACTTCGGCTCGCCGGAGTTCTTCCGCGGTTCTTCCTCCGTGCGCCTACGCCGTCGGATCGTGGAGGAGGCCCAGATCGCATAGCAGCCGTAGGATCTTCGAGAGCCGCAACCGTCAGATTAGTCGAAATTCTTCTAATTCCAGCTGTCCACGAGCGAACCGTCATCGCACCCCGAGAAGTCGCTACATGGATAAGTGGCGCGGCCCACGCCGCTGGATCGCGCCTCGCCACCAACCGTTGGATGCCCGCCACGCGTCACCAACGCCCATTCGCCGTTGGATCGGCCTAGCGAGGGTATTTTGTGTTTCAACCCTCGCTATTTTTGTAATTTATTTTTAGTCCCAAAACTTTTATTCATAGTTTATATATTTTGTAAATTTTGCAAATAGACCCTGAGACTTTTAATATTTACATATAGGTCATCTGCCACGTCACCTCACGTGACCTGTACACGTGAGGTGCGGGCATTTTGCATTGAGGCCCTCAGGTCTTTTATTATTTCATTTCAGTGCAAGGAATTTTATACTGTGTAAACTTTTTGGAGAATTTGCTAGTTAGCCCCCAGAGGTTTTTGATATTGCACTTAGGTCCCTGCTAGGCGCGTGCAAGTCACGCGCCCTGGTGGGGAATTTGCGCCGACACCCCTGCAGGTCTGTGTATTTGTAATTGGTCCTGGAAATTAAATATTCAGTGTTATTTTTGTGCGAAAATTGCATGTATGCCCCTGGATGTTTTAATATTTGCATATATACCCCTGCTAGGCTGTGATATTTTTGTAGACTTGTCCTATTTATTTGGAGCCTCGTTTTAAATCGAAAAATTCTCAAAAATTCAAGATAAGCTCCTGTGTGCTTGTACTTTAACGCTATATTTTAAGTTTTTGATTTTATTTTATTTTTATATTTATTAAAAATCAAAAACATGCTTTTTATTTATTGTCTAGCTTAGAAAATACCAAAAAAATATTAAAATACCTCGAAAAATTCCAAAAAGATTCCGTAGTGTGTATTTTAACCTATTTTAGTGTCAGTCCAAAAATCACTAAAAATCTCAAAAGAAAAACCCTAAAAATTAGGAAACACTCAAAAACTTCAAAAAAATTTATAAAATCAAAGAAAACTCAAAAAAATATAAACTTAGTTACTATTTCCTCTATATTTTATTATCTTTATTTGAAAAATAGTGTGGAAAAATTTTGTGCCTAGTTGATAACCCATTTTACCCCCAGCTAGTAGCCTTTTCACTATTTTGGTTTATTTCTGTGTAACAAATACCAAAAATAGTTTGAAAAAATACCCAAAAATCACAAAAATAATAGAAAATCATAAAAATACCAAAAAGATTTTATTTCTGAATTTTTGGCTATTTTAGCATATTTTTATAAATATTTTATCAACCCTTCTATTACATTGTTTTTGTATTCCAATATTGAAAAAGAAAAAAAATATAAAATATAAAATTATAAAAATCAGAAAATTAAAAACCAAAATACAAAATTTAAACTTAAATTAAAATAAAAATTTAAAAAAAATATTTAAAAACCCACAAAAAATCTTTGGTTGCATAGTGTAGACACACTTCACACACACACATTTACTTGTGCACCTACCCTGTTTGCTCCCTGTGTTCGAACTCTCTGCATACTTGTCCTATACATCTTTTGTGCAGAGTTAAAAATAAATTTTAACTCCACATTTATTTCTAATTGTTGATCTATAATGTGGGTTAATTGTTGACTTCAGTTGAGATTTGGTGTGGTCAACACACCGACTGAGTTCCCGCTTTGTGTGTTGACCACAAAGAAGAAATATCCAAGGGCACTGCTACTGAAATGCACTATCGATAAATTAACCTTCGAGTGCACATTATTGGATAATGGTGCCACGACTAACCTCCTTCATACTGCTATTTTGGAGCAGTTTGACTTAGGAAAATTGAAACCTATCCTGATGATATTGCAAATGACTGATCGTTATGTGAAGAGACCAAAAGGGTTATTGGATGACGTAATAGTAACGATTCATGGACATTAGTTCTCAGTAGATTTTGTTGTTATGGATATGGACCCAATTAATACACTAAGCAAAACTCCCGTCATACTTGGACAGTCGTTCTTGGCCACTACCAAGGAACACTTTGATTATGCAGATGGGAGAGTGGAGTTTAAAGTTAACGGTAGGTTATTCTTGTGGATCTTATCGTTCCTACTTCTGTTGACTTTAAGATCGAAGGCTGTGGTTGGATAGAAAGCTTTGCTATGCTTGGCATACAAAATAATTTCCCCCTATCCACCTTACTAAGGATCCCTTAGAGGTTAGTTTGAAGACCTCCCGCTCCAACTACAAAGACATGTATCATCAAATTGTCATGTACTTTCTCAACTCTGCACTTGAAGAACTGCCATCTTCATTCTCTGGTCGAGAAATCTTTAAATTAGGCGAGGCTTGGGATAAGTTAAATAATGAACTCACATTGAATTCATCCCTGGTCATGCTAATGATGGAACTGTCGTTCGAGACTATATGCTCACCTAAGGAATCTCTTTCATCGACTTACTTGGACCAATCCCATTCACCTACTATTTCCTTAGTAGTCACATTGATGGAAACCATTGCTCTGACCCCAATGATCCCTTTATTGAAATTAAACCATTACCTCAAGATTTGAAATACGCTTTCCTTGATGATGCTCACACTCTACCTGTCATCATCAATGCTAACTTACAAGAAACTCAAGAAAACCAATTCGTGGAAGTACTAAAGAGGAATTCTCAAGCTATTGGATGGAAAATCATTGATTTGAAAGGAATAAGCTCAACATCTGCACAAACCATATATACTTGGAAAATGACAACAAACCCTCTCATGAAATGCAAAGACAATTGAATTCTAATCTACAAGAGATGGTAAAGAATGAAATCTATAAGTGGTCGAGTGCCGGCATCATTTATCCAATAGATGATAGCCCATGGACTAGTCCTCTTCAAGTCGTCCCAAAGAAAGCTAGTTTGACAAGTGTAAAATGAAAAAGAGAGCACTTACCAACTCGAGCGGCTACATCTTACAGTCTGTATCGATTATATAAAACTCAATAAGGCTACATGTAAATATCACTTTCTATTTTCATTCATTGAGCAAATCATTAAGAGATTACATGGAAAAGAATACTTTTGCTTTTTGGATGGATATTCTGACTATAACCAAGTTGCCATAGCACAAAAAGATCAAGACAAGACCACATTTACATGTTCCATTAGAACTTACGCCTTTCAATGCATGCCTTTCAGATTATGTAATGCCCCAACCAGTTTTCAGATATGTATGATGGATATCTTTTCTGATATGATCGGGGATTTTATGGAGGTGTTTATGGATGATTTCTCTATATATAGAGACTCTCTTGAGGAAATACTTGGATTTTTGGATAGAGTATTGATGAGCCGAGAATCCGAGAGACTAAGGAGAGAAGGTATCAAGGATCGTTGAGACCTCAACCTCTCGAGTCGGACTCAACAAGAAAATCAAGAAGACCACCAAAAATAAAATCAAGAAAACAAAGCAAATAGCGGTCTCGCTATTTTATTTTACCTGGTATAGCTACCAGGGTCGAACTCAAGGAGCACGGATTGGACAAAGTCCTACAAAGTAGTCGAGAATCAAAATAAAAAGAAATAAAATATTATTGGTGGATTTTTATCTTTTATTTTTTTGTGATTTTTTTAAACTAAGGAAAATGAATAAAAGAAGGCAAAAAGGCACAATCAACTATTTATTTAACACCACAAAAAGATTCAGAAAATTAAAATAAAATTGTTTTTGGGTTTTATGTTGTCTGAGTGCATTATATATAGTAGCGAGATGTATTTGATAAAGGATGATGACTGCACAATCTTTTACCAAAGGGGAATGTTGTGGCTGACGCCCTAAGCCGCAACCTGCCACTACTGGATTCAGCGTTGACGGAAGTCAGTGATTAGAGACCAGGTGAGAGGCAGATGCATCTGAGTGCCCTGACTGTGTCGAAGCTGTTGAGGCCGGATTTGATCGAGAAAATTCTCAAATGCAATACTGTAGTAAATCACCCTGTTTGGTGATCTGAAACTGCATAGGATCAGGACCAAGGTGCAGGGTCATGTGATTTCACTCTAGTAGATGATGCCCTCCGGTTTCAGGGTCGATTGTGCATACCGAGAATGACAAGAAAGAGCATTTTTCAAGTGTTTTTGGAAATTTTCTCAGATTTTTATGATTTTTAGGGAATTTTCAAAAAATGAAAAAAGGATAAAAAATGAAAACCAATGTGTAGCCAGAATCTAAAGGCTATTTAAAAATATCCAAATAGCCTATAAAATTCCAAAGATCATTTTATATAAAGAAAAAATAAAAACCTAACTAATGGAAAAGAAATTGCATTTTTTTGAATTTTTAGGAATTTTTAATGATTTTATGAGTTTTTTAGAGTTTCTTAATTTTTATGGGTTTTATAAATCCAAAAATAACAAAAATTTTGCAGAATCAAAAAGACAACTAAACAAGCACAAGGTAATTTTTTTATTTTTTTAGAGGCTTTTTAATATTTTTAGTTGATTTTTGAAATTAGACAGTAGCAAAATGCAAGGTTTTTTAATTTTTAAAAATAGAAAATAAAAACCAAAAACATGGCAGGGGCCGTGTTTCCAAATTTCAGGAAATTTGGAGAAGATTTGATATTTTATTGAGCCAATCAAAGACAGACAGCACACAAGGACCTATGTGTAATTTCTGAAAAGTTATCAGCCAAAGAATAACACATGTAAAATCTAAGGCTGAAAATGCAAAAAGCCCAGGGCACACGAGGTTGGCACGTGATTCACACTAACAGGGGTACAACTGTCATTCCAATTAATAAAACTTCAAACCGTAACAACACTAAAGTTCAGGAAAAGTTATGCAATTAACCCATAAAACACATGACAGACCACGTGCAACACACTCAGAGGGACTAATTTGCAAATAAAACAAGCATAGGGTCCTGAATGCAATTTATCCAAAATAAAACATCTGCTTAAAATATTTACAGGACTACAAACTAAATGCAGAAACTAAGGAGGTCCTATGTGTAAATTACCCATTTATTACAGATCCGACGATCGCAGGACTGTCACTTATGATCAAACGGCTGGTAGAGGGCGATACCCCTTCGACGATCAACGTGCGAGATCTGATCCTCAGAATGATCTGACGGATGCAAGCTCCCCGTAGATGGATGGCTGAGATAAGACCTGGCGGAGGAGGTCGATCCAACGACGGAGGAGGGTCCTGGATGAGCCGCGGAGAACTCGCCGCCGGCGAACTTCAAATGGCCGATACGCGCGGCTGGGAGCTCCTCCGATGCTGCTCTGTTAAGCAAAACAACGCTGGAGGTGGTCCGCAGCGAATGGTAGTCTCCGATGAGACCGGGAGGTCCTGGAGGACCCCGACGACTTTAAGGCACCTGGAGCTCCTGTGCTCGGGTGTTGGACCTCCAGATGAGGTCCTTCTTCGGTCAAACTTGCACAGGTCAACAGCTGGGTTGAGGGCAAAGTGCCTCGACCCAATTACGAGCGGAATGGGTGGCTGAGCGAGGCAGAGCGAGACCTTACGGCGAGGCGATGATGGAGGAAGGTAGATACCCTGTTCCGGGACAAATCAGGCGGGCTGAAGGGGCGAAGAAGGTGGAGCGAGGTCTGACGGAGGTGATGGGACGGTCGAAAGGGCGAATGGGTGGTCGGAGTGCGTGGAGTGGCCGATGAAAGCTTACTGGTCGGAGAACGAAAAATCGAAAATCTAAGCTAACTAAAGAAGATCTAACCTAACTGATGGAGGCAATCGTCTGGGCTGGAGGTCCTAGACCTCCGAGGGTCTTCGCCTCAATGGTGCGATGCCTCCAGAGGCTCGAGCTCGCCGGTGGCAGAGCACGGCGAGGGGGCTCACCGGATCTGAGGTTCCCGACACTCACATCCTCACTGCAACATTCCCCTGCACTCGCTGTCACTCAAGGAGGAGAATGGAGGTCACTGGGGTCGAGGGGGATGGCCAAAGATCAGAAGAAAGTTGCGGCTCACCGAGGCTATATACGTTGCAAGGTCCAAGAAGAATGGAGTGAAGCGCGTGGATCGAGGGATGGATCCCTAGAGGATATGGTGGGCGTGGATCGCGGGTCATCCCTAGACAACCGGAGCCTCAAATCGAGAGGGAAGGTGATCGGATCAGTTTGGAATAATTTAGCGAAAACGGGTTGGAAACAAGATCCCCGAAGGAGAGTGGCCTAGGGGGGAGTTGACCGGTGGTCAACAATCTCCTGTGGACTAATCAGATTATTCCAAATCAAAATTATTTATAAATTAAATTAAAAATAGAAAACGATTTTATTTAAAAACATTTACAAAATGAAAAATGTTTATTATTTTCCAAATTATTTTTTAATGATTTTTATTTATTTTTTTTTGAAAAATAAATTAATGTATATACATAATATAATATTATATACATGTCTAAAATACCTATGTATTTTATATTTATATTTTTATTATTTTATTTTTGTACAAAAACCCCAATTTTATATTTTATTTATTTTCAACATAAAATTTAGGATATAAAATAATTTTTGTTTTATTTTTATTGATTATGTACAAAGAAGAAATAAATAGGTATGTTATTCATATATACATGGTATATGTACAATATGAAGAGAGAGAAATTATTTTTTTTATTTTTTTATTGTTCTCATTTTATTTTATTTTTAGAAATATTTACAAATTAATAAAAACACATTTTTTATGAGAATAAAATATATACATGAAGGAGGAATATATGCAAGGTGAATGGCCCTATCTCTCTCTACTTGTTTTATTTTGTGGTCAAGCCAATGCTTGGCCCTCCCTTGGGTTCAGGTCACTCGATATTTATTCTAAATATCTCCTTCTTTTCTTTCTTCTTTATTCTTTTATTTTTACACAAAAATATGCTAATTATTCAATATTAACAAAAGCATGCATATTGGTAATTTATTATATTTACAACTATCTACATGGTGTTTTGCAAAGATTTGTAGCTAAAATAAAAGAATAAAGAGTGACGAATGAGTATTCATCAAGTATTACAAAAATGCATTAAGGTTAACTTAATCTTATCTTGGGAGAAATCACATTTCATGGTGAAACAAGGGATTGTGTTGGGGCATATCGTATCTAAGAAAGGGATGGACATGGATCCCTCCAAAATTGAAATCATCACCACTTTAACCCACCAATCAATATAAAAGGTGTTTGGTCTTTTTTAGGTCACACCGATTTCTACCGGTGCTTTATTAAGGATTTATCAAAACATGCTCGACTGCTCACCCAGCTACTTGAGAAGGGTCTTGAATTTACATTCACCAAGGAAGGATTCGAGTCTTTTATTCTTTTGACAAAGATCATCACCGAGGTACCAATATTACAACCCCTTGAGTGGACCCTTGAATTTGAAATAATGTGCGATGCTTCTGATTATACTGTTGGGCAGTTTGGGACAAAGGAGGGATGGAAAGCCATATGCCATCCACTATGCTAGCAAGATACTGATGATGTACAAAGGAATTATACTATGACTAAGAAAGAGTTGCTAGTTGTGGTATTCTCACTTGAAAAATTTTGATCTTACATTTTAGGATCCCATATCATAATTTACACAAATCATTCTTCTTTAAAATACCTATTCACAAAGAGAGATGCCAAGCCTACTCATTAGTTGGGCCCTATTGCTCCAAGAATTTGACATGGAATATTGAGTTAAGGTCGGAGTAAAGAACGTCCTTGCTCATCATTTATCAAGACTTCCTTCATCTCTTCCATCCTACAACTCTATCAAAAACATTGTTCCCATTATTGACACTTTTCTAGATGAAAATATAATTACTGTCTATCAAATTCCTTGGTATGTGTACATCTTTAATTACCTCGTCACATCCAAGCTAACTAACGATTGGCTGAGACATAAGAAAGATAAAACTAAAGTCCAACCTCGATACTATGACTGGGATTACCCTCTACTTTTCAAAGAGGGTACTGACTTGATATGGAGACATTGTATTCCTAAGTATGAAGTCTCTAGTGTCATATCTCATTGCCATGCCTCTAGGTGTGGAGGATGCCACTCGGGGAAGCGTACGGAAGACAAGGTACTTCAATGTGGATTCTTTTGGCTCTCAATATTTAAAAATGCTCATCACTTTGCTCAAGCTTGTCATGCCTATAAAACCAATGGAACTATGACTCGTCGTGACATGATACCCCTCCAACCAGTACACGGGTTGAAATTTTTGACACTTGGGGTATAGAATTCATGGGGCTTTTCATCACAGGCTACCAACACATTCTTCTTCTTGTTGATTACATCTCTCGTTGGGTGGAAGCCATTCCCACTCGTGTTGTTGATAGCACAACTGTTGTCAAGTTCTTGAGTGGCCTATCTCCTTTATTTGGATTACCTAAGGTGGTCATTAATGACGGAGGTACCAACTTTCTGAATGTATCAGTGAAAAAGTTACTTAAGACTAATGGAGTTGAACACCATATCTCCACCGCCTGCCACCCATAGACCAATAGAATGCCCGAGATATCAAACTGAGAGATAATAATCATACTCCAGGAAATTATTTGATTCGATCACAAGGTCTGCTCCTAACATTTGTCATATGCTCTTTGGGCCTATCGCACAACCTTCCGCACAATCTTAGGAATGTAGCCATACTAGTTGTCTATGGAAGACCGTGTCACTTACCTATTGAGCTTCACCACAAATCACTCTAGGAAATAAAAAAATATCATTTGGATTAAGATGACTCTAGAAAGAAAAAATCGTAGGATTTGGCTGAACTGGAGGAATTACGATCTCAGGCCTATGACAACAATCTGACATAAAGGGATAAAATCAATATATGGTATGATGCCAACATTTTCAGGAAAACATTTTGTGAGAATCAAAAAGTTTGGATGAAAAGTTGAAATTATTTCCATGTATGCCGAGATTGAAATAAAAAGGACCATAGATTGTAATCCAAGTTTTTCGATAATAGTTCTATATAGATATCTGACCCCACCACTAGAGCCACATTCAGAGTTAATGGTCAAAAGGTTAAAACTCGTTGTTGAGCCATTTGGACATGTGCCTATTATTTAAACATTAATTCTACAGGAACTTAAGCCTTACATCGTTGGTCTAAGGCGTTAAATCATACTTCGCGAGTTTCTTCTTACATATATCTTTTCTTAATACGCATTTTCACATTTTTATTTTTCGTGCATTACATGAGATAAGTATGGGGGTATGCCTCTATAAAAAATATAAGTAGAAAAAATATATATTCCCTTCTTACATCACTACACTCCCTTGATCTCTTGGTTACCTTCTTGGTTTCTGCATTGTTTTTACCATGAGGATATTGTTTTTGATAAGCATGAGGGTGTTTGCATATTTTCATATTTTGCATACTTTTCAAATATGCATGTTTATTTTCAAAATCTCAAAAAATAATCTTCAAAAAACATTTGCATAGTCAAAAATCACATAAAAATTTGCAAAATTCCCTAAAAATCTTTATCCAAAAACAACATAAAAATATTTTCAAAAAAAATTTAAAAACATGTCCTTTCTTCCTATTTTATCCTATCTTTTTGGAAACTAGATATTTGTTGCATAGATCATAGATTGAGGCTAAGTTGACCCTAACACACTTAATTCTATTAGAATTTCAATAAGCATGAGTTTTAGTATTCTTCAAGTCTATCATGGACTTTATTCTTTAGGTTCCGCTAACTCTAGTTGTGAATGAACTTTTGCATCTAACTAGATCAATTAAATAACTAGTAGCATTCTTAAACTCTTCATTGGATATTAACCAACTGCACATTCCACATAAATTGATCGAGTTGATTTTACAAATACAGTTACAATCTAGTTGGGATGAGGAGTTGTCCTCTTGCCTGTGCCAATGCTTGAACCTTATCTATGGTTAATGAAGGAACTTCATTCAGGGTACAACATAGTCTCTCTAGTCTAGATAGGTCAATTAAAAAGCCTAGTATCATGTCTCAGAAGTCAATATTAAATCGATACTACCTTGATGCCAAACCCAAATAAAAACTCCAAAAAAATAATAGGGTATATCGCAAACAACAGAATGCCAGTACCACCAATTATGCACAAATATGCAAAGCAAAGAAGCAAGATCTACCAAATAATCCTACTCCACCAACAAGCCATGGTAGCAGTATAATTATGGTACATAAATTTTTAAAAGAGGTCAGTGAGGTCCAGGGTTTCGCTCTGCAAAATGAAAGGTATGAGAGCAATGGACCAAAGTGGTCTATAGAAAACCCCAAAAATTAAGTCTCACTCTCCATATGAATTGCTCCCTATTTTATGCTGACATACTTAGGTGAAATGAGAATATCCCTAAATTCAGGTGAGGAATGAGATTCTAGGCTTAAGGAATCATTGGGTACCTTATTAGATTGTATAAGTATCTCACTTTCTCAACTCATAAAAGCTAAAACTTCACTAATATTGTTTATATTCACTCAATGTCAAAGAGTATGTTTATTGATTAGGATGACATGACTTGATCAACTTTCTGAAATCATTTAGATTTTGTCATAACTCAAAGGCTATTGAACCTAAAAACTCAAGTCTTGTCTATAATTCGAACAAATATTTAATCCATGGGTTGACATTACCGAGTGACGAATCTCCATTTCATCACCTTTATTCTTTCATTTTAGCCTTAAATCCCTGGATAAATGCATGTAAATAAAATTAATCTATACAAAATAACACTCAATAAATGACAAATAAATACCGTATAAATACATATTTAATTTCAAAATTCAAGAATAAATGAAAGAAAAAGAAAATTAAAAATAAAAAGAATGAAGTGCCAAAGACACCGACTGGCCCTAGACCACGAGACCCAGTCATCATGATGACTTGGTCGACATGGAATAAACAAGGGGGTGATAGGGCAACCAAATATGTAGAAAACACCACGGAAAGCCTAATTCTATATCTCACTAATAGGGTTTTGGGACCAATTTTATTTTCTATTATTTATATCTCAAATCAATAAGCCCTCAACATGAATACTGTACATAAAAAATACCAAAATAAATACAAAATTTATTTTAAAGAAAATAATACATAGTGAACCCGAGATACATATAACAAAAGGGAATTTTACTCGACAGACCCTATAAACTTTTTAAATTATCTCTACGACCTTTTGCACAACGTAATTACTCTATTGACCCTGTAAATTACCTCATGAACCCCCACGGGCTTCAAATAGATTACTCGGAGGGTTCATGGGGTAAGAGTTGGCAAGTTTACGGGATCGAGGGAGGAATTACGTTGTTTCAAAGGTCGTGAAGGTAATTGGCAAAGTTTATAGGGTTTGCTAGGTAAAAATCCCATAACAAAAAGCCACAAAGAAAACTCCCAGACCTATATCTCCTCCATACAAACTCAAAATTGTCCAAACTCACCTTTATTGTTCATAAAATTTAATTATTTATTTAACGATAATTTGGAGTTGAGATGCAAAAGTTGGCTTTTGGGTCTTTATTGTACTATATACCTGCATAGTATTCAATATATTCGTTCTTTATATTTTTACATTTCTTATATTTTTTATATATTTGTAAATATTATTAGAAATATATTTCAATAATAAACATAAATAAAATCATTAAAAATAAACTAAGATAAATAATGTATTAAAATATATAGGTAAACTATACCTCTATAATATATGTGCATAATTATTTAAGTAAGTAATAAATTAAGAAAATACAATAGAAACATTTAAATATGTAATTAAATAAGTTATAAATATAGAAATTATGTATATAACATAATAAAATATATCATACACAATAAAAATAAAATATACTAAATACAACTATATTTACCTATACTTATACATGGAAACATTAGCATGTAATAAATTAGCTTGTAAAACTAAATAAAATTCAAAATAAAATACTAGATAAAATTACAAATACTTTTCACATTTTGATCAAAAATTAAATAATTAATAAGGGAATTATCCCTATCTTTTTCCTGGTTGGTCCACGTGTACCAACCAGGAGGTGTAGATTATTGACTGCCCGGTCAACTGTCCAGTCCTCCCCGTCATCTTTGTCAGTAGGGATGCAAACAGACGAATACAGATTCTGATATAAGTACTACCGTATCCTTATCTATGAATACGAATACTGATGTAGATACAAATATTTACGGATATTAAAACTATCTCACAATATCCTTAAAAAATGGATACGAATGTAAAACAGGTATTTATCGCTACAATTAATGTAAGAAATACTTTATAGAATCAACATATATATGAATTGACTGGAAAATACATGATATAAATTTATTAAATGTGTTTATATCATAAAAATTATAAAATATGGTAAAAGAACTTGTAGAATTATGTTATATATGGTTAAAAATAAATCTATGACCATATTTATATACGAAAATGGATCTACAGATACGAATATGGATGTTTGTGGATATCATAATGATATCCATATCCGTTTCCATTTTAAAATGGATACGGATACGGATGTCAAAATATGTATAAAATAAATACGGGGACGGATCGGATACTGATATATCCATAACCATTTGCATCCCTATTTGTCAAAGGTCTCGTGACCTTTGACTTCTCTGAATTTTTTGCCATGAACCAAGGCTCGAAACACCTTGGTTCTTAACCGAACCTCTGTCTTATTCTTCCCTCTACCTCGCTGGCGAGTCGCTATGTACGATGATTAATTCGTGGTCGTTGTAGCACGTGTACTTAGCGATTCGGTCAGAACCGAGAGAAGATCTCCGTGAAGAGTGTCTCGGCTTTAATTTATATCCCGGGCAAGTCCGGGGTCAAACTCAGGGAGGCAAAGGAACAACTTCGGTTTTAATTCGAAAAACTTAGGTCTAGATATCCAATGCGGTATTTTTTAGATTTTTCTAATGCAAAAAGAAATGCCAATGCAAGATGCGGTTGAATCAAGTTAATAAGAAAGCATACAACTTAGCCTAATTTAATTTAATGCAAGATTAATTCAATTAAGCCAAATTATATTTTTCTAGTAAACTTAATCCAATAATGAATGCAAAACATATTTTTTTGAAATTTTCAGGGTTAAAATGCAACAATGAAAAATGCACACTTTTTATAGGTATTTTTGCAATTTTTAACACAAACAGTAAGCAAAAATTATGAAAAAATACTGGAATGAAAACATGATGCAAGAAGACTACAGTAATTTTTTTGGAATTTTTTGACAAGATATGAATTTTTTTATGGATTTTTAGTAAAAATAGAGTGACAAATAAATCCACATTGTCAAGTTAATAGTGCGAATTATCTCAGAAAGATATTTTCATGCAGAATCTAGGAGATTTAAAATTTCACAAAAATGATGTCTGTGGATTTAATTAAAAATCAAATACTAATTTCACTCTATGATTTATTTCATGCACAAGACATCTCCATTTTAAATGAAATTTGGATAGTAAGTTAATCACATATCAATGCATCATTCCTAATTGGGTTTTTATCACTTGTGCCCTTCCGAGATATCGCAATATCAGTTATGCCCCTATCTTTTTGATAATATCCGTTGTGCCCCCGACTTCTTGCAAATATTTCACTTGTGCCCCTCAGAGGGGCATAACTGATAAAAATCTTTTATCAGTTATGCCCCTCTGAGGGGCACAAGTGAAATATTGGTAAGAAGTCAGGGGCATAACTGATATTACCAAAAAGATAGGGGCATAATTGATATTGCGATATCTCGGAGGGGCACAACTGATAAAATCCCTTCCTAATTTTTGTGGAATTTTTAAAGCAATTGTGTGTGAGATATAATTTTAAGAGTCTAGATTGGGTAAACTATGCAAAATTTCAGTTTGACATTTTTTATTAATTACCCATATCTCACAAAAATACAAATAAATACCCACAATGTAGAGAATTAGTTGCTCAACATGAAAGCATTTTTCATTGAATATAAAGAGGCATAAACAAGGTCCAAATTAAAGCATAAACACAGGGATATCCTTGCAATTACAGAAATTAAAAATACCAAGCAACTTATATACATGGATGGAATTGCAATTACGGAAACATGAGAAATAAAGGATGCAATTTTTACAAATAAAATAAAAAATGGAAAGAGGACCTTCTTCTTCCTGGCTGTGACGGGAGGAGAACCCAACAGGAGGAGCAGTCGGCGGCGACGCGGCTCGCCGCGGAGGAGGCGGCGCCGCGCGGAGGTGAGGCGGACGGCGGGGGGGCCACACATGGCTAGCGAGGCTGCGGTGGCGATGGGGAGGCCGCGGCGGCGATGGGGAGGCCGCGGCTATGGAGGAAGGGGCGGCGCTACGGGCTTGTGGGCCGTCGCTGGTCGGCTGGGGCGGCGGCGCCGCGAGGGGAGCAGTGTGGCCGCGCTGGAGGAGCGGCCACCCGCGGTGGCGGCTATGGAGGAAGGGGCGGCGGTGCCGCTGCCCTTGGGGAAGGGGGTGGCGGCTCTGCTGCTCCGTCTATTTTTTTTTATTTTTTTATTTTTTAACTATTTTGATTAAAAAAACTGTTGTAAGGACAATTTTTTTGTTTTAATTTTTTTAATTTTTTTTAATTTTCTTTAAACAGGAAATATAAACACAAACATATGGGAAAAAAATTATATGATGATGATGGTTATGAAGATGAAGATATATAAACAAATGGAAGAAAACAAATGGTGTGATGGTGGTGGTAATGAAAGAATTTTTTTTTATATTTTTTTAATTTTGTTAAAACAGGGAATGAACATGATGGGAAAAAAATATGATGATGGTAATGTGATGGAGTAGAACAAATGTAAGATGATGAGTGGTGCTATGATGAACTAAAAAAATGCAAAAATGACAAGATGATAAATGAAGGGAAAATTTACCTAAGATGTACGCGGTCGCCTATGGTGTGCTCGCGAGAGCACGATCTTCGCTCGAATCGCCGGTGTGCGATGAGCTCGAGCAGCGCGCGGTTGCGGCTGCGATGTTGGCCAAAAAACCAACGGATCTCACCGGAGAGAGGGCCGTCGTCGCTCGACCGCGGTTGCGTCGCTGTCACCGATTCAACTCTGGGAACTTGGCTCTCCTCACATAAAGATGGATCAAGGGCAAATTGAGGAGGATGGAATGTATATATAGATGATGAAATGAGAAGTTATTAAAATGGTGGGAGGTTATTTTATTAATGGAGTTGAATGGGAGGTTTAAGAAATAGTGGGGTTGAATGGAGGTTGGTGGTAGAAGAGAGTTGAATGGTGGTTATTGTAGAGAATGTAAAATAATTAAATAAATAAAATGAAATAAAGTAGGCTACTTTAAATACAACAAAATAAAGAAGGAAAAAATAATTGTGAATTTACAAGTGAATACAAAACACCATGTACATTTTTTTGTCTTTTTAATAAGAGATATTTACAACAGAAAAAATACAATAAAATAATATAAATAAAATACAACACAAGTATGATTTTTTGTATTTTTAGAAATTAAGAAAGGTAAAATAAAAAAATAAACAAAGAATGCATATAGACATGGTATACAATGTACATCTAGGTCCCAAAACCCAACTTTTGCAAATGAGCTCCGATTTAATGAAACCACTTCCGTTGGATAGATAATTTTCTAACTTGAACTTTAAAAGTGAGTTTGGTGAATTTGGAGTTCATACGGAGCGGGAATTTAGCTTGGAAGTTGGACTTTACGGCCTTTTCTCTTTGGGATCTAGGAGCATTTATTTGAGGTGAAATTTGTTTTGTATTTTTATATTTTTATATACATTTTTATAAACAAGTTAGAGAAAGAATTAGGCAAAAAGGAGTTGAAATGAAATTATTAAAATATACGAAGTTTTGGGCTATTTACATGTATAAACACCTTTATTTTTGCAGCTTTTTATTGTTAATTCATTTTGTACAATCTAATATACAATAATTAGTGTGTTTTATTTACAAGAGTTATTTTGTTAATTTATTGATTTTATGGTCATTTATTTGAGATTTTACTCGGGGATTTTGCTAAGATCAAGATATTGCGATGATGAATCGCGGATTCATCACCCCCCTATACTTAAACTTTGCTAGTCCTCGAGCAAATAAAGAATGAATAAGTTGGGTTAACCCCTGACTGTGCATGTGAATACAAGACTTGATCCGTTCAAGAACTCTCGGTTTTAGAGATCCTAAAATTCTAAGCTGAACCAAGCTCTAATCAAAAGGTACCCAATTTCCCTAATCATCAGACTCTCTTTGTATACGTATATAAAAGGGATATGACTTTAAGTGTGGACTGTTGTTATAAGAGTAGAGTCGCAACGTCACCCAAGGTTCCAGTCCAAGAGATTCTCCTAAGAACCCGATTCTCAACACTAGGGAATAAACCATTTCTTGCATCCAATTCACCTTCTCTTTAGTTGTCAGACTTGAAAGTGTAGATGGCATGCCAGTTGATGGAGGGTATAGGATTGTGTCATTTCTTCTCTCCCTCTCATTGGAACAAGGATCCTCTCAAGTGCCTTATTACGCAACACATTTTTTTGGTGTTTATCAGTGCGTCCGTCAAGAGAAGTTGGAGCCATCTGCACTTGTTTTCCTGGGAGTACACCGGGGTGTGCCTTTTTTGAGTACCTATCGTACCTTCTACACCCAGACTTGTAGCATTTACGATGCAGAGCCCTTTTTTGGTGCAAGCCCGACTCTTGGTCCTAATAGCGGAGGTCCAAGTGGACACTTTAAAATGGTTGGGAGCGCTCGCCTTTGGTGGAAGCTCTTTTGATAATTTACTTTGTGGAATGAGAGCTTTTTTTTTGACATTTCATTGCTTTGTAGTATTTGTGGCTAGCTCCACTGCTTTTACCAAGAGTTGGCGCACACTGATCAACATTTTTTTATTTTATCACACCCTGGCACATAGGTAAATGTCAAGAGATAGTACAAGAACCATGTTCTCATACTGGCTAAAGATGCTGACACTCAGGTTTCCTGAAGCCTTCATTGATTTTATCCCATCCTCGAGCATCATCAAATCAAGTCCAAACTCAAATCCCTCATCCCAGTTCCTCAAGTAAAATTTCAACTCATCTCATCATAACTGCAGTCGTGTACGTGAGGTGCTGATCATATTCTTAAGGTAGAGACTAAGCACGCAATATAGCACACAAATCTTTCAAACTAGGGAAATGTGAATAATTAAGTCCAAAGACCCTAATGACTAAGGCTGGTTAACTCAAAATCTCAAGATCTCATAAACCAAGTGTTCTTGATCATCTCTAGTCTTGTGTGAAAGTGAATTGTGTCAGGGATTAAACCAACTTATTAGTTAGTTTTTTTTTTGAAAAACAAAGGCAAAGAAGTTTTTTTTTGTTAGAAAAGTTTTGCTCTTTTTTTTCAAGAATTTTTTTTAAAGATAGCTAAATAAGAAAAGACTTTTTTTTTTGAAATTTTTTTTTATAAAAGAGGATTTTTTTGAAAAGTTTTTTTAGCAAATAAGGAAAAAGAGTTTTTTTTAGGAAAGTGTTTTTTTGTTTTTTTTGTTGTTTTTTTTACCCACCCCATAATTATTGTATAATATATACAAAATATACAAAAATACGTGAAAGTATGAGCTATGGGTAAAGTATATATGTAATATATACACGCCCCCCTATACTTAGCTTGTGCTATGTACTCATGGCACTAGGTGACAAAAAGACATAGCTCGTACTAAGCGTAGGAAAGCTAAAATAATAAAAGTAAAGAAGTCGATCCGCCTCCCTATACTTAGGCTCTGGACAGCCTAAGTGTAGAAGAAGAGCAAAAATGGGGCGGACGAGGTCAAGAGGAGAAATGATGAGTAAATACACATGGCGGGCATCGGTCCCCCCTATACTTAGGCTTTGGTCAGCCTAAGTATAGGACAAGAGTAAGTGTGAGAACCGATGTGATCTCGAGAATATACAAAGAAGAGAGAATATGTACAAAAGTGATTGAATCTTCTAAGATGTTGAATCTTGATGCTGCATCTTCATGAAGAGTAATAAGATGTATCTGCTCTGTGCTCACTCTGTATGAAGTTGATGACCTCGACTTGGACTAACTGCTCTTTCGAATCAACAAAATGCTTCAACAGTTGTCCATTCACCACATGAGATTGTGCACCATCTATGAGATCAGCTATCTCTACACTTCCATTCTCGTGCACTTTCTTAACCACAAAGGGACCCGTCCATTTAGATTTAAGCTTCCCATGAAACATCTTCAACCTGGCATTGAACAACCATACCTTTTGTCCAGGGACAAAGTCTTTGCACCTAATGTGCTGATCATGCCATCTCTTTACTTTGTCCTTATAAATCAAGCTGTTGTCATATGCCCTGTTTCGGATTTCCACAAGCTCGTTCAAGTTCAAGTCTCGGCAAAGCTTCCCTAGGTGACAACTCCAATTAATCTTCTTAATTTCCCATTCGGATTTATGAATCAATTCTGCGAGCAAATGGCATGGTTTGCCATAGATCATTCTAAATGGTGAAGTACCCAATGGTGTCTTGTAGGCTGTCCTATAGGCCCACAGAACTTGGTCCAAGAGTTGAGACCAGTTCTTCCTATCGGGACGAACCAATTTCTACAAAATACTCTTCACCTCTCTGTTCGAAACCTCTGCCATGCCGTTGGACTGTGGGTGGTAAGGACTAATAACTCTATGCTCAAATCCATAGTCCTTAGCTAAAGATCTCATATCTCGGTTCACAAAATGGCTACCCCCATCAGATATCAAAACTTTTGGCACCCCGAACCTAGCAATAATATGGTCTCTCACAAACTTACAGACAGTCTTGCTGTCTGCGGTTCGGGTTGGGATAGCCTCCACCCACCTAGATAGATAGTCAACCGCCAACAATATGTACTCATGTCCATGGCTGTGGGGAAAGGGACCCATTAAATTTAAGCCCCATGCATCAAAAACATCACAAATAATCATCGGTTGCATGGGCATCTCATCTCTCTGTCCAACTGTCCCTCCCATCCTTTGACAAATCGGGCACGACCGTACAAAATCAATGGCATCTCTAAATAAGGTCGGCCAATACAATCCACATTGAAGTACTTTGTGAGCGGTTCTCTTTCCCGAATGGTGTCCTCCAGCCTCAAGTGAATGACAATATGTGAGGACACTCTAGTATTCCTCCTGAGGAATACACCTTCTCCAAACACAATCCGGTCCTTCGAAGAAAAGGAAAGGATCGTCCCAGTGGTATCTCCTCGAATCCGACTTCAGTCGATCAATGCTGCTCCTAGTCCAACCATGGGGAACCTGCTTGGAGACAAGATAGTTCACCATGTTGGCATACCACAGGAGTGAGTCAATAACACAAATTGACTCATCTGGGAAGGTCTCTCTAATTCGCTCATGATCAGGAGAATCCTTAAGTTCAATCCAAGAAAGGTGATCTGCCACAACATTCTTCACTCCAGGTTTATCTTTAATCTCCAAATCAAATTCCTGGAGGAGTAGAATCCACCTAAGAAGACGCGCCTTCGCATCCTTCTTTTCCATTAAGTATCGAATGGTTGTGTGATCAGTATAAATTGTCACCTTAGAGCCCAAAATATATGATCTGAACTTCTCGAGGGCGCATACTACCGCGAGTATTTCCTTTTCAGTCACTGTATAATTTTTCTGTGTAGGATCTAAAACATTGCTCGCATAGTGAATCGCAAACGGAATCCCCTCTCGCCGTTGTCCTAACACAGCTCCTATAGCGAAATCTGAAGCGTCAGTCATGATCTCAAAGGGGAGAGACCAGTCAGGAGCTTGTAGGATAGGCGAGGCACAAATCTTCCTCTTCAAGAGCTCAAAAGCCTCCAGACACCTGTGATCTACAACGAACTCTGTGTCTTTACCTAAGAGCTCAGTCAGTGGGCGGGCGATCTTTGAAAAATCTTGAATGAATCTCCTATAGAATCCAACATGCCCTAAGAATGACCACACTGACTTCATGTTGGTAGGTGGATCGAGTTTCTTGATCACCTCCACCTTGGCAGGGTCAACCTCCATTCCCCTTTTGGAGATGACATGCCCCAACACAATACCCTCCGTCACCATAAAGTGACTCTTCTCCCAGGAGAGTACTAGATTCACCTCTCTACACCTCGTGAGGACTCGGTCCAAGTGCGCTAAACATGTATCAAAAGAATCACCATGGACCCGAGAAGTCATCCATGAACACTTCCAGGAAATCTCCCACCATCTCGGCAAATATGGCTATCATGCACCGCTGAAATGTGCCCGGGGCATTGCAGAGCCCGAATGGCGTGCGCCTGAAAGCATAAGTACCGAATGGACATGTGAATGTGGTCTTTTCCTGGTCCTCAGGGGCTATGGCCACCTGGTTGTAGCCTGAGTACCCGTCAAGAAAACAGAAGAACTCTTTCCCTGCGAGTCTCTCTAAGATGTGATCAATAAAAGGCAAAGGAAAGTGGTCTTTCTTGGTCGCAGCATTCAGGCGCCTGTAGTCGACACAGACACACCACGACGTGGGTACTCGTGTCGTGATCTCTACCCCCTCCTCGTTGGTGACCATCTGAATTCCCGACTTCTTCGGGACAACATGAAGTGGGGCCACCCACTTGGAGTCAGAAATAGGGTATATGAACCCTGCCTTGCACCATTTCTCAATTTCATTCTTCACCACTTCCCGTAGATTGGGGTTAAGTCTCCTCTGAAACTCACGGGAAGGTCTCACATTATCCTCAGTAAAAATGTGGTGCGAGCAGAGAGCGGGGTTGATGCCCACGAGATCCGACACTGTCCAACCTATTCTTTGCGGTTCCTCTCTAAGACCTCTAACAACCTAGACTCCTGTTCTAAAGTCAAGTCTGAGCTAATGATGACAGGATATCTCTCTTTGGGTCCCGCAAGAAAGGCATACTTAAGTGTAGGAGGCAGTGATTTCAGTTCTGGCAATGTGGTATCATCAAGCAGATCTGGCTGAACTGAATCTGAATCTGGTTCCGTGCTGCATGAAGGTGGGCTAATCTGAGTAGTACTCGCCACAAATCAGAAGTATCGGGAGTCGGATCGTCAAAAGTATCCAAACAATCGGCAAAAGCCACGTCCGACTCGTCATCTATATCCCATGATTGTTCCGAAGAGGATGGAACTGACAGATCCGGATGGATCTCTATGTCATCATGAGAATAGGTTGATGCATCTCTAGTAAGATCAGACAACACCTGGCAAACTTCATCATGCACTATATCCTCTCCAGATGAAAGGGTCTTGCTCTGTCCTGAAGGAATCTGTCCCCAAATCCCAACTGTGCTAATCAAACTGCAGTCCGCCTCTGAAGATGAGTACTCTGTGCTACTCTCTGAATTGGGTTGCTGACACTTGGTTTGCGTCATCTCAAGGTTCACTTCTCCGTCTGGAGAACGGAACTTCATCATTCCTGTACCATAATCGAAAGCTGCGCCGGCGGTCCTAAGGAAGGGTCGCCCGAGAATGATCTGAGATTCTCTCCAATGATTGGGGGTCTCCATGTCTAAGACTATGAAGTCCACCTGATAGTTCTGTCCCTCAATCGAGATAACGACGTTCTTCACTTCTCCCTTAGGTCTCTTCATTGAACGATCTGCGAATTGGAGTAAAGCTCTAGATTTGCGAAGTGGTCCCAACTCCAATTTCTGATATAATGCTAAGGGAAGTAAGTTGATCGAAGAACCGTTATCTAAGAGTGTGCGTGCAAACGCAATGTCGTCAATACGACTCTCCACATAGTGAGCACCCATGTCTCTCTTTTTCTTTGGCAAAGTCTAATTCTTGAGACAATAGGTTGTGGCTACTGATAAGACATGTGTCTTTATATTTCGGTTATCTTTCTTCCTGCTAACCCTTCTAGGTGTGCATCTCACCTTAAGGTATTTTTGGAAGGCAGGATGGTTAGCCACATATTCATCAAATGGCACCTTAACTGTGATGTTTTCTTTACAAAACCGTGCCATATCGGGGTCATCTTTCTGAATCTTTTTGATGCGCTTTCCTACCGTAAGAGCACGGGGGAAAGGGATTGAAGCTAGGGAAACAGAGGATGAAGAATCTGAATCATGAACTGAAAGATCATTCTTTGCATTAACGGAAACAGAGTTCTTCATACAAGAATCTTTTTGATGCAACATGGACTCAAAATCTAAACTATCTACTACAGGTTGTGGAATAGAAGCTGGAGTGGTATCCGCCACAACCGGAGATGCAAGGTCCTCCGTAGACTCAGAAGAATATCCATGCTGACGATGCTGCATACGTGCTCTCCTCCTCCTCTCAGCTCCCTGAGTGGAAATCCTCGAATGGTGCTGATGGGGCTCTGAAATATGATGCCTCTCCTCCTCGTCCTCTGAAGACTCCTCAGGTAGAGCTCCAGAGATGCCCCTCCTCGTGTCCCTCGCCCAGTCAGGTACGACCACGGTCCTTCCGCTCCTGAGTGACATGTGGTTAGCCTCGTCACACGAAAGAATCTCATGTTCAGATTTAGGAGATGCTGAATAGTATACCTGACCAAAGTGCTGCTGAGAACTAGAACGGTTCAGGCTATTTGGGTTAGCCTGAACTTGGGCTGGGATCGAGGTAGAGGGTGCAGTCTGCTCATCTCGCCATCTGGACAGGCGGTTGACATCCACCCGTAAGTCCTGAACCTCGTTCCTGTAGGAACGTAGCTCGTCGAGTATCTGCTGCTGAATATCCACGGGACTAGACGATGAAGGAAGTGGATAAGACTGGGAAGAAGAACGGGAAGACTGGCCCTGCTGGCCAGTGTACTGCCTCTGCTGCTGCTGGGGTTGCGGGCCCTGCTGGCCTGTCTAGTAATGGCCCTATCGGCCATACTGCTGGTACTGCTGCCTCTGCTGCTGGGGTGGATGGAATCCAGGGCTCTGCTGTGAAGAAGGTGGTGCGGGGGTGAATGCGGTGTTGTGAAAGGTCGGGGGATGCTGATAGGACTGTCGGTCTCCCGTACTTCCCTGCCTGGCAGGGTCCTGAGTATACCATATCCCATTCACCTCCCAAACTGGTGGAGGCTCCTCCTGAACTGTCTCTGCTACTGGAGGTGGCTGCTGGAAAGAATGGGTGTAGGATTGGTCCTGCTCCCACGGCTGGGGTTGCCCTGACACCAACTGCTCCTGACCATGGTGAACTCGGTATACGGGAGCAGAGGGTGCAGTCACGACGGGTATCCTTATCTTAGATAACTTCTCAGTCAACTCCTCCATCTGTTTTGGAAGTTTAGAGACGCTCCGGTCTAACTCATCAATCCTCCTGTCGATCTTCTCGACTACAGTAAGCTTGTCAGCAAGGAGTCCCATGCTAGGGATCACATCCTGAGAGAGATCGACTACAGCTGGTTTCCCCCCTCCAAGTGAGAGTGAAATGGGGGATGGTGTATAGGCCCTGCTGGCCATCTGTGAGCGGCTAGTTTCAGACATCTGCTCGAATACCCTCCAGACGGTATCCGCTCCTCGTGATGTATAGCTGCCTCCACAGGCAGCGCTCACTAAACCCTGCATCTCAGGGTTGAGACCAATGAAAAATGATTGGACCAAGATGTTATCATTTAGTCCATGACAGGGACACTTCTGCAGGATGTCCTTGAATCTTTCCCAAGCATCACAAAAAACTTCATGGGGTAATTGGGAAAAACTCGTAATGCGTGTCCTCATCATGTTAGTTCTACTCAAAGGGTAGAACTTCTTCAAAAACAGGTCCTTGAACTGGGCATATGTGGTGACGGCGATCCCAAGATTCTTTACCCAGTAATCAGCTTTGCCACCCAAGGCAAATGGAAGGGCTTTGAGCCTAATATAATCCTGGCTAACATTTTGATGTTTGAAGTTAGCGCAGATGAGCTCAAAGTCCCTTAGGAATGCATATGGTTCCTCAGAAGCATTCCCATCGAAGTGTGGCAACAGGTTTAGAAAATGCGGCTTCAATTCAAAATCAACCTCGGGTTCGGCCGGACTCAAGTAGTTCCGAATTTGATATTCACCGGGGTTATACGCCACATCCATTGGTAGTTGGACCCCAACATTTAACTGTCCCAACTGAGCTCTCAGTAATGCTTGTTGCTGCTCAGATGCAGCTAATCGGGAAAGTATCATTTTCATTGGGTCTTCATGGTTCTCTTCTTCCTCTTCTTTCTTCTTTGGCATTTTACTCGAATCTTCTTTATGTCCTGAATCAGTAATGTTTTCTTGATTAGAAGAGGATTTATGAATCAAGATATTCTCACCAAGGCGATGGTCTTCCTCTGTGAGGTGGGAAGAGAGAAAAGGAATGGTTTTAGAGTAACCATCCCGAGAGTGAGTGATCCTAGACTCAAGAGGGTCATGAGTCCAGGTTGGTCCAAGTTGCGCTTGGACCTTTGAAGACATACTTTTTGAAGGGTTCAACGAGAGATTCATAAAGTCCGAATAAATATCCCCCCAATCAGTCATCTTCGATGTCAAAAGAACCGATTAGATCACGATAGTCAATGAGGCGCTAGTTCTACGGTGCACGTAAATGTGCGGAGTGAACTCACACAATACAAACGCAATTCAAACCCCCGATTTCACCAACTCAACACGTGATGGCCGTAAGAGTTCGGCCGAATTATCTGGTCAATTTTAGTTGATGAGAATACAATCTTGAATTTGAGCTAAGTAGAGGGGAAGAATTGATTGAATTTGAGCTAAGTAGTACGTGTCTATGTGCATCTCATTATGAATCTTATAAGATATGTGAATCTTCTAAGATATGTGTGGCCTAATTTACGATGGGCACAAACAAGTTTGATTCTAAACTACCGTGTGCCTAATCCTTAATTTCGCACCTAAACAATATACTATTAGTGGGGAAGAATTAATTGAATTTGAGCTAAGTAGTACGTGTCTATGTGCATCTCATTATGAATCTTATAAGATATGTGAAGCTTCTAAGATATGTGTGGCCTAATTTACGATGGGCACAAACAAGTTTGATTCTAAACTACTGTGTGCCTAATCCTTAATTTCGCCACTCAAGTCAAGCCCCACCCTCGTCGGAGAGTGAAACAGGCTCGACACACCACAAATAATGTCCAAGTCTTTTTACACGCGCGAGCTCTCAAAGAAGAGCCGCTATAAATGAGCAAGATAAATAATTACAAGAATTTATAAAATTTCTCTCAAAAATATTGCTTTTCCTCACTCTTCAACAGTCGGCACGCGTCACGTCCGTCGACCTCCGATGCACTCCAAATCCACCGGACCCTCGCAAGAAAAATGAGATTTATATTAGAGAGATAAACAACAAGATATATACAAAAATATGCAGAGAAATAATTGCAAAAAAATGGAATAAATACAAGTGGCTCGGGGGTCAGACTACCCGAGTAGAGAAAATCTAAATCTAAATTTTTAAATTAATCCCTAAGCCGTTTGCCTCCCCGGCAACGGCGCCATCTGGCGAGTCGCTATATACGATGATTAATTCGTGGTCGTTGTAGCACGTGTACTTAGCGATTCGGTCAGATCGAGAGAAGATCTCCGTGAAGAGTGTCTCGGCTTTAATTTATATCCCGGGCAAGTCCGGGGTCGAACTCAGGGAGGCAAAGGAACAACTTCGGTTTTAATTCAAAAAACATAGGTCTAGATATCCAATGCGGTATTTTTTAGATTTTTCTAATGCAAAAAGAAATGCCAATGCAAGATGCGGTTGAATCAAGTTAATAAGAAAGCATACAACTTAGCCTAATTTAATTTATTGCGAGATTAATTCAATTAAGCCAAATTATATTTTTCCAATAAACTTAATCCAATAATGAATGCAAAACATATTTTTTTGAAATTTTCAGGGTTAAAATGCAACAATGAAAAATGCACACTTTTTATAGGTATTTTCGCAATTTTTAACACAAACAGTAAGCAAAAATGATGAAAAAATACTGGAATGAAAACATGATGCAAGAAGACTACATTAATTTTTTTGGATTTTTTTGACAAGTTATGAATTTTTTATGGATTTTTTAGTGAAAATAGAGTAACAGTGAGTAAATAATTTCTAATAAATCCACATTGTCAAGTTAATAAGAGTGCAAATTATCTCAGAAAGATATTTTTAAGCAGAATCCACGAGATTTAAAATTTCGCAAAAATGATGTCTGTGGATTTAATTAAAAATCAAATACTAATTTCACTCTATGATTTATTTCATGCACAAGACAATTCCATTTTAAATGAAATTTGGACAGTAAGTTAATCACATATCAAGGCATCATTCCTAATTTTTGTGGAATTTTTAGAGAAATTCTGTGTGAGATATAATTTTAAGAGTCTAGATTGGGTAAACTATGCAAAATTTCAGTTTGACAATTTTTATTAATTACCCATATCTCACAAAAATATAAATAAATACCCACAATGTAAGAATTAGTTGCTCAACATGAAAGCATTTTTCATTGAATATAAAGATGCATAAACAAGGTCCAAATTAAAGCATAAACACAGGGATATCCTTGCAATTACAGAAATTAAAAATACCAAGCAACTTATGTACAGGGACGGAATTGCAATTACGGAAACATGAGAAATAAAGGATGCAATTTTTACAAATAAAATAAAAAAGGGAAAGAGGACCTTCTTCTTCCTGGCTGTGACGGGAGGAGAACCCAACAGGAGGAGCAGTCGGCGGCGGCGCGGCTCGCCGCGGAGGAGGCGGCGCCGCGCGGAGGTGAGGCGGACGGCGGGGGGGGGACGCGTGGCTGGCGAGGCTGCGGCGGCGATGGGGAGGGCGCGGCTATGGAGGAAGGGGCGGCGCTACGGGCTGGTGGGCCGCCGCTGGTCGGCTGGGGTGGCGGCACCACGAGGGGAGCGGCGTGGCCGCGCTGGAGGAGCGGCCACCCGCGGTGGCGGCTATGGAGGAAGGGGCGGCGGTGCCGCTGCCCTTGGGGAAGGGGGCGGCGGCTCTGCTGCTCCGTCTATTTTTTTTTATTTTTTTTATTTTTTTAAACTATCTTGATTAAAAAAACTGTTGTAAGGACAATTTTTTTTGTTTTAATTTTTTTTATTTTTTTAATTTTCTTTAAACAGGAAATATAAACACAAACATATGGAAAAAAAATTATATGATGATGATGGTTATGAAGATGAAGATATATAAACAAATAGAAGAAAACAAATGGTGTGATGGTGGTGGTAATGAAAGAAATTTTTTTCATATTTTTTTAATTTTGTTAAAATAGGGAATGAACATGATGGGAAAAAAAATATGATGATGGTAATGTGATGGAGTAGAATAAATGGAAGATGATGAGTGGTGCTATGATGAACTAAAAAAAATGCAAAAATGACAAGATGATAAATTAAGGGAAAATTTACCTAAGATGTACGCGGTCGCCTATGGTGTGCTCGTGAGAGTACGGTCTTCGCTCGAACCGCCGACGTGCGATGAGCTCGAGCAGCGCGCGGTTGCGGCTGCGATGTTGGCCAAAAAGCCAACGGATCTCACCAGAGAGAGGGCCGTCGTCGCTCAACCGCGGTTGCGTCGCTGTCACCGATTCAACTCTGGGAACTTGGCTCTCCTCACATAAAGATGGATCAAGGGAAAATTGAGGAGGATGGAATGTATATATAGATGATGAAATGAGAAGTTATTAAAATGGTGGGAGGTTATTTTATTAATGGAGTTGAATGGGAGTTTTAAGAAATGGTGGGGTTGAATGGAGGTTGGTGGTAGAAGAGAGTTGAATGGTGGTTATTGTAGAGAATGTAAAATAATTAAATAAATAAAATGAAATAAAGTAGGCTACTTTAAATACAACAAAATAAAGAAGGAAAAAATAATGGTGAATTTACAAGTGAATACAAAACACCATGTACATTTTTTTGTCTTTTTAATAAGAGATATTTACAACAGAAAAAATACAATAAAAAAATATAAATAAAATACAACACAAGCATGATTTTTTTGTATTTTTAGAAGTTAAGAAAGGTAAAATAAAAAATAAACAAAGAATGATTATAGACATGGTATACAATGTACATCTAGGTCCCAAAACCCAACTTTTGCAAACGAGCTCCGATTTTAATGAAACCACTTCCGTTGGATAGATAATTTTCTAACTTGAACTTTAAAAGTGAGTTTGGTAAATTTGGATTTCATAGGGAGCGGGAATTTAGCTTGGAAGTTGGTCTTTACGGCTTTTTCTCTTTGGGATCTAGGAGCACTTATTTGAGGTGAAATTTGTTTTGTATTTTTATATTTTTTATATACATTTTTATAAACAAGTTAGAGAAAGAATTAGGCAAAAAGGAGTTGAAATGAAATTATTAAAAATATACGAAGTTTTGGGCTATTTACATGTATAAACACCTTTATTTTTGCGGTTTTTTATTGTTAATTCATTTTGTACAATCTAATATACAATAATTAGTGTGTTTTATTTACAAGAGTTATTTTGTTAATTTATTGATTTTATGGTCATTTATTTGAGATTTTACTCGAGGATTTTGCTAAGATCAAGATATTGCGATGATGAATCGCGGATTCATCACTCGCCAAATCCCTAACTCCGACAAACTCCTTCCCTATCGCACACAATCGCCAAAGAAAATCGCCCCATCCACTGTGTATAAAAATCCACTTCCGCCCCTTTTGACATTTGATCCCTCTTCCATAGCCGTAACCCTAATAGGACCTCCCTATAGATCTTCCTTGGCGACAACATCGAGCTCCATGCCTTATTAGTGAGGACAAGGCATGGAGGTAGAGATCCAACTCCGTCAAGCATTGCTCCGATGAGCTTTTCTGCTCCCTAGAACCTCTAGGTTAGAGCTACTAGAGTTATAATTTTTAATTGCATTTCATGTCTGTAGTTTCATTTATTTTTCAATTTAGTCAAACTGCTTATAGTTTAACATAATTTTACGATTTACATCGATAGGAGCATTAGGCTCCAGCTCGAATTCACTATGCTCTGACCGTGATCGACTCGTCATTTCCACCTCATCACATCGTCCACTTGCTTCTCCATCGATTTTTCATGTTTCCCCTCCGATCCTGTAAGGATTGGAGTCCGCCCGAGCTCCATCTGCCACTCTTTATTGGAGCACATTCATTCTCATCATCCACTACGCGCAACATCTTCCTTTGGAGTCAAGGAAGACCCCCTCGAGCTCCTTTTCATTTTTGTGCAGGAATCAGAGTAAAGAAACCACATGGAGCAATCATCAAAGCTCTAAACAGAGCTCCAGGTGCGTAAAAGTCCAGGCCCCCTCCAATGGGGCCCAGACATCTTTGAAAAGCCCTGTAGAAGTGGAAGGCTACTAAGAAGAGAAGGAGACCATTAACAAGGCATTTGGTGGCAGGAGCAAGAAGATACGATCGATCAAAGGTCGGAGAAGAAGACCTTCTTTCTTGTTCTTCCACCGACCTCCTCAGTCGTCGGATTGAAGAGAAGCCTGAGGTCTATTCACCATCGTCCGATCAAGAGCCAAAACGAAGCCATCAACTACCATCAGATCAGGCCATGAGGTGCGATCAACGTCGTCCCATAGCGCATCTTTAGTAGACACTTTAATTTGTAACCCTCGTGCCTTTTTGTATTTGTAACTTAGTCCTGTAAATATTAAGTTGTGTAAACATTTCTATAAAAATTGCATCGGACCCCGCATCTTATGTGTATTACATTTTGGTCCATGCCAGCTTACCTCACATGGCAGCCCACGTGAGTCGAGCAAATTGCAAGAAAGCACTCTCGATCCTTCTATTTATATTTAGTCTAATAAATTGTAAATTAAGTGTTAAAGTTTTGGATATTTTGCACAGAATACCATGTAATATATTTTTATTGCATAAATGCCCCTACAAGCATTGTAATTCTTCTGTTGCTTCTCTATTTTTATTAAATATCTCTAGAACCTTATAAATTGTGGAAATTTCTAATAGTTGCTCAATATGATGCATGCTCACACCGTATTTTTATTTTGCATTTTATTGTATTTTCCTAATTATTAAACACAGAATATGAGATATATTTCCCTTGTTAAGATATAAAAATACAAAAAAATATAAAAAATACTTTAAAAATTCAAAAAAATTAAAGTATATATATTGTTATATGATGTAACTCCAGACAAAAATCACAAAAAAAAACTATAAAAGAAAACCTTAAATTTGCAAAACCCTAAAAACTATATAAATATCAGTAAAAATTATATAAAAAACAAAAAATAGTTTGTTATTTCTTATTTTTATTTATATTATATACAATATATTAAAAATAGTTTTGGGCATTTTTGACCTATTTATCTATTTTAAAACCCAAAACAATTCGACCTATTTATCTTATTCCATGTTTTGTATATTTAAATCAATTAAAATACTTAACAATTAGCAAAATTTATGAGAAAAATCATAAAAATAGAGAAATATTATAAAAAAAACATAAAAACATATATTTTATAATATTTTAGTATATATAGTTATATTTATAAATGTAAAACCATGCTTAGACTATTTATACTATATATTACATACATACTTATGATAATTATTATTACTTGTAATTTCCCTATATTTTAAAAACCCTTAGAAAGGGTCATTCTTGTATACATTTCCCATATTTTTACATTTTTATTTAGGATTTTTTACCCGACAGACCCTATAAACTTTGCCAATTACCTCTATGACCTTTTGCACAACGTAATTACCCCCAAGAACCCTTACGAGCTTCAAACAGATTACCCGCAGGGTTAATGGGGTAAGAGTTGGTAAGTTTACGGGGTCGAGGGGGGAATTATGATGTTTCAAAGGTCGTGGAGGTAATTGGCAAAGTTTATAAGGTATGCTGGGTAAAAATCCCTTTTATTTATTAAATATTTTATATAAAGTATTTGTAATCCACATATTACTATATATAGTTATTACATCTTTAAAAAGAAACTTAAAAATTGCAAAATTAAAAAGAAATTCAAAATTCAAAAATATATAACATAAAAATCCATAAAAAATATAATTCAAACCCACAAAAAATACAAAAATCTAAAAAAGTTCTAAAATATAATTGTTATTTGTTTTAATTTATTGACAATAATTATACCTATGCATGTAGCTCTCCGTGGTTCGTCCCCAACTCTTTCTGTCTATACACATCTTTATGTAGGGTATAATAAACTTCACCCCCATTCCTTTATTGTTTTATCTATATTGTGGGTTGATTGTTGTCTTAATTGGTTGATTGGGATATGAGAGCTGAGAGGCGTTGATACAATGATTACCGGATCTGACTTGTGGGACACCACATGCCCTCCAAGACCAGACTCTAGGACTCCCATTCGACCGATTGAACAAATGGCGTCGTTATCGGGGAGACACATGGTATAGGATTTTTGCACATATTATCCATTTTATTTTTCTTGTCTTTTATTTTATTTTTATAATTATGGGATTTTTACCCAGCTGACCCTATAAACGTTTTAAAATGCCTCTACGTCCTTTTGCACAACGTAATTACCCCATCGACCCTGTAAATTACCTCAAGAACCCCCAAGGGCTTAAAACATATTACCCGAAGGGTTCATGGGGTAAGAGTTGGCAAGTTTACGTGGTCGAGGGGGGAATTAGGTTGTTTCAAAGGTCGTGGAGGTGATTGGCAAAGTATATAGGGTCTACCGGGTAAAAATTCCTATAATTATTTGTTTATCTATCTCTAACCAACTTATTTATTGAATTTCTTGTGAGGGTACGCTATGCGAGGACGGTCTTCTAGAAGACCGAGGCAGCCAAGTTTGGAGGAGATCGGCTCTTTCTTACAAGCCGGTAGGAGAGAGAAAGAAGGAGAAAAAAAGAGAGAGAAACACGACTTAGCAATAGTTTTGTGTGAGAGAGACCATTTAAATAATCATAATAATGCATGTTCTTGGACTTTGGACTCTCAACTCTCACAGGCCTATTTACCAGGTGTCTGTTCATTTGGAGGCTTGCTTGGTTTTTCCACATTTTCTTCGCTTTCTCACTTTTATTCTCCCTATTTTCCACTTGTTTTTACTTTTTTTCCATATTTTGACTTTTCTACCTTTATTTTCTTTGTTTTATGTGGACGAGCCTTTAGATTTTTAGGAATTGCTTGGTCGGTTATCCAGGTTTAAACACCTAATATTTGCATGTGCCTATAGTTCTGCGTATAGATTTCGATCAAACTTAATTGATTCTTCACCATAATAGCAACTCTTGCTTAGGGTGATTTCATCAGCTTGAATTTGCATGTACTGTAAATTTTAATTTTTTGTCTTGCATCCTGTATGGAGAGAGCTGAGAATCATTGTGAGTCTTCTTACCGAGTATGCGTCATTTGATACAAGAGTAAGATTTCCATCCAAGTATCCACTTGCACATCTTTTACGTTGTCTCCCTGGTGAACACATACTTTTCTGGTTTTTATTTAATGGAATTATTCACAAGTGATCTGTGGTCGTCATAACGCAAAGAAGCATCAAGTAAAAATTATTTTTATTCACAGCTCAAACCAAAAGCTGAAAAAGAATGTAAGAACAAGAACTATGAATGCTATTTATTTACATTTATAGCGTACAAGATCAAACTCGGGGAGGCTACAAAAAATTCCGAGGGTTATTAAATCAATGAAAACTCAATGAAATAAAGGGGGAATTTCTATGCACACTTCTCTTGGTTTTTGTATTTTCTATATTTTCTTTATTTTTTATGGAATTTTAATTTTATATTTTTATTTGGTTATCTGTTTTTTATGATTTTTAATATGCAAATGATATTTTTTAAAATAATGGAATAATAAGTAGAGAAAATGAATAAATACACCCAACCACTCTTTTTTGTATTTTTCAAATATATCAAAAATATATAGAAAATTAGATTAAATTATATTTATGTTTTTGGTTGTTTGCTCCTATTTTTGTTATTTTTATAGAATTTTTAGATTTTTTGGATTTTCAAATAATTGAAAAATAGGAAACAATGAAAACATAATACAACAGTGTTTTTAAATTTTCAAAAACAGAATATGAAATTAAAAATAGATGAAAATGTATGAACATAAAGATAAATTTTTATATTTTCTAGAAAGAAATTTTTATCTTTTGTAATTTTATATGATTTTATATAAAACTTTAAGTCTTTTGAATGCTTTGTGTTTTTTTGTTTTTATGAGGATTTTGAATGCAAAAATGATATTGTAATTGAAATAAATAAAAATAAACAGTTGTGATTTTTTTAGATTTTCGCAAAATTTTTATATTTTTTATTGATTTTTAAATGAAGATAAGGAAGTTTTACGTTGTTTTGAATTTTTAAAAATAATAAAAATGATGAAAACGTAAAAAGGAATTTGAAGATGCAAGAACAACTTACCAGAGAGCTAACATGATTTTTGTGGATTTTTCAAAGAGGTTTTGCTATTTTTTATTTCATTTTAGCATGCAAAATAATATGCACTCATAGAGGTATGCATGTAAAGAATAATTCATAGACTACATAATAACATCGTAAAAAAGTTTCAGGTAAATACACAAAATATCCAGAAAAACGCGTGCATAGGCATGTGATGTGCACTGGAATGGATATAAGTACAATTACTTTAATTTCAGGGGCCAACTAATAACAAATAAAACACATACTTTTATTGTAATTTTCACAAGTAAACACGTGTGTCGCACATTCTCAATTCAAATAGGACAGAAAGGCAAATAAAATAAATGCTAGGGAAATAAGTAAAAAAGTTCAATGAACAAAGAACAGACACGTGTCCCTACGAGGGCTTATTTGCAAAACCAAATAAATATAGGGCTGAGGGAACAAATGTACCCTTAATCCACATGGAAGCTTGGATGGTTGGATTGCATTGGATCTTTGATCAGATGGCTGTATATGAATCGTTCTCGAGCGATGAGGATCGCATCTGGATCTCGATCTACGGTGAAGAATTAGGGCTTTTTGGACGGCCGAGATCGCAACTGGATGCTCGTTCTTGATCTGATGCGTATCAATTGATCTTGAAGAACTAGGATGAAGTTGACCTTCGATGAGATTTGATTGAGCAGATCTCACTTGTTTATCCCCCAAATCAGCTCGGAGTGGTGCTACGACTTCCTGTAACTATGCTCTGCCGATCTGATGTCTCCACGATGGTTGAAGATGGCTATATGAAGATCTGGAGGTCTGGTGGTGTTCAACTTCAAATGGACGTCGAACTTATTCTATTTGCTCCCTTGTTCGCTCTTGAGACCTGCAATGCAATCTACACTCAGAGGCGATGCTCTGATGAGCTTATTAATGCATAAAGATAGAAAATGGTGAGGGGTGAAGACCTCCAACGTGGGTGGTCGGAGAGGAGGTCGGTCCTCGAATCTGGAAGGAAATGGATAGATGTTGTGCGAATGTGATGGCAAGGTCAAATTAAGAGAGGGTGATCAGATGGAGCACCGATCTTGCAGATCGAAGCTAATGGTTGAAAATGAGAATCGAAGCTAATGACAGAATTTAAATCAAGAAATTAAAAGCTATAAGAAATGAGATTAACCTACAGTTATGTATGGTGGATAGCTGATGGGATTCAACCTCGATCTGCTGAATGGAAGAGTTGGAAACACGCCAGTGGAGGTCCGGCGAGTGGATGGATCACAACTGAAGCACTCAACTCACACTCTCATTAGAGGTGCGCTCCTATGTCATCGGAGTGCAACCTCTATCACTCAATCTTCAGTGAATTAGGGCCAAAATCATATCAAACGACAATCATAGGAAGATGATTTATATATATAGAAGTGGTTCCAACATGTTTTGAAATTTGAAATGCGATAAATTCGAGGTAGGGTTTATGGGTCTGAAGAGATGATGATAGAGAAGGTTGATCAGAATGGAATTTTGGAGAAGGAATCGGGGGCGGTTAGTAAATGGAGCACGGAGGAAAAAATGGAGAAGGGACAGTTGGCGGCGCAAAAATGGCGGAAGGCGGGTGGAATAGGCAGTTGACCAAGGTCAACAAACCTGGGACAACTAATCAGGAGGTGCTTGGGATGAGACAAAATAGGCTACACGACAAAAATCAATGAGAAAATTAAATAAATTAGATAAAAATTGAAAATGATTTTAAATAATTAAATAATGTAAAAACAAAATGTTAAGAATTTAATATAATTAATTTAGGTGACTTTTAATTAATTAAATAAGGTATATACATGGGTTAAAATAAATACAACGTGTTATTTATAGGTATGTACATATATATATATACAATACTATGAATTTTAATTACTTATTTTTACAAATATACATATACATTACTAATTTATTTAAAATATTTTACAAGGGTGTGAGTGATATTTTTATTTACTTTTTAAGATGTAATTTATTAGGTTAAATAAATAGGGGTAATCATAACATATACATAGTGGCACATATGTAATATTTACAAAATTTTATTTTTATTGATTTTATAATTTTTATTTGTATTTTATATTATATTTACAATTAATTAAAAATACATCTACAAATATGTACATAAAAATAAATAAGTAAATAATATGCACACTATACATAAGTATAATATACAATAGTACCCCAAATAGCCATATTTTACATCTTAAATCTGATTTTTATGAAATCACCTCCATTTTAAAGATTATTTTATTTGGAGTACAATGAAAGCGATTTGATGAATTTTAATTTTTGATGGAGAAGATATTGATCTTACAAATTGATCTTTGCATCTTTTCCAGATTGTTGTAATTTACATGATATACATTGATTATTCTTGCACTTATTTCTATTATTTACAAAATATATTTATTTACAATTTTATAGAAGAAAGCAATTTTATTTGAGGTTAATTAAGTATAAATAAGTTAATGAAAAGAATGTGTATCATATATAGTAATGTACAGATGATGAATATATACAAGTGATGGTTGTTTTTCTGAAATTTTTGGTATTTAGAACTTATCTCCTCATACTTTATTCCTCGTCAATCAGGACAAAGTCTTGACCTTCTCTCGGGGTCAGAGTCACCTATATCTATTACATATACATACTCTTTATTTTCTTTATTTTCCTTTATTTATTTTAGGTTAAAATAGTGATAAATATACAATATTTACATAAGAATGTCGGTTAGTAAAAGAATGGATTTATTTATATTTACAGGTGTTTTATAAGAGATTTTAAGCTAAAATAAATGAATAAAGATGATAAAATGCATATTCATCACTCCCTCTATTTTTGCTCATTTATGATTTAAAGAAAATACAAAAAAATCATTAGGTGAATTATTTTGAAAAATACTCAAAAATGTGAAATCTAAAATTAAAAAGGGGTTTGTTAAATAAATTTTGATTAAAAATAAAATTCATAATAGACATCATTCTTTGGGGTTCATAAAGCTTACATTATTGTTATGTACTATCCAGACCGAGGCACGACCCTAGGAAAATAGAGCTAAAAAGACAACCTAAATAATGCGTTGTTATTGATTGGATTCATGATGTATTGGGGCTTCTATCATACGTGGGTGAGTAGGGCTTTGTCTTCTTGTAAAATTAGTCTGCAGTATTGAGCTTAGGCCATCCCCTCACAGGAGTGTTTGTCTCATCGTTCCACGTTCGAGTACCCCACACGGAGGAAGTATTAGTTTCTCCTATTGGCTCCCTCCTATATTCTGTGGTAGATCCAGAACCAATAGCAAGGATTCTCTTAAAAAGTACAGGCTATTGGTTACAAAGGAAGTGGAAAGTATGAGATACTTTTCTGACAGTACTCAACATCTTTTAGGGCTAGCCCACTAAGGACTTGTTAAAAGATTAGTAGAAAACAAAATAAAATTGAAAAGATAAAAATAACAGAACACTTACCGCTTCACATGGTGTGAGTTGGAGAATCCGCTTGCTTTTGTGTTTGTTTGGAATTTGATTTAGGTCACAAATCCAGTCATGTGCACTTGCGTCCTTTTTCATTTCAACTATTTTCATTTCTTCTTGTCTCGCTCATTTCGAGCCTTCTATTATTTTCCTCTTCATTTCATCTATTGTTCATCACTATATTCCATTCCTCACCTATTCCTCTTCTATCCAAGATGTTGACTCATGGATGGTTTAGTCAAGACCCCACTGACACCTACATTGATTCCATGAATTTGACATCTTCAATAATTTGAGGCGATTCCTGAGAACTCGGTTTGGATTTTGCAAATCGATCTTTAGACTCCATGACTTCTTTTCATTCCTCAATAAATCGAGATCACTCTTGCCTCTCCATTTGCCCCTTGTGTATGAAGATCGATTTCATTTCATATCAAATTCTCTATTCAAATTCATCTGGAATTGACCCTAATTCCTGACCCATATTTTCATATGGTGCACCAGTTACTAGTCTGATCGGGATACATTTTATGGTGCAGATCAAGAAGTGACACTAGACCCCGTTCAAATACACTCCTCTGAGTCTCAATCATAGATAGTTCCTTAACAGAAGGGGAAGGGACCGAATCAACCAGATCAGGGCCCTCGGTTAGATGAGAACACCGTGAATGCACAATTGCTCGCTTCTATGCAGTCTATCTAGCAAATGTTGATAGATCAAGCACTTGCCAGGAGGCCTTCCAAGATATATTGATTGACCTGAGGAGAGACAGAGAGAATAGAGGAGGAGGAGAAAATGATGATGAACAAGGAGATGGGAACAATGGAGGACCAATAGAATAGGCAAGGAGAGAGTCTCCCAAGCCTACTCTCAAGGAGACATATAATCCTAGCTTTAGCCAGATGACACATACATTTTGAATTGAAGCCTCAATTTTTGGCTCTTCTTCCCTCTTTCCAAGGGAACACCAATGAAGAGCCCTACATCCATTTCCAACAATTCTCTCACACATGCCGCACCACTCACTACCATAACATCCTGTTAAGTGTAGTCAAGATGTTCACATTCCCCTTCAGCCTTCAAGATAAGGCTCTATACTAGATTAATAATTTAGGGAAGGTTGTGATGACTTGGGAGGAACTTAAATCCGCATTCCTCCAAAAATTCTACCCTCTTGGTTGTCTGAATCAGACCTGAGTGCATATCAACAACTTCTCCCAAGGACTATACAAGTCCATTCATGAAGCCCAGGAGAGGTTCAGAGATTTACAAGAGAAGTGCCCCCACCATGACATCCCTCCAACCAGTCTGGGCCAACATTTCTTTGGCGGCATGACTCTAGCAATATGGTGGTACCCACGAATCGTATAGGGACGAGCGCTCCAATCAACATCATTGGGATACACCTGTCCAAAGTTAAGATTATTGAAAAGTGATCATAGGACATGGAGAAATTATCCGTGATTGATTAGAGGACCCAACATCTGGACAAGCTCGATCAGATTTCCAAGCAGCTAGAGCTGATGGTCAGCACCAACAATGTTGCGCAATATGCGAGTCCGGTAGTCGCAACTCCTACTGAGATGAAGGAGCCATCATCTCTGCACCAGCCTCAGCCGAATTCAGGGAAGCCTCAGGTTAGCACGTATACTACATGTAAGTGCCTGACCAGGTACCACAATCACCGCAGCAACAGATTGTCATCTACCAGCCTGAGCCCCAGCCCCCATCATATGCTGATCTATTCTTCCCAAAACCACCCAAAATTCAAGAAGTGAACGACATCCAATGATGCACAATTGGCTCATCCATGCGCATAAAAATAGGGCCAGTCTTATGTTATCAAGCTGAATTGCCAGCCTTTCGGTAGGAGGTTTGTCCAGAACCACCAACCTCTGCAGCATCAGTCTCCACCTTATCAAAACACATGGAACTAGAATCAGAATTATCAACAACCGACGTACCATCAATACCAACCGCATCAAAGTTACGCGATTGCTCAACATTGACAGTACCTCCCTCCTCCTCAATTTCATCAGCAGCAACTCCCTCTTCAGTACAATCATCAATTTCCCACTCTCAGTCTCACTAGCAATACCATTCCCAGCGTTGTCAACATGCTGAAATCGGAGCTACTCCAGTGAACCCTGCTCTCGATTGTGTGGCCCAACTTATCAAAGGCCTAGTAGAGATGAGGCAGAAGCTCGATGACCTCACTGCCACCAAAACTCTAATTCTAATGCAGGTGGAGGCCATTCCGAATAACTTCAAGCGTAAAGAGCAGGTAGTTTGTAATATCCCATCCGGTCCCACAGAGCCAGGTATTTCAGATTATGTGTTGTCTCATGCACTGATTCTCAGGAGAGGTAGGACATTGCAGTCATCTTTCGTGCAGAAGGGGAAGAATAAAGAAACTTCTGGCGAGTCATCTTCTACATCAGCCGATCCAAGCAAAGTCGGGTGAATAAGAAGATGATGGAGGAGCAGCACCAACACTAGTCCACCACAACCATCAAGAGTAAAAATATCAAAAAAATAACCAAAATGAAAATCTTTAAAAATAAAATAAGAGTTGAAGCCAAGACACGTCAACCCTAGAGGAGCCAAAACCGGCAACACCCCCAGCACAGTCCGACGAAGTTGAAGCTCATGTAGATATATTTTTGCATGTTTTGAATGGTGGATTATATTCTAACTAGCCATTTGTACACAATTCTATAAATAAGAATAATGTATTTTCTTCTATGAATATTCCTTTTCCCAGAGCAATGAAAAATACAAAAAAATCAAAAATTTGGCCCAGATGTGGTTGAAATTTATCGAAAATCTTATTTTAAATATGCCATAATGAAGGCCATGGAATACATGCCAGTTGTGAAGAAAGGTTTGAAACAACCATGTAACTGTAAGCGTTAGAGCTGCAAAAACAGACGCAACCGAGGAGACAAACACATCTTAACCATAGCCACTATGAATGTTATCAGTGATCTCCCATAAAAAAAGAAAGACAAGGGAAAACTCTTTATCAGGTGTTAAATATTTTATCAGACTTTCGAGCGTAGTATTCTTGACAGCGGCTCTTCTATAAACATCATGCCCTCCTCATTGCTTGAAGAATTTGGGCTTGGATCGCTTAAGCCCACATGAATGATCTTGCAGTTTGCGGATCGATCTATCAAGTGGTCTAGGGGTTTATTAGAGGACATTATAGTGAATGTGCATGACATGCATTTTCCAGTGGATTTTATCATCCTAGATATGGACTCTCATGCACCGTTACTCTAGACTTCCATCATTCTTAGTCAACCATTCCTTTGAACTACCAAAGCGGTCGTCGCTACAAGTATGGAGAGATTACATTTCTCTCTTGCACTGACAAGGTCACCATGGACATGATTAGCGAGCCGAAAGCTACATCTGACGAAGGGGAGCTGACTACAACAAAAGACTATGACATTGTTGATATCAGTACTCAACAAACTTCTTTGAATGACATTATGACATAGGAAATCCTCTCTTCAGAGAAGGACATGGAAAGCATAGTCGATCAATGCTCAATTGTCAACTAGGAGACATAAACATATTAGGAATCACTGATTAGCATATTTGAAGAAGAATCAAACCAAACTGAACACGAATAATTCATTGCAGAAATGTTCGGTACATTATCATTAGAGCCATCAATAACAGAGGTAGAAAACACCTCATTGAATTCAACAGATCATCCATCTACCCGTACAGTTTTCGAAGTGTCTGCGGAGCAGGCTCTACAATTACCCGAATTAAAACATCTCTGGCAGGTCTAAAGTATGCCTTCCTTGCGGGTGAAGAAAACATGTATTCGGTCATCGTCAAAAACATGCTGATTTTGGATCAAGAATCTCGACTTCTCAAGGTTCTGGAGAAGAACTGCAAGGCACTTGGTCGGAAAGTTTATTGTCACTGGGGGTTAAATCTGACCTTATGTTTACACTACATCTATCTTGAAGATGACTACAAATAGTCACGATAGTTTCAGAGAAGATTGAGCCTTAATATTCGGGACATGGTAATGAAGGAAATCACGAAGTGGTGAGAAACATGCTTTATTTATCCCATCTTTAACTCAAAATGTGTGAGCCCCATTGATGAACGGGATTATACCGAGGTCTTGTCAATCCACAAGGCAGATCGACAGTTATAGAAGTGACCTCAGACAAAACCCTAGTCAATCAATAATTAACCCATAATATAAACCAATCAATGAATAGCAAGAATGTGGATTTAAAATATATTATAATTCTACAATGTATGTGTATAGGTGTAAGCATGTGTAGAGGTCGAACTTAGGGAGAAAACGATAGATCGAGCAATTAAGCTCAAAAATTTGTTCTTTTCTCTTGTCCATTTTTATTGTTTTATGGGTTTTTATTTTAGATTTTTATGGATTTTAATTTGTATGTATATTTATTGTTTTTAATTTTGGAATTTTTATTTTCTTTTTATATGTTCTGATTTTTATATATTTTTTCTTTTTTAAATATATAATATAAACATAAATAAGACTATATACATATTATAGTGTAATATAATTAATAATACTTCTAAAATAATCAAATACATGGAATAAAATTTTTTAATATTTTAAATATTTTTCTAATGTTTTTGTAATTTATCTATATTTTTTGCTAATTTTTACGAATTTTAAAGTAAAACTACCCTAAATTAAGGATTTAATAAATAGGCCGAATTGAATTGAAGAATAAAAATAGAAAATAAACTCTAAAATTCTTCACATTAATTTTAATAGATAGATAATAATAAAAATAAGAAATAGAAATAACTATTTTTGTGTTTTTTGGTGATTTTTCACATTTTTACTTGATTTTAGAGCTTTTCATTTTTAGAATTTTTCTTTTTCTATTTTTATGGATTTTTGGTCTGGAAATATAAATTACTAAAACACACAATATATAATATTTATGGAATTTTTAAAAATGTATTTTATTTTTTAGAAATTTTAAGTTAAATAGGGACAAAAACGTGATCATTTGAATTTTAATAAATATTTAAAATGCTCAAAATGCATTTCTAAAAATATGACATAAATATACATGCTAGAAGGAATCTAACTCTATTTTTGCATAATATTTGGAGCACATGTGCTATTTTTAATAAATGAAATTCAAATACTAAAAATACATGAACTAGGAAGGGTATATTTGCAATTAAAGTAAAAGATAGGGGCTCATGTGCAATTTTCCCAAAAATATACAACATATATTAAATTTTATTGGACTAAATATAAATACAAAAAGTCGCAAGGGTATACATACAATTTTGCCACATCACGTGGGACGACATGTAAGGTGGCGTGGATGAGACCCATTTGCAATTTACAATATATCCAGTGGTTCATCTGCAATGTTTCCAATTTATTTACACTACATAACATATTTATAAGACTAATAAATACAAAATTAAGCGGCCGAGATTTACAATTTAACCCAATAGGCACGCCATCGGACGATGCTCGTCGTTTCACTTAAATACGTGACAAGCCCTGAAGGCTTGATGATGCTTCACCGATCTATGGTCGTGATTGGATATGGGCTTCCATCGGATGGACAAGCTTGCGGCGGACGAATGGCCATGATTAGAACTGGGAGAGGAGACTAATCTAACGACTGCTGCTCTCCCTGAAGAAATGGGAAGAACAACCACCGAGCAAACTTCAATCGGCTGGTCTTCGCTCTCCCTGCAGTCTCCGACGATGATCGTTGGCTCTACACGCTCCTGCAAGCACCGCGGACCTGCTGGACACCTCAAAGAGCTCCAGAGCTCATCGGAAGAGCTTTGGAGAGCGATGGCACCTATAGGGTCTTCTCAAGCACGACAAGGCTCAAATACCCCCCTTCAAGACCTACAAAATGAGTAAAAACACTGGTGAGGGATAGACGAGGATCTTGACTTTTATTTGGTGGGCGATCGAGGCTAAACAGAGGGAATGAGGATGTGCTCCAACGACGGTGGCAGAGGGAGCACTATTCTCTAGATCACTAGGTGATCTGGGTGGATGAAGTTGGGTGAAGAGTGGAGAAGTAGTAGGGGATGATAATGGGATGGAAAGGGTGGTCGGAACAGGGCTGGTCACGATGAAAACACGACAGAAGATCTAGAGCTCTGACGAGATCTATGTAACCTAACTCTACACTACAACAGACAAAATAAAATACGAAATGAAATCTAGGATTAATTCGAACATAAGGAAAGTAAATGCGCAACTCATACCTAGGTTTTGATGCCAGGGAGCATAGGTGGACGGACCACTGCCATGGGTTGCACTTCCTCCACCTTCAGCCACTTAAGACCTCAGGGGACCTCCCCCTATTACTGGGATGCACACTAGGACAAGGTCGAAAAGCAAAGGGACTCGGAAAATGACCAAAAATGAAGAGGGAGGCAGAGGTTTTTTTTATATGCATGGAAAGCATCCTTATTGATGGGCAATTTGGGAATAATCAAAATTATGTACAAGTAATATAAGGGGCAGGCGAGATTCCTGGATGATCAATGATAAAAAATGGTGAAGGGCTCGAGGGAGAAGGAGCAATGGAACAGTAGGGAAAAATCAAAGAAGACGGGCCGCTCGAGACTCCGATAGAAGTCAGAATGAAAGATGGGGAGTTGATCGGGGGTCAACAATCCATGCGATGTGATTGGTCCATGTAAGACACTACAAGATAAAATAATTCACAAATAATTAATTAAATATAGTAAATGATTTATTAATTTTAAGTTAGAAAATAAAAAAGTGTTTATTATTTTATGTGGTATTTTAATATAATTTTTATTTATTTTTTGATTTATTTATTACAAGTTAATTTTTAAGGGTGTATTTAAAGGGTATATTCATCAATGTTTTGGGTATCTTATTTTTATTTTGTATTTTGATTTATTATCCTATTTTTCTTATTATATGTATTTATAACTTATTTTTATGTACACAAATATATTTTTATTGTATTTTTCTGATGTCATTTGTAAACTTAAATAAATAAAGGTATTAAATATATATGTATAAGTATAGCTCTTTCATCTATGTGTATATGTACACTATTTTATTTTTGTGTTTTATTTGTGTTTTTATTCTATTCTAAATATGTACATATACTATAATTAATATTTACAATTATAAAAAATAAAAACATAAAATAAAAAGAATAAATAAAATGAATATTTTATTCATGTATATGGTATAATGGGGGTCCAAAACCTACCTTTCAGGCATTAACTCCAAAAAATACGAAACCACCTTCATTAGAGAACTTATTAAAAGTTATAAACAATTAAATGATTTTGATACATTTTGAATTTTTATTTGGAAGATATGGGTTTGGAAAGTTGGGATTTTGGTTTTTTATTTAGAATATAAAATGTACACTGTATATTATTTTTGCATGAAATCAATTTTGTATCTTTTAAATATTATTATCTAATTATTTTATGTACAAAGTTTATTTATTTGAGGTATGAAAGTAGAAAATAAAATAGGCCTCAAAAATGAATTATCGATGAATAAATAAATGGGATTTTTTTTGTATTTTAGGCTCTTATCTCCTCCTACTTTATTCCTTGTCGACCAAATCAATTCTTGACTTGGTCTCGGGATTTAGGGCCATAAAATATCTTTTGTATTTTATTCTTTTTCTTTTATTTTCTTTTATTTATTCTATAATTTTGGCATTAAAAACTGTTTTTTATGTACAATAAATGGAACAAATAGTGAATGCTAATTTGTACAAAATAATGCTATTTACATGCATTAGCTAGGGTTTTTAAGGACAGAATGATATAATAAAGGTGATGAAATGGAAATTCATCACCACCCTATACTTGCCTTTGCTAGTCTCTAGCAAACACTTATTCAATGAGTGCAGAAAATAAAAACAAAGAAAAAGAAAGAAAGTAGATTGAATTTAATTCTCAAACTTATCTTCACAAAATAAAAGTTTGGAGCTCATGTCAGACCTTGGTGTGAGAATGTGTGTGGAACCTGGTCGGGAATCGGATTTAAAGCACAACAACCTTCAAGAGTCACAGAACTCGGTTCAAACCACCTCAATAGCCATGTCAGAACTAGTCAACGTCATACGCAAACCCTTATGACTATGAAGCTGACTTGTACGATGTAAGTGATAGTGGTTCTTCCCAACTGAAATGACAAAAGAACCGACTTCTCCAGTATGACAACCCAATGATTCCCCAATCCAGCAACTCTTTCCTTGAGGAGTGGGGTATTCCATTCTTAGTTCAAGTACATCAAACTCAAGAGGAGGGGATGGAGAGAAGAATGGAGGTAGCCAGTGTAGCTACCTATCCAGGGATGCATGATCAGTGTAGTCAAGTCATCCAGCTACAGGCTCACATGGTATGACTTTGAAGCTCAAGCTTGCTTAATGGCTATACAAATATATACATTCCAACGAACATCTTATTTTCAATCAGGCATGTCCACTTTTTTTGAAGTTTTTTTAATACTATATACAACAACATTTACATAAGGAGTTTTTCCTCTTGAGTCAGAAGACTATCCCTCTTTTGAAGCATTATTGCAACCCACACTCTCATGTCTTAACACGTCGATGCCACTGGACGGGTTGGGGTGCACTTCCCTCCCTAGATGAGGATGAATGTTTCCACTCGTGTGCATCTCGTACCAACAAATCCAATCCCCTCTCCATTCCAACTGAGTTGAGCCAAGTGGAAGGTGCATGTGTCCAAGTTAGGTCACGACCGACAAGAGTCATGCGTGCATCTCAAAAGTTCTAGTTAGGTAGTTGAGGTGTCTTGAACCCAGTCCTGAGTCTCAAAAAATTAAGTGCAAATAGACCTAAAGTACCTCAAATCTAGTTTCATAAGGTTCCAATGAAGTTAGGTGCATTAAGGTCTGACCAAGCTCCAATCTTTGACATTACTCAGACTAGTTCAATTATTCAAACTCAATCTGAAAAATACAAATGCTATGTACAATGCAGAAAATCTTTTTGTCAGAAGATGATGCATGCATAGTCAGAAGATTTACAATGCTTCCTAGCTCTCTCCATGTGGGATGCGTAATATAATGGGAAATCTATGCTACATGAAATGTAAGTCAACGAAATCTCCCTAGATCAGAATATACTATTAGCGTGAAGCACCAGATGCTAACTATTTAGAAAAGATACCAAGATCCGATCTTCGATGCCACTTTGTGCCCACCACAACGGGTCCTACCAGCGTTGTACACGACCTCTCGGCACGCTGTCTCAAGTTCAGATAATTAACATTTACGATTTCACTAAGTCAAGAAGAGAATCTATAGGCAAATTCAATTATTTTAGGGCTTTGGACCTTAATCTATCGAGCAAGCAAATCCTAAGATAGGGTTCATTCACACAAAACAAATGAAAATAAATTCGAAAAACAAATAAAAAGAAAATGATGAAAATGTGAAAAACACAACGAGGTCCCCAAGGGAACAATCGCTCGGACAATGGACCTCGTGAAGTAGCAGTGCCTATGATAGTCCAAATTATTATAAATTAAATTTCGTTCTCTCGCTTTAATTACAAAGTAAAAATGAAAATGTGAGAAAACTCGAAAATTCCTTCATGTTCTCATTTGCCTCTCTCTCCTTCCGGCTAAGTCAGAAAGCCGGCTCCGCCTTGCTTAAGTACGTAGGTCCTCCTAAGAAGTCCTCCATCGTGTAGTGTTCCCTCACAATAAAAATCAAACAAGATGTAGTGTTAGATAGTTCAAAGTTAATATCAAATAGTAATGAAAATAAATAGATAAAGAAGCATGTATGGACAAGAGCAGAGAAACATATAAATAAACCAATCTATTTGGCGTTGCTCCCCGACAACGACGCCATTTGATGAATGGGATTTTGTCGAGGTCTTGTCAATCAACAAGGTGGATCAATAGTCGTCGAAGCGACCTCAGACAAAACCCTAGTAAATCAACAATTAACCCACAATATAATCAATCAATGAATAACAAGAATGTGGAGTTAAAATTTATTATAACTCTACAATGTATGTGTATAGGTGTAAGCATGTGTAGAGGTCGAACTCAGGGAACAAACGATAGATCGAGCAATTAAGCTCAAAATTTTATTATGATAGATCGAGCAATTAAGCTCAAAATTTTATTCTTTTCTCTTGTCCATTTTTATTGTTTTTATGGGTTTTTATTTTTTACTTTGTATGGATTTTCATTTATGTATATTTTATTGTTTTAATTTTAGAATTTTTATTTTCTTTTTATATGTTCTGATTTTAAATTTTTTTTCTTTTTTTTAAATATATAATATAATCATATATAAGATATTATACATATCATAAGGTAATATATTTAATAATATGAATAAAAATATTTAAAATATAAGGAATACATATTTTTAGGTTCTAAATAATTTTCTACTATTTTTGTGATTTTTTGGAATTTTCGCTCATTTTTATGAGTTTTTAAAGTCCAAAATACCCCAAATCAAGGATTTAATAAATATGCCGAATTGAATTGAAGATTAAAAATAGAAAATAAAATCCAAAATTATTCAAATCAATTTTAATAGATATATAATAATGTAAATAAAGTAAGAAACAACAATAAGTATTCTTAGGGTTTTTAGCGATTTTTCATATTTTTACTGGATTTTGGAGTTTTTAAATTGTTAGTCTATTTCTATTTTTACGGATTTTTCGTCTGGAAATATGAAATACTCAAATACACAACATATATTTTTTTTGGAATTTTTGAAAACATTTTTCTATTTTTTTGGAATTTTTAAATTAAACAAGAACAAAAGCATGCTCATTTGAATTTTAGTAAAATAGTAAAATGCCCAAAATGCATTTCCAAATATATGATGTGAATATACATGTTAACAGATATCTAACCCTATTTTTACATAATTTTCGGAGCATGGGTGCTATTTTTAATACATGAAATTCAAGCACAGAAAATACATGAACTGGGAAGTGTATATTTGCAATTAAAATAAATGAAAGGGGCTCATGTATAATTTTCCCAGAAATATACAACATATATTAAACTTTATTGGGGTAAATATAAATACAAAAACCCGTAAGGGTATACATGCAATTTTTCCACCTCACGTGGGACGACATGTGAGGTGACGCGGACGGGACCCATTTGCAATTTATAATATATTCACGGGTTCATCTACAAAATTTCCAATTTGTTTACACTAACAAACTTAAATTACAATACTAATAAATAAATACAAAAATGAGTGGGGCGAGATTTACAATTTACCTCAACAAGCACGCCATCAGATGGTACTACTCGTTTCACTTAAACATGTGGTAGGCCCTGGAGGCTTGATGACGCTTCGTTGATATGTGGTCATGATTGGATCTGGGCTTCCATCAGACAGACGCGGCTTGTGGTAGACGAACGACCCCGATTAGAACTGGGAGATGAGGCTAATCTAATGGATGCTGCTCTCCCTGAAGAACAAGGAAGAACAACCGTCAGGCGAACTTCAATCGGTTGGTCCTCGCTCCCCCTGCGGTCTCCGGTGATGATCGATGGCTTTACACGCTCCTGCACGCATCGCAGACCTGCTGGACATCTCAAAGAGCTTCGGAGCTTGTCGAAAGAGCTCTAGAGAGCAATGGCATCTGGAGGGTCTTCTAAAGTACGACAGGGCTCAAATGCCCTCCCTTCAAGACTTGCAAAAATGGTAAAAATACTGGCAAAAGATAGGCGAGGATCTTGGAATTTATTTGATGGATGATCAGAGCGAAATGAAGGGAATGGGGATGTGCTCCGATGATGGTGGCGGAGGGAGAAGTTCTCCAGATCACTTGGGTGATCCGGGTAACTGAAGGTGGGCTAAGCGTGGAGAAGTGGTAGGGAGTGATAATGGGATGGAAAGGGTGGTCAGAACGAAGCTGATCACGACGAAAACACGGCCAGATCTCTAGAGCTCCTGTGAGATCTCAGTAACCTAATTCTACGCTACAACAAACAAAATAAATACAAAATGAAATTTAGGATTAATTCTAACTAAGGAAAGTAAACGCGCAGCTCATACCCGGGTTTTGACGTCGGGGAGAAGAGGTGGCCGAAGCGCCGTCGTGGGGTGCACATCCTCCTCCTTCAACCACTTCAGACTTCAGGGGACCTCCCCTATTACTGGGATGCACACTAGGCTAAGGTCGAAGGGCTAAGGGACTTGTAAATTGACCAAAAACGAAGAGGGAGGCGGATGTTTTTATTTATACACATGGCAAGCACCCTAATTGATGGGCAATTTGGGAAGAAACAAAAGTATATACAAGCAATCCAAGAAGCATGCAAGATTCCTGGGTGATCATAGATAAAAAAAATGGTGAAGGGCTCGAGGGTGAAGGATCAATGGAATGGTGGGGAAAAATCGAAGAAGATGGGCCGCTCGAGACTCCGATAGAAGTCAAAATGAAAGATGGAGAGTTGACCGGAGGGTCAACAATATCTGTGATGTGATTGGTCCATGTAAGACACTACAGGACTAAACAGTCCATTTTTTCGAAAATAATTAATTAAATATATCAAATGACTTTATTAATTTTAAGTTATAAAATAAAAAATGTTCATTATTTTATGTGGTATTTTTAAATGCTTTTTATTTATTTTTTGGGTTTATTTATTACAAGTTAAATTTTAAGGGTGTATTTATAGGTATATTCATCTATGTTTTGGGTATCTTATTTTTATTTTATATTTTTGATTTCATTATCTTATTTTCTTATTTTATGTATTTATAACTTATTTTTATGTATACAATATATTTTATTGTATTTTTCTTATGTTATTTGTATACCTAAATAAATAAAGGAATTAAATATATATATATGTATATGCATAGGTCTTTCATCTATGTGTTTATGTACATTATTTTATTTTTTGTGTTTTATTTGTATTTTTATTCTATTATAAATATGTACATATACTATAAATAATATTTACAAAATTATAAAATATAAAATTATAAAATAATAAAGAATAAATAAAATGATTATTTTATTCAAGTATATGGTAGAGTGGGGGTCCAAAACCTAACTTTCACACCTTAACTCCAAAATATATGAAACCACCTTCATTAAATAACTTATTAAAAGTTATATAAAATTAAAGCGATTTTGATACTTTTGAGTTTTTATTTGAGAGATGAGTTTGGGAAGTTGGGATTTTAGCTTTTTATTTAGAGTATAAAATGTACACTATATATTATTTTTGCATGAAGTAAATTTTTTATTTTTCTATATATTATTATCTACGATTTTATGTACAATGTTTCTTTATTTTAGGTATGAAAAGTGGAAAATAAAATAGGTCCCAAAAATGAATTAATAATGAATAAATAAATGGGATTTTTATTGTAGTTTTGGCCCTTATCTCCCCTACTTTATTCCTTGTCGACCAAATCAATTCTTGACTTGGTCTCAATGTTTAGGGTCATAAAATACCTTTGGTATGTTATTCTTTTTTTCTTTACTTTTTTTTTATAATTTTAACAATAAAAACTATCTTTTATGCACAATAACAAATAATGAATGTTAATTTGTACAAAATAATTCTATGCATTAGCTAGGGTTTTTAAGGCCAAAATAATAGAATAAAGGTGATGAGATGGAGATTCATCACCCATGCATGTTGTTATAAAGAAATCAATGCTTACTGTGGTTAAGAATGACTAAGGAGAGGGGATCTCTACTCGAGTACTAACATCTTGGCGTGTGTGTGTTGATTATCGCTGCCTGAATTCAGCTACAAAGAAGAGCCACTTCTCGCTTCCATTCATTGATCAAGTGCTTGAAAGATTAGTGGGGAAAGAATTCTTCTGTTTATTAGATAGGTACTCCAGGAACAACCAGGTGACGATCGCCACTGAAGACCAAGAGAAGACAAAATTCACCTATCCATTTGGCACTTATGCTTTTGAAAGAATTCCCTTTGGATTATGCAATGCTCCTGCCACATTCATAAGGTGCATGCTGGTCATCTTTGCCGACATGGTCGGGAGTCTTCTCGAAGTTTTCATGGATGATTTCATAGTCTATGGTGATAGCTTCGATTCATGTCTCATGCACCTAAACCGAGTGCTATAGAAATGTCGTGAAGTGAATTTGGTCTTATCATGGGAAAATAGTCACTTTATGGTCACCGAAGGAATCATGCTGGGCCACGTCGTTTCCAAGAGAGGCATGGAAGTCGACCTGGCAAAGGTGGATGTTATTTATAAATAGATCTGCCTCGGAATGTCAAAAATCTGAGGTCATTTCTTGGACATGTTGGATTCTATTATAGATTCATCAAGGACTTTAACAAACTTGTCCGCCCTATCACAGAGCTTCTTTGCAAAGAGACTATTTTTATTGTATAGATCAAAAGGTTCTCCAATCATTTTATCAGTTGAAAGAGCTAGTCACTCATGCTCCAGTCCTACAACCACCAGATTGATCTCTCCCATTTGAGATCATGACAGATGCGTCGGATTTTGCAGTTGGGTCTATCTTAGGACAAAGAAGAGATAAGTTTTCCTATGCCATTCACTATGCCACAAAACCTTATTAAGCACAAAGAAATTACACTGTTACAACGAAAGAGTTACTGGTAGTCATTTTCGCTTTAGAGAAGTTCGGATCCTATATTCTAAGATCTAAAGTCATTGTTTTCACTAACCATTCTGATATCAGATACTTATAGTAGAAGAATGATGCCAAATCATGCTTACTTAAATGTATCCTTCTCCTCCAAGAATTTGACTTAGAAATTAGAGACAAGCCTGAAGTTCAGAACGCTAATAGATCATCTGTATAGAATAAATTGTCAAGATACTCAGCTGAGTAGTACACCGATCACCGAGATCTTTTCTAGTGAATCCATCCTCAAGAATGGATCTCTCCCTTGGTATGATGATATTGTGGACTACCTTATCTATGAGGTATTTCCACAAGATTGGACTACAATCAAGAATGACAAATTCATGTCCGATATCCATTTTTACTAATGGGAAGATCCATACTTGTTTAGGGAAGGAGCGAACTGTATTTAGTGTCGGTGCATCCCTCAGGAGGAGTACATAAGTGTCCTCGAGCACTGCCATAAGCTTGAATCTGGTGGACAACATTCTAAAAGCATAACAAAAACAAAGATACCGAATTGTGGCCTCTGGCAACCTACACTATTCAAGAATGCAAGTGAATACGTCAAAGCTTGCATTGATTATTAAAAAATGAGAAAAACCCTTTGTATCAAAGATTTTATATCTCTTAAATTTATTCAGATATCTGATGTGTTCGATGCATGGGATATTGATTTCATGGGTCCATTTTGTAACAGTCATGACTACAAATACATCCTGCTCGCTATGGACTATGTGAGTCGATGGGTTGAAGTTATCCCAGCTCGAGCCGCAGAAAGCAGAATAGTCTGTAAATTTCTAAAAGACAATATTATCTCACGGTTTGGGATATCAATGATAATGGGATTAGATGGGGATAGTCACTTCATCAATAAAGAGATTAAGAAATTAGTGAAGGAGTACAACATAGATTATTGAGTCATATCTCCTTATCATCCTCAGTCAAATGGCCTGACTGAATTATCAAATAGAGAAATCAAGACAATCTTGCAGGAACTTCTGAGGCTGAACTTGAACTGGTCACAACTTTTAGATTCAGTTCTTTGGGCATACAGAATTGCCTACAAGTCTCCCTTGGTATGTTACCCTATCGTCTTTTGTATGGAAAGCCTAGCCATCTTCCCATGGAGCTCATTCACAAATCCCTTTGGGTAGTCAACATATGTAACCTCGACTCATAAAATAGTGTCCAGAATAGAAAATTGGATCTGAACAAGCTCCTATAATTCCGAGACTACGCATATGACAACAGCTTGATGTACAAAGAGAAAATCAAATGCTAGCACGACAAGCATATCAGAAGAAAGACCTTCGAACTTGGGCATAATGTGTGGTTGTTTGATGTAAAGTTGAAGATTTTCAAGGAAAATTAAAAGTAAATGGACATGGCCTTACATCGTCAAAACTATACATGACAATGGAAGTATTCTCATATCTGAATTGTAATCTGATGCACAACCATTCATCATTACTATTTAGTTGCTGAAGCCATATTTAGAGCACAACACATTCTTGGTTGTTTTTGATTCAATTCAAGTGGCATTTCATGAAGATTTCACAACAACAACATCAGTTGAGCCGAACAATGCCTCCCAAAATATTTTCAATTAATTTCTTCTTTATTCTTTTCTTCTTTTTATTTCAATTTTCCCATTATTTCATTTTTTTGTGTGGCACTCATACCATTCATCTGTGCTACACTTAGGATATACTTCATCCAAAGTATAGGGAGGTTTATGAGTGTATTCGAGTTATTCATGATTTATTCTCCCACTTGTATTTCAATTTTTAATACTCTGTCTATACTTAGGGATATTTCACCCTAAGTATAGGTGAGACAAGCCAAGCCCAATAATTCTATAAATTCTTATCCTCAATCATCCCCATTTTGTATATAGTCTACTATACTTAGGATTATTTGATTCTAAGTATGGGGAGATGACAAACTTCTCATTTTTTAGTCATTGTAGTGTAGACTTTCCTATGCTCAACATGAGTTATGTCTTCCTTTTTCTCTCTGATCACTATGAGAACATAGCTCAAGCTAAGTATAAGGGGGTCGTATATACGTTGTATATGTTAGCCATAACTCGTACTTTCGTATTTTTTTAATAATATGACTAATATACTATATGGGTAAGGGTATACAATTAATCAACTACAAATAACACACTTTTATTGCGTATAGAATTTTTCAACATTCTTTAATAAACTAGTTTAAAAATGTTTTTTGTAAAATGATTTGAAAAATAGTTGGAAAATATCTTCAAAAAACTATTAAAAATTATTTGGAAAACTTTTGTAAAATGTTTTCAAACTTTGTAAAAATCTTTTGTAAATAATTGCATTTTTTCCATTTGTTTGAATAAAATTTTTGAAAATTCAGTTTACAAATGATTTGGAAAGTGATTGTAAAAATACTTTGAAAAATATATACATACTACTTGAAAAATCTTTGCAAAATGACTTTCAATTTTTGTAAATGTTTGTAAAATATTTTGGAAAAAATATTTGCAAAATTTTTTCAAATTATTTTGAGAACCTTGTACATAATTATGATGAATATCCACCCTAATAAAAGTAGTATATACACAATCCTTGTATAAAACATGTAAATAACAACTTACTTAACCTGTGTAAATTCCTGGTGTGAATCCTACACCCAATTCTTATAAATATGTACGCACTCCAATTTATATCTATACATACTTATTTCACTATCTTCTATAAAACAATCCCTAAAAATTTCAAAATTCACAAAAAACCCCTAAAAATTTCAAAATGTTTTCAAAGTTATATAAAATTTGCAATTTATTTTAAAAAAATCCATAAAAAGTTCAAAATCGAAAAATGGCTTCATAAAAAGATTTTCTTGCATTGTACAAATTATTTGCATTTTTCGGAATAATCAAGACAATTGAACAAGTTCAAATAAAGTCTGAAGATTGGAGCTTGGTATAAACCTTAATCCACTTAATTTCAGAGGAACCCATTAAGGATTGGAATTGAGATACTTCAGGTCACCTTCACTTAATTCTTTAGGTTCTATGAGACTATGTTCATGAGTCGATTCAATGTGTCTAACTAGTACCCTTCATGTCATTTGTATGACTCTTGAGACAGTGGCTTGACTAGAAACCTCACACTGAACACTTAGCTCAACCCAAATGGATTGCTAAAAGATCTTGGAGTCTAAGTCGAAATGAAACTCGACCGCTTCATCAAGGGTGTCTCAGGAACCAATCTTGGAGACTGCTGAAATCGATACTTCAACCCACTTATTTTGGTAGCAATGACATCTAACGACTGGTGACTTGATTGAAATAATGCTTCGGATGAGGAATGGTCTGCTAGCACAACTTTTTCCAAGACCCCATAACATGGATGGACCAAAAGATTATCTATCCATCGGGGTAAAACAAGAATGCAGAGCAATACAATCAAAGATAATATCTAAAAAGAAGTCTACACCAAAACTTTCAGAAATATCAAACTTCTAGAAAAATCTTGTTTCTTGGTGAAGACTCGGTTACATTGATCGAGCTTCACAAGGAAATGAGACTACGTTGGTCCATTTCTACTTCTTTCCCCATTCTTCTAGCTTCTCTCTTTTCAGTTGTGAACTAGCACGCAACTAACCTTAGAAGGAAATATCCATCTCCTCGAGGACGAGTTGCTAGAAGAGGAGACTCCTTGATGGTTCAGTGATTTGTATGGGAAGAGCTAGCGAATTCACACACATGGTACTTGTCTTTTTAAGGTTGCAAGAGTATGCAACTAAAATGATGGTTCTGACCAAACTGTAAATCTAATTGGATAAAGGATTATGGAACCTAGGGCTTGTTGTGTCATCCGAACACACCAAAAATCCAAAGGTCTTAACTATGCTCAAACTTTGATTTTATTAAGACAAGTTTAAGAGTAAAAAATCATTCTAAGTTCTTTCTTTATCTTTTCTTTATTTTCCTTTCTTGCACTTATTAGCGTAAGTGTTTGCTAGGGACTAGCAAAGGCAAGTATAGGGGGTTATGAATATCCATTTCATCACCTTTATTCTTTTATTTTTGACCTTAAATGCATAGATAAATGCATGTATATAGCATTAGTCTGTACACAATAACACTCAATAAATGACAAATAAATACTGTACAAAATACAATATTAAAATCCAAAATTCAAGAATAAAGGAAAGAATAGAAAAATAATGAAGTGTCAAACACTCTGAGTGATAATAGACCATGAGACCCGGTCATCATGATGACTTGGCCTACAAGGAATAAAGTATGGGGAGATAGGGCAACCAAATGTACAAAAAACACCACACAGAGACCCTAATTATATAGCTCAATAATAGGCTTTTGGGACCTATTTTATTTTCCATTATTGATATCTCAAATCAATAAACCCTCAACATGAATATTGTACATAAAAATATAAAAATGAATTCAAAGAAAAATAACATATAGTGCACCCAGAATACGTAGAACAAAATGCCACAATGAAAACTTCTCAGACCTATATCTCCTCCATACAGACTCGAAATTGACCAAATTTACCTTTATTGTTAAATAAAATTAAATTATCTGTACAATGAAGATGGTTTCATTTAATTTGGAGTTGATATGCAAAAGTTCGCTTTTGGGTCCCTATTGTACTGTATAATGTATATGATATTTAATATTCGTTCTTTATATTTTTACATTTCTTGTATTTTATATAATCGTAAATATAATTCAAAATGCATTTCAAAAATAAACATAAAAGAAAACCACTAAAAATACACTAAAATAAATAATGTATTAAAATATATAGGTAAACTATACCTATATAAGGGAAAAGGGAGTATGCACCGGCGGGTGTAGCTAACTAGCTACACCCGATCATTTTTCTTATTGGTTTATTATTTTTTTTGAAAAAAACTTATGGAGATTTACTTAGTTTATTGACAAGAATATGTGTTTCAAATTTCATGCAAAACAAACATTCCTAGCATGCCCATCTAGATATGGTCAATTTCAATAATTTTGAAACCGTTAAAATATCATAGCCTTGATGGAGATGATAAAAATGTCGAATTTAATTGAAATTGGTATGATATCATGATGATATATGATGATTTAAATCCCCCTAGGTTTCATTTCAAAAATACAAAAAACTAATGAAAAAAATGGCCAGGTGCAGCTAGTTAGCTACACCGCCGGTGCAGCTTCCCCAACCCCCCTATATAATATATGTACATAATTATTTAAGTAAATAAATAAATTAAGAAAATACAATAAAACCATTTAAATACATAATTAAATAAGTTATACATATAGAAATTATGTATATACAATAATTAAATGTGCAATACAAAATAAAAATAAAATATACTAAATATAACTATATTTACCTATACTTATACATGGAAATATAAGCATGTAATAAATTAGCTTGTAGAAATAAATAAAAACAAATAAAATACTACATAAAATTACAAATATTTTTCACATTTTATGAGGAATTAAATAATTCATTTACTATTTTAATATAATTAAAAAGGGAATTATCCCTATCTTTTTCCTGGTTGGTCCACGCTGACCAATCAGGAGGCACGGGCTGTTGACTGCTCGATCAACTGTCCAACCTTCCCTGCCCCCTTTGTCAGAGGTCTCGTGACCTCTGACTTCTCCAAAGTTTTGTCCATGAACCAAGTCTTGAAATGCCTTGGTTCTTTCACTAAACCTCTCCTCATGCTTCCCTCTACCTTGCCACATCCCTAGCTCCCACCAACTCCTTCCCTATCACACGCCATTGTCCATCGAAAATTGCCCCATATGTAGTGTATAAACATCCACCTCTGCTCCCTTTTGACATTTTGATCCCTCTTCCATAGCCGTAAAATAATAGGACCTCTCTGTAGAGCCTCCTTGGTGACAACATCAAGCTTCAGGCCTTGTCGACGAGAAGGTGTGGAGGTGGAGATCCATCTCCGTCGAGTGTTGCTCTGATGAGCTTCTCTGATCCACGTAACCTCCAGGTTAGAGTAACTAGAGTTAGGATTTTTAATTGCATTTCGTGCCAGTAGTTTAATTTAGCTTTAAATTTAGTCAATTAGCGTGTAATTTAGAGTAATTTTAGGATTTACATCAGATGGAGTGTTAGGCTCCAGCTCGAATTCACTACGCTCTGACCGTGATTGACCTGCCATTTCAAACTCATCACCTCGCCCACTCGCTTCTCCATCGATTCCACATGTTTCCCCTTCGATCATGCAAGGATGGGAGTCCGCTTGAGCTCCCTCCACCACCGTTCACAGGAGCTTGTTCATTCTCATCATCGACTACGCGCAACAGCTTCCTTTAGAGTCGAGGGAGACCCCCTCGAGCTCCTCTTCATTTTTACATAGGAACCGAACAAAAGAAAGCACCTGCAACAATCATCAAAGCTCTAAACAGAGCTCCAGGTGCGCAAAGCTCTAGGAACCCCTCTGATGGGGTCCAGACTCTGTAAAGAGCCATGCAGGCGTGGAAGGCTGCTAGGAAGAGAAGGAGACCATTAACGTGGCATTTGGTGGCTGGAGTAAGAAGATCTTGTTGATGGAAGGTCGGGGAAGAAGACCTTCTTCCCCGTTCTTCCACCGACCTCCTGAGCCATCGGATTGAAGAGAAGCCCCAGGTATATTCTCAATGTTTGATCAAAAACCAAAACGAAGCCATCAGTTGCCGTCAGATCAGGATACGTGGCACGAGCAGCGCCGCCTAGTAGCACGCCTAGAGTGGGTAATTTAATTATTAACCCTCATACCTTTTTGTATTTGTAAATTAGTTTTGTAAATATTAAGTTGTGTAAACTTTTGTGTAAAAATTGCATAGGACCCCCGCATCTTATTGTGTATTACATTTAGGTCCACGCCAGCTCACCTTACGTGGCAGCCCACGTGAGGTATGTGAATGCAAGGAAGCCCTCCCTGCCCCTCGTATTTATATTTAGTCCAATAAATTTGTAAATTAAGTGTTAAAGTTCTAGGTATTTTGCATGGAACACCATGTAATATATTTTTATTGCATAAATGCCCTTACGAACATTGTAATTTGTTTTGTTGCTTCTCTATTTTTATTAAATAGCTCCAGAACTTATGGATTTTTGAAAATTTTTAGTAGATGCTTAATATGTTGCATGTTTATGCTATATTTTTATTTTGCATTTTACTTCATTTTCCTAATAATTAAAAATAGATAGGATTTATATTTCTCCTTTTTGAATATAAAAATATATAAAATATATAAAACCTACTTTAAAAATTCTAAAAAAATTAGAGTATATATTACTTTATATTATAACTCCAGACTAAAAATCACAAAAAATATAAAAGAAAAACCTTAAAATGGTAAAACCCAAAAAACTATATAAAATCAGCAAAAATTATAAAAAAAACCAAAAAAAGTTTGTTGTTTCTTATTTTTATTTATATCATATGTTATATGTTAAAAATAATTTTGGGCATTTTCAACTATTCATGTATTTTCAAAGCCCAAAACAACTCGACCTGTTTATCTTATTCCATGCTTTGTATATTTAAATCAATTAAAAATAACTAAAAATAGCAAAAATCAAAATAAAATTCACAAAAACAAAGAAAAAAATATAAAAAACGCAAAAATATTTCATTTCATAATTTTTGAGTATATATAGTTATATTAATATATGTAAAACCCAACATAGACTATTTATACTATATATTACATATTTTCTTCTTATAAAAATTATTATTACTTATAATTACCCTATACATGTATAAAACCCTTAAAAAATAAAATAGACTATCTTGTATATATTTCCCATATTTTTACATTTGTATTTATTAAATCTGTTATATAAAGTCTTTGTAATATACATATTACTATATATACTTATTATATCTTTAAAAAGAAAAAGAAACTTAAAAATTGCAAAATTAAAAGAAATTTAAAATTTAAAAATATAGTATAAAATCTATAAAAATATATAATTCAAACCCACAAAAAATCAAAAAGCAAAAAACTACAAAAATATAATTGTTGTTTATTTTAGTTAATTGACAATAATTATACCTATCCGCATAGCTCTCTGTGGTTCGACCCCTATAGTTGTTGTCTATGCACATCTTTATGTCAGGTATAATAAAATTCACTCTGTAGTATTTTATTGTTTTATATATATTATGGGTTGATTGTTATCTTAATTGGTTGATTGGGATCCAAGAGCCGAGATAGGCATCATTACAGTGATTGTCGGATCCGATTTGTTGGATACTGCATGCCCTCAAGACCGAACGCTAGGATTCCCGTTCAAATGATCGAATACTGAGATCTCCGTATCTGTGTGATTTTGATCTAAAAACTCAAGATTTTGTGGGCATGTATGCTGAAAAATCCTCAACTTCATTTTTTCCTTCCTTTTATTTTCGTCTTATCATAGTTCGGGACTAGCAAGATTTAAGCATGGGGGTGTCACGAATCATCAATTCATCACATTTTATTTTCTTGAATTATACAACACATTATTCTTTTTACACCCGCACCACACCATTATTTATGCATAAATTGCTTTATATAAACTCCATACACAAGGCACATAACATCAACAAAAAATATATATTAACTCTACTAATTTCCTTTAAGATATCAAAATAAGTATGATCACCTAATATAAATTATATAATAATTATTGCTATATTACAATGGATCAAATTTATGATATATATATATATGAAATTCATATATCATGTCACTAATATTGAGTAGCCTAATATGAACATTATGTATTTAAAAGCACAACATAGATATTTTGCATTCTCTTCCTCTATCTGTTTTAATTTCCAAACCGTATGGCCCCATTCATATACTTTTTTACGTAAAGAAAGCGCAACATTTTAAGTTTCACACACATTCAAATCCAATCTCCCCTTATTCTCATTGAAAATATATGTATGTACCATTCAACCTCCCCTTATTCCCAATAGAAAGATACATATCATATGCACTTATTATATATCCAAATGCAAATTGTAGACTTATTCCTCTCATTGATTCTTGACACATATCTTCGTTGTATAGTTCCAAAAAAATACAAATCTCCTTGGGACAAAGATAAATCTTGAGAACATTCTCTTGTCTTCTTAGAAATGAAGCAAAACTTGGAAGAATATAAAGATGGGTGTACACCATCTTCAAAGGAGCTACATAGGGAACAACCATATTTAGCATAACATCTTCCACCATCATCTTCATATTCTCCAAGGAGAAGAACCCATCTATAGGCCACAATCCTCCGCACGCAACTCTCCTCTAGCTCGCATCGCCGTACACAACCCGCGACCTTCAGTCGACTCTGCTTCATCCCGCATCGCTGTGTGTGGCCCTCCTCCAGCATGTCATCACCATGTATGCGACCTCTCCCTGCGCAACCTCTCCTCCCCGCATGATTGTTCCCGTGTGCGCCAACTCCAGTCGTGCTGCTGCACGTGCGACCTCTCCTCTCTAGTGCACCTCACCACTAACCCCGTGCCCCTCCATCCGAGCCCGTGCAATCACCGACACCATATCCTCTTCCACCTTTGTACCCTAGCGGAGAAGAGACCCCATTTCTTTCCATCTTATTTGTCTCTCTTTATTTTTGTTTTATTCTTATTTGAATTAAACTTCAATTAATTTCTTTAGTATGTAGAATCTTTTGATAACTTTAGTTTCAAGATAGGTTTTGTAATTTGTCAGTTGCTTTATTTTATTTTACATAAGTTGCACATTAGTCCTCTTAGTTTCAAGTTAGTCTTATGCAATTACAAGTCAGCTTCTAGTTTTACATAAGTTGCACACTAGTCCTCTTAGTTTCAAGTTAGTCTTATGCAATTACAAATCAGCTTCTAGTTTCTAAAGTATTTGCAGTTATGCCCCTACAAACTTATTTTGAGCATTAAAAATACCATAAAGATTCAAAAAATATCAAAAAATTCCTAAAAATAGTAGATGGTGTTTAGAACATTCTTATGCTTCGTACCATTTTGATATCCTTTGACTTAAGATAAAAATAGTAACTCCTTTGAATTACTTAGAGTTAAATTGTTCTTGAAAGTCAAAAAGAAGTCGAGCAAATTTACCATATCTATGTGGATTCGAACCTCTACTTGCCAATTACAATTTTTTTGAATTGATCGATTCTTCTGCACACACAACGATAGTGATAAAAACATCATTTTAAACCACATGAATCCTCATTTCAAGGGGTGTATTCACCTCTTGGGTAGACTTTTAATTTACAATATTAGAGGGAACTTGTGCGAGCTGTTATCGAGGAATAATGACCCTTACAACTTATTGGGCTTGGGCCCAACTGAGTTCGTGATAGTAGTAGTGCCCACTTTATATAACATATTCACATACTTTGAGATTACTATGTCATTGGCCATCTTTAGAATATAGAGCTTATTCTTCATCAATCTCTTATTTTTCGATATTTGAACTTGTATCGTCCATCGAACTTCATCCAAACCTCCATTGGATCATCTAGGCCAATGAATCCGCAAAGAGTATTGTCTGCCAGCAACAATTATATTTTACTATTTGCAAGATCCCTCATCTCCTTCCATTCTCCATCTTTAATCTTCTTGGGTTTCTTTTCTTTTTCTTGTAGAGCTTTGCCAAGTCACTCTCATGTGAGCTTATTCTTCACCAAACTACTGTCATTAAGGTGAAATTATTTTCACCGTTGAAGGGTTCTACGAAGAATGATGCACCCTCTGATGTGAACTTTACCATCTAATTTATCACACCTCTTACACGAGTTGAAAATTTGGAGCAAAAACTTCCTAATCGGGATCATCCAACCCACTTGAAGTATATTATGAAACCCAATTTTGATTTTTGGATCTCCTTGATCAGATTCCAAGTGCTCTCAATCTCAAAAATTCACCGTGATCATTGATTCTTCATAAAATTTTAAGAATGTACACCTATTCACCGTGTTCTCTCCTCGATAACAAACCTCGCTCTGGCATGCTACATTGTGTCCTCTACACGATTTCAAACCTCGATTTATTACCAGCCGATGGGATATAAATGAGATGTAGATGCACAACTGACTACCATTACTAGGAATGAAAACGACTATATATATATATATATATATATATATATATATATATATATGCGTGTGTGTGTATCCGTTTGTATCCACTCTAGGCAAATAGAGGATATGCATACCATTTCCTTATATCTAGCAAATATGATTGCAAATACAAATGCAAAAATTCAACACTCGACAAATACATATACATATATTCAAATTTGAGAGGATACAGATACAAATATTTATGTTTTGAATGACACAAATATGAATACAGATAAGGATACATCTTTATTTTTTGAATGACACAAATATGAATATAGATAAGAATACGAATGTGTAGATTTGGAGGATACCAATACTATATAGTACACATACAAATATGCATGGTAAGCTTTGTTTTATTATTTAGTTATTTTAAAGCTTTCTCTTATTATTTAGTTTTTTGGTCTAGTAAATTTGAACATATCAATTATTTGTAAATTAATTCACATTTATAGGTTAAAATATCTTTATTCGTGTTGTCAATATCCATTTTGCATTAGTATTCATATTTTAAGGATATGATTCAACACTTTATATATTCATGTGACATTCGTATTCCTATTCATATCTGAATTTAAAACATGAAAAGGATACGATGACATCTATATTTGTATTCATCCTTAATTACCACCCAAACATATGACGAAGAAGGCACAAGATAGTGGTCAGTTGTATCCCTCGACCACAGACAAGAACGTTTATTAAGAAGGGGAACAAGTACAATTCTGCACATTCCCTTGCTCTCTCTTCTCTCTCTCGTATTGTTCCCTCTTATTGTAGTGTAGAGGCCACAATGTACATGAATCAGATTTTAGCTTAATCCGTTCCCATTCAACCTTAAGGGATTTAAACATTTCACAATATGATCCAATCCATAACTATTAAAATACAATTTGATCCATCGGATACTGATTATATTAGACTAGATCATATTTTTGTACTTACATATTCCCATATTGTCTACCCTCATATTTTTTGAGTCAAAAAGGGGAAAACAAACACAGGTTTTAATCCCAACAATACTACCAGAAAGGTTACAAGAGCCAAGACTCAAGAAGTCTAAGCTAAGTGAATCACATTCTCTATATAGAATCTCTTTTCCTGAAAAATCACTCCATTCTAAGTGAGCCATAAAGCCTAAATTAAAAGTTAAGTATGATGTAGATTTTAAATCAAAATTTAGTAGTACGTGGAAATTAATTATAATTTCATTTGAACATATGATGTAAATTTTGTTGGAAAGTGATGCAGCACAAATATTTACTTATAAAATTACAAACAACATAGGAAAGAAAAAGGTTGCAAAGCATCCAATTTGTTTAGTAGGGAAACATCTTAGTTGACACATTAATTGACCAAACATGCCATGAAGTTCATTCTATATCGATAACATTTGTATATCCCATAAAACTTGTCATGCAGGAACTTCAGGTATATGGACTAAAGGCCTTTGGAAACATTGGTTTAGTTTATGTATACACATGATTTAAGACTCTGAATATACTGTTGCTAAAATGAGATTATAGGTTAGTGCTGCCATCCAAACATTCACAAAGATCATTAGCATGTATCCACGTAGAATTTCAAGAGAAAATTTTCTTTATTCTTTCGTTCTGTCTCTGTTCATAGGTATGAAGTCTATAAATATACATAATATTGGCTAAAATTTCATGTGAGCAAGGTCTTCTGGGTTTTCTTCTTCTTTTCTATGATCAAAAGCCACTGGTCATATAGAGGGCTCTGCCCGCCACCGCATATGTCTCAAAATTCCCATCTGGAAGAATAAGAGTAGATGAGATTGTTTGGCTAGGTAACATATCTTTAGTTGAATTTTGACACCTTGTAGTAGTCATCGAGAATCGATCAATAAGTGGCATTCTTAAATTCAAACAGATTGAATATGCAATTGACTTTAGATCCAATACTTGAAGCAATATTTTTAATTTTACAGTGATTTTGAAGTTTATAATGTCCGAAAAGATATGTTTACGCTGAATAAAATCATTAAAAATGCATCACAACAAGGGCAGCATGCGCCTGTCTCTAGCAATCATCCTCTCATGGTTATAGATTAGAGTAAGCCACAATATTGCAAGCTACAAGTCCTCTATTACTTTGGAAGAAGATCGCGGGCATGCTTTTCGTTGTAGGTGGGAGCAACGCAGAGATCTTCTCGTCGTAGGTGGATGACACGATGAGGTAGGTGGCAAGAGCACTGTGGATGAAAGAATGGGGCCATACATGAGCGGGAGGGGTGACGACAACATGAGGAGGGGATGTCTTCAAGATGTTGCGTCATAATGTGGCACTGGGTGAGCGATGACTCGAAGTAACTGCTAGCCAAAGGTTGGTGGTGCAAAAGGGGGTGGAGGATGGGTGACGACTGCGAGAGGGGAGGGACATGTGCACTCTTAGTTATTAAGGCTATGGACAGAGAAAGGGTACCCTGCTAGCTTTGCGATTGAGATTATTTTAGAGAAAATGAAAGGAAGATGATAATTGGATGAATATGGATCCAATGGTTGTGGTGCCTGGTGCATACTCCTATTCTCTCGCTCTATATATGTAAATACATCTGTATATAACATATCAACGGATTTGATCAGATCGTATTGTGATAATGATCCGATCTAATCGTTATTTTAGTGGATTTAAAATTTCCAATCTAATCTGATCCATTATAATGAGAAAACACCATAACAATAGATTGGTTCCGATTAAAGATTTTATTCGACATGAGTGCATCCTTAGTAGAAGGCAATGTTCCCATCCCCCTCCATATATATTGTAAATACAAGCCCATAGTCATGTTACTACAAGGACTACACACAAAACGCAACTCAATTATTATCGGGATTAAGTCTCCACAAAATGATGTCATCATAAAGTGGTGTCGCTCCTCTTAATGCTTGTTGATGGAAGCAACTTCCACTACGACAAAATTGATCTATGGTAACAAATAACTTAAACATTAGTTGTCATATATTCCCATGTTAAATATAGTAACAAGTATTATTCCTAGCAAAATTAGATTTTGTTCTTATAATTAATGAAAAACGTCATATTCATTGCTAAAAGTTTATATAACGACGACTTTTTTGTTATTTTATTTGTTAAATTTATATTAATCATTACAAAATTTAACAACAATTAGGAAAAAATCAATGGATAACCATTGTTATACGACTCATTGCTCTAAATATAACAACATAAACAATAGTCGTCGTGAATTTATAGTCATGTAATCAATAATATTCCTTATATCTTTAATTACAAAAGATATCTTAATAAATCTTAAATTATTCATTACCTTAAATCAATTTCGTGATAGCGTTGGGACTTTCTTGTAGTTTTGTTTCCTCTATCATGATACAAATCCTTTTATTACCATAAGGTATTAGTGCCGAAAAGTACCTCAAGATTGACATAGTGGTCTTTCTTTTTCTTGTCCTATAGGTTATCCATTATTTTTCATGTGCTATTTCCACCTTCAAATTTATTTCTAAAATCTTATTAACTGACTACTTCGTGCGTGTTTGATTTATTTTGGCCATATAACGCATGTTACTTACAATTTTTATAATCTTTTTACACTATGATGCTTAAAATCCTGCCCTATTACACTACAACCCCTATAATATTTGTAATTACACCACGATCGATATAATCTTACTGACAATAGCTCGTCTGCTAATTAGATTGGCTTCAATCTTCTCTTAAATGCCTTACTCAAGTTAGCTTCAGTTATTTGGAGAGCTTGTCGAGCTTCTTATTAAGTAAGGTCACTACTCATCTTCACATCATATCTTAAAATGGGGGAGGCAATTATTGGGTCATAAGTGCGGTATAGTCTCATATTGAATGTGGTGAGGATCGGTTCGCCAATAGACCTTGGCTGATTTCCATATTCTATAACTTTTCTTACCGTAATATACAACTAGGGTGAAGCATGGGTTAGGGTCAGGCTCGACCCAGCCCGGTGCATGTCCCGCTTAAGCCCGACCCAAGCTCAAGCCCACCGTGGATACGGGCGGCATGAGTTTCACTTTTGGCCCATTTCCTAAATCGGGCAAGGTTGGGGCTAGGTTGGGCCCGAACAAGAAGCCCACGAGCCTGCCCGGATTCCGGCACGATATTAGCCCGACCCGAAACCGGCCCGCACTAGGCCCAATCTCCTAAGAAAATCCCAAAACCATAGTGACTTGCTAACCCAGCATGCGCCCCCTCCTAGTCCCAACTCCCAACCTTGACTCCCACCACCCACCTTCCCTCCACGGTCCCCGCACGATGCTGCCCCTTCCCTCCCCTCCCAGCACCCCGTTGTCGCCTCTTCCCCCTCTCCCAGGCTCCCAGCGCAGACCACCATGCGATGAAGGTGCCACCCCCTCGACCACCCTTCCCTCCCCTCCCAATGCAGCTAACCGCGCCACGTGGCCCACACCACCCCCTCTTGCCTTCCCTCTCCTCAAGTGTTGGCCACCGCGCATCACCCCCTTCCTCCCCTCCCATCGCAGCTACGCCGATCACCACAGGAATGTATGTAGTCTCTTTGGCTTGCTGGAATGATCCTTTAAGTTATTGATTTTTTTGTGTAGTGTCATCATATGTCATATGCATGTCTAGATCTTTTCATCATTGTGCTATCAGAGAATGTCACATTATGTTTTATATCAGAGTTTATTCTTATATATCTGCTGCTCAAAATTGCTTTTCATATTCTTACCCACTTTGAAACTCCATGTTGGTGGTAGCCAATTTGCAAAGGCACAGTTTTCATTTGTACTTAGTTAATTGTCGAGTAGTTAATCCCATTCTAAATTGACGAGACTGAGAAAAGTGACATAAATCCGAAGTACCATTCACATGGTATTGATAATGCGATGCCATCAATTGATTCGACTATAGAATAAGATAAATATCATAAGACACATCTAAGTTAAACAGGTCATTGACATGGTCCTAGCTTTTGTGTGTGCAACATGGGCCGATCCAACCCAGGCCCGACCCATCATAAGTCGGGTAGGACTCGAGCTTGGGCCCAATGACTAAGGAATTTGCGGGCCTGGGTTTGACCTGTGGGTCCGTAGATGGGACTGGGCTAGGCTAGGTTGGACCCGGCCTGAGCCTGGCCCATGCTCGACCCTACATACAACTCATGTGCAAAACATTATGGTATTTTTATCCCACGAACTCTATAAACTTTATAAATTACCTTCTTGACCTTTGAAACAACGTAATTCCTCCCTCAACCCTGTACACTTGTTAACTCTTACCCCATAAATCATGTGGTTAACTTTCATCCATTAGATTGTTAAAACTAACTAGATTCTTTTTGTTATATATAATACCCTTTCATTTTGCAAAAAATACAATGATTGCACTTCTATTTTCCCCCTCCCTCCTCACCCTTCTCACCTCCCTTTCCCCATCTAAAACCATCTCTGCCCATCTCCTCGACATCTGCCTCTTCCTCCTCCTTCGCCCGACCCTCTACCTCCTCCACTCCTCCGAGGTTGATAGTTGCGACGATGCCCAGACCCCGCATATTGCGAGTGAGCACATGACCTCCAGGGAAGGTGCAACCTTCGAGGATGGTGATATCGAAGTCAAGGGAGAAAATCTTGCTCATCCGCCCCCGCCTTCTCCTCCACCCCGCCACCCTCCTCCCCTGCCTCTACATGTAGCAAGATATCTCCCCCCAGCCTCCTCCTCCTCCTCTTGTTCCTCCGCCCTACACCCTCCTCCCCCACCTCCGCCCGCGGTAGGAGCTCTCCCCCCAACCGCCGCCTCCTCCTCCTCCCCTTGTTCCTCCGCCCATGTTCCCCTCCTCCCCCGCCTCCACCCATAGCAGGAGCTCTCCTCCCAACTGCCTCCTCCTCCTCCCCTTGTTCCTTTGCACCCACAACCTTCACCGCTTCCTCCTCCCCTTGTTCCTTTGCCTTGCCCCCTCCACAGCCTCCTCCTCCTTCTCCCCTTGTTCATCTGTCCCCCCTGCCTCCTCCTTCTCCCCTTGTTCCTCCGCCCCCGCGCCCTCCACCGCCTCCTCCTCCTCCCCTTGTTCCTCTGCCCCCGCCCCTCCACGGCCTTCTCCTCCTCCCCTTGTTCCTCCGCCCGTACCCGCTCCACCGCTTCCTCCTCCTCCCTTTATTCTTCTGCCCTTATGATGGAGGAGAAGAGTTGCGATGTATTTATTTAGCAATAATAAATATTTGATTAATCGGTTCAAGAATTCATCCTAATTTTTTTTAAATCATTTTGTGATCGAAAGATATGATTTATCTATGAAAATAGAAAAATTTTGATTTAGTGGACAAGTGAAGATGTAGTGAAGATAGAATATAAAGAGAGGAGGGAAAAGAAGAGGAAGTGAGGAAGAAGATGATGAAGAGGAAGAAGGATATGAGGAGGTCGAAGATCCATCATCCAATGCACATGTAGTTAGATTAACCCATGTTATTGACTCAAATAAAAGTAAATGTAGGGTCTGGGGGATAAGACGAGGTGAATTTACAGGTTTGAGGGAAGAATATCGATATTTCAAAGGCCAAGAAGGTAATTTACAAAGTATACAGGGTTCGTGGGGTAAAAATCCCAAAAAATATTGGTCTGATAACATGATAGAATTGTAGGACCCGCAGAAGATTATAGAGGTTATGGTTCCACCCGATGAAAACAAATATGGATATATATGTATCTGATCTGCCTGCATATCCATTTTATATAGAGTGTTACATCTGTATCTATTTTAAAATGGATACAGATATAGATATTACTTTGATATTTGCAAACATCAGTTACCGTATTCGTATATCCATTTTTACGTACAAATATAGTTATAAATTTATGTTTAACCATATATAACATAATTTTGTATTTTCTTTCACCATATTTCATATAACTATTATGATATAAGCATATTTAGTGTATTCATATCATATGTATTCCATCTAATACATGTAAATTTAAGTTGCACGATCAAAATCTATTTTTTAAAGATATGGTAACTTAGATTTCACATCCATCAACATATGTAGCCACATCTATATTAATATTTAAAAACGAATAAGAATATGGTAACACCTGTATCCATATCTATCAGCTTGCATCTCTACTTGACACCCTATTTCCTCTAATCGCCCGATCATTAAATTTTGATCTCCAATTGTAGTTGAATCTCAAAAGATGAGTGGGAAAACTATTATAGAAGGCATGTGAGTGATGGATCCTTATAAGAAAGTACGAAGTGAAACAGAGAGAGCAACAGAAGTAGGAGGAGATTGGGGCGAGAAATAGAGAGACAAGTTACAAGCTTCTTCTCTCAGCAACCACCTAAAAGGACGACCCTAAAGCTCAACGGACTTGAGTTGAGAGGATTCTTTGGTGGCAGCTACCCTTTGGGTTGGAGGTGATCCAAATCAATGTAAACGAAGTTTAATACTTCACGTCACATAAAAACAAAAAATAGAATTCGCAAATTAAAGAAAGCTCATCGCACGAACTTGTAATTTCAGCTTAATAAATTTTACATTACGAACACATTTGATTAATAATATATTTTTGTGATATCGTTTTGCATATTTCAAAGAATATAGGGAAGAGATCAAGGTTACCTCTTGAAGCATGAGTTTCTAAACAAAGAAATCTCCCCAATCAAGTATGATCTACACACTTCACTCGTAGGCACAATGAATAATCACATAGATTCCCACAAACTTCGATGTCGACTTCTTCAAGTTGTCCATGCAAGGATGAGATCAATATGATATTAAGCTCATGATTTCATCATACGATATCTATCCCTCCTTCACGTACTAGAAGCATAGAGATGAAGATGATCTTCTCTTTCACAAGGCCACGCCTATGAAGAGATAAGAAAGTCTTGATGGTGAACATGTAGGGTTTGTAGGAGAAGGGAGAGTAAACATGTATGAGAATTCTGAATTCTCAAGACTCTTATCTTCTTAAAACCTCTAGACAATAGAACTTTGGTCGAAAAAAGCATACTCTTGGGAGAGAAGCTATAGCCTCTCTTATATAGAAAGAGAGGACATCTATGAAGAGTCCTACTCTTCATAGTAGACGTCCTCTCTCTACCCTTGGATGTTAGATCCAAGGCAAGGTTAAAATTTTATCTTTCAAGAAAGAGGACTTAGATAATTTCCTTTAATTACCATATAAAATAAAATAACAAAATAAATAAAAAATAAATGATCCTAATCTCACTAGAACTCTCATGGTGGACATCCATGATTCTCCAAGCATGAACGTCCACCTTATCCTAATTCTTGTTGAAGTTACTATTTATACTATCTTCATGATAATCTAATATTATTAGTAATATATATAAGAACCTCATAACTTATGAATCTTATTCATAATTCCAAAGAAAAATATATAAAATTAATTTACATTTAAATTCTAATGTGAATCACATTCACATAAGTGCCTTGAAATAATTATGTGAATCAATTTTTTATAAATATTAATTATTATAAACCATTATTCATATTAATTAATGAACTATATTTGTGAATCATATTGAAAAAATACTCTTGTAGAAATTTAATTATAACAATAACCACTATTGTCTCAATTTTGACATCACATAGTACACGTCCTAATCCAATTAGGATTTGTGAGTTACAATTGCATATACTTCGGGGAGATCATACTATCCACATCTAATGACTTGAAATTTAGATCTCTATCCAATTTCGAGATTTATAATACTTTTGGTGAAATGTAAAACATCTTATCATTGAGCTTGAACTGAAACGATTCACACTCTATGCGAGCTCAACTAAATGCATTACACTCTCTATGAGCTCAATAAATGAGCACATTGATCAACTCAGCTTCCTAATCCATTTTTAATCATAATCCAAATCATTTGGAGCTTATAAAAGAGCTTAAAGAGTGAGTTTATCTCCATTTCTACAACCATTTCTCTTTCCAACATTTGGACATTGAAATTGGTATTGGTTATTGAAATCGAATGAAATGAGACTTAATCCAATTAATTCTCATATCATTAAGCCAAGAAGTGGAGTCACTAAAATCCATCTGATTTCATCATTCGCTCGGAATGGAAGTACCATGGTAAATGATCTATCAAGATAGATTCAACCCAGAATATTTCCAATACTCATTTATCATTCATACTAGAAGATTTTGATAAGTTTGAAGTTCAAACCCCACTTTGATTGTCTTCTTCGGAACATATCAGTAGATTTTTCATTCGATAATTGGGCAACAATATTAATTATATACTTTCCAAAAGCATATATTACTTTCTCAAATTTGTGTCTTATTTCACAAACAAGATGACCATGCATGGATTTTTTTATGATTCCAATATATCTCATGAACGAGCTCTCTTCCAGTTCATCACGTATAAACATCTATGATTCGTTTGAGAGATCATACTTCTCATATGTTCTCATATGCATACCTTCTCGTCGGTATATGGACCTTGGTTAGGTCTTCAATCTTATAGTCTATCTAATGTAGACATTCAGGCATATAGATGTATATCTGTCTCTGATCAAAAGATGTGTGCATGATCGTGATAGTTACGATTAAAGTCTTAGTTTATATCAACCTCATTCAGTCAACTCTTTGATTCGTTATTCCGATAATTCCAAATCATTATTCCTATGTAGAAGATCTGCATCAAGAAGCTAGTCGGAAATCGGTCTACAGAGGAAGATTGCCATCTCTTTTTCATATTGGAGATAATTATCGAATGTGTATGATATTCAATATGGACATGATTCATAACCCTAATTGTACGAAGGGACCTTGATTTAAGTGCATTCATAAACATTCATTTCAGATATACATGAAAAAACAATAACTTTTATTGTATTAACAGGTTGCCAAAGGCTTACAAGTCCAAAACAATGCCCATTTAATTTGATGGGTCATAAACCAGGTCACAATCCGTTATTTATGACGTTTAGATCATGGAGAACGAATAAGCATAGACAACACAATGATTGTGCATATAAGAAGCAACGATTCGAAACTAATGACTTGCTGATAAAAAGAGTGTATTATGCAAGAGATATATATGAGTAACAAGGAGAGGATTGCATTGTCATATAGGAAGAAAAATGGTGTTGTAATGAAGATGAGAGGGAAAAAATCATGGTGCAATTTTTGTAAGAGGAGAAAGTGGATGTTGCATGTATGTAGGAAGTATAGATTGGTTTGATATCCAAGAACTGTAATAATATTATATGAGATCATGGGTGGTTAAACATGTCATCTTATTGGGCCCTGGTTTAGGTTGGTTGATGGACTCATGGGTTTGTACTACTTACTGAGTCAAATTTTGGACCAAATGTGCTCCACTATGAGTTGGGCTCGGGTTCATTGGAATGGCCAACACGACCTAATGCTCATCCGTACATGTAATCATTGGATTGCCGAGTGTTTGCAGGGACAGGAGGAAGAAGAACCATGTGGGTTGACTTCCAGGTAGTGAAGCAACATGGATCTGAGTGATCTAGCTTCAAGGAATTTCATTAGGAGACTTTGATTCTCACGAAGGTGAATAGTAGGCAGCTTATCCTCAGGAATTGCCTTGTTAGGAATTGAGGCTTGGTGGGGCATTGGGTTGATACATGTAATGAAAAGATGTAAGTTCAAGGCCATTGGAATGAGAGAGGAGCCTAAGCATCGAGTTTCATATAGAAAGGGACACCATAGCTTGTGGAACAACATCGCTTCATTTGCATGCATTGAAAGCATCCAACATCCTAAAAGGCAAGGTCGCAAATTCAATCTTGTGAGGCTTGCACTAATGATCTCACTACTTTCTCTCACTTGTCTTCCCTTGCTTTACCCCCTCGTTTTCTTCCTAACAAAGGATTTGTCAATAAATATCAAAGATATGTGTCTCACCAAGTTAGGGTGGAGGAAACATCTAGGACATTCGAGTAAATTCAAAAAAAAACATGAGATATAGACCGAATTTCATTGTCATATCGAACTTTAAAAATAACAAAGCGGTACCCAATTGGAATATATAGTTATGGATTTTTTTTTTATAGAGTTGTCTTCTCATTCCTTTTTCGTCTTCAAAGTGGATGGAGGAAGAAATCTAGTATTATTCCGGGACATTAAGTTCACGAGCTTAATATTCTAGGTCAGAGTAAGTTGGTAGGACCCCCTTTTTTTATGTCTACATATTCCCTGTGTGGTGACATGAGGGTGCAAATGCGAAAGGAAAGAGAGGGGTATCTCTCACTTTGAGATGTTGTGATTTAAAGTTAGAGTGACGAAATGGTCAACTTAATTCCTTAATCTCAGATCACATTGAACAAATATCAAAAATAAGATATCACATTGTTACTTTTTAAATTTCTTTAAAAAGGTAAAAATACGTGTATTTTAAGGGACTTTTACTCATGAAAATTCCATGGTTGGAGGTTAGTTCCGAAAAGTAGATTAAGTCCTCACTAATACATGTCAAATGTAGGGTTGCTCAAGATATCTAGGTCTGCGATTAATACATTCTGACTGTAAATGAATTTATGTCTATTTGAAAAGTCCTAAAATCTACTAATAGATAGAGATAGTAGCAGAAATATTTTATAGATTAGCTCAAAGTAGTAGCTTCCATATGAAACAAAAAGCCTAAATATATAGCATTGATATGCACTTGTTCATATTGACGAATGACATGGATCGAAGGGTACTCGCGAGTCTGGTTAATATGGGGTGGATAAGATGGTGAGGAAAAACTAGTATGAAATTAGAGGGCCCAATAGTGATGCTTGGAAGCGAAGTCAGAACATAGAAGATGAAAAAAGCGAATCATGGTGATAAGTAGATGAGTACAAAGTGAGATGAGTCTAAGCGAAGCAACTCATAGTCAGGATTATCATCGAAATCCTCCTCCCAAAGTCCAATTCGCTTTCATTCCAGACTAACTCATTCCAAAAAATGTTAAAAAAAAAGATAAACCTTCCATTTATTTTGGAATTATATACCAATCTACTTTGAAAAGAAGAGCTATAGTAGAACTGTTAGAGAAAAGAGAGATGTTTGTTCTATCACTATTCACGAGAAAATGAGTCCACTCACAGGGCATCCATCCAAGCAAGATGCACAAGACATTATGTTGACTGATAAAGCGATCAAGACAAGACATGATATGATAGTCGAGTGCATGTACATTGGTAATGCCACTTGGCAGAGGGTCTATAATAAATTACGGTTTAAAAAACTATAAAATTTTGTTTCATGTACAAATATATATAGAACTATATTTATGTAATAAAACAAAAATATGAATATAAATATTTGTGAATATCATAATATTTTTAGTATCTTATCCATTTGAAAACAGATATTGATACATATGTTAAAATATGAATAAAACAAATACGTTATTGGATTATTGGATTGAATAGAAATATGTTTGTATATGTTAAAGTCCCCATTCAAAACCTATGCTCTCCATTGCTAGCCAGTGTCCTTGTGTCTTAGGACACCACTCCATCCTAAAGCCCACATCATCTTTCACCGCCAAATTCTCCCTTCATCGTGACAAGCCCACTGTCTTGTTACGTTCACTTGATTGCACATTCTTACGAGTATAAGCTATTTTAATCGTACAATTCATAAATAATATCTTAGTTAACAATTGTTAAAACGAAATGACTACTAAATTTATGATGAATATTCTGATAATACTAAAACTATCGACCAATCTAACGTCAAAACAAATGACATTTAGAAAGGGTGACAATAAGAATAATACATCGCAAATTTCAAGAATGATAAATGAAAAGTTATAAAAATAATTGTTGTAGATGCTTTTACTTTATCACCCATTCACTGCAACAAAAGAGATCTATAGTGACGATTTTTTTTAAGAGCGCGACGAATAAAACGTAGCCAAATACTATCATGACGAATTCATGATTCGTCGTAAAAATCGGTGCTATATAAGCCGTTAACTTTTTAGCAATGATTACTAACCGTTGAGAAAGTTCAAATAGCAACGAATAAAAAACGTTATTAAATTTAAAGTTCTACAACGATTAAAAACCGTCACCAATAGGATATGCTAACACTTTTTTCCCGTCACTATATGGAGCTTATTATTTGAGTCTTCTATGTATATCAACGTTTTTTTCATCGCTATTTAAAACAATGCCAATGAATAATTGTCACAAAACAGTGATTGATCTAACCATTATTTCTTTATTAATTTTCATATAAGTCAATATATTTTTATTTGCCAAATATAATTTCATATATTAATTAGTATACACGTATAAACGAACTGTTTCATTCTGACATCACTCATAAATCTTCAAAGAATGACCACTAATTATGAAATCACCTAACAAACATAGTTGGTCAAATATTAAATAAATGTTGTTTTTGGAAGAATGAAAACAAAAGCATAGAACATTGAGGAATGGTGTGGCTTTAATTGTCATCAACGACAAGCACTAAAACAATCCCGATGCTCATTTGCAAGAATAGCTTGTACATGCTACATTCAATAGATCATGAACCAATAAAATTTTAAGAAGGATAATTAGAATAAAATCATATAAGCATTTCCAAAAGCATAAGTTCACGAGTACTAATATGATGCTATAATTTCGCTAAAAATTAACTTTCTATAACGATTTAAAGTAAATAAGCATCTTGATCGTAGAAAAGTCTTCCTCTAAAATTAGATGAAAAACTGGAACCATCTCTCATGAATCGTATAAACAACTCGCCCATCCTACATAATTAAAAAGAAAAGATACATTATACAAAGATTAGTAAAAAACACCCCCTCCTCTTTCGTAGTTTTTTTAAGAAATATGAGATTAGTGCTCCAATGTACCTACAGATATTGTTCTCTTGTTCAAACACAAATAACCCTTGGAAATTACCAATTGACAAAATGTGCACCTAAGAAAAAAAGATGTCTAATACAAAATCTACTTGGAAGTAACACTACAACTCTCAATATGTTCTTGAAATTACCACTTTAAATGAAATATAATGTTTCAAACATGTAGGATGAAAGTTCTGATTTTACGCCATCATTCCTAGATATATCTTATAAAAGATTAACCAAAGACTCCTTTTGGTTTCAACCTGGGAAAGATTTAATCATATTAGGGAGCAGAGCCCTTTAATCCGATATATATGTCCAGCATTCCCAAACCTTCAACTGAACATGTAAAACTGCAATACTACTAACTATAATATCCAAAAAAACATTAGTTCAATTTAGATTGCAACATCATAACTTCGTGTCCAGTATATAATCTTTGTGGGTTGGAATATATTCCCATCACAAGTTAGTATTGCTTTCACCATTAGCACATACTGAAATTTCTGAGACTTTAATCATATTCCTTTGAGCAAAATGCACACTTCTCCATTATAATACCATTGGAATGGGTTCGGAGTCTAAAACTCCTTACCAACATTTGAATGGGATAAAATCTCATCCTAAGCTAATGCAAAAAAATCTAAAACTCCTCAAAATAATTGCAGCACGGTCTTTCACATGGTACATATACTTGAAAACATGACAAGAAATCAAGATGACATGGTGGAACAAAACTAATCAAATATACTTTTTTTTATTGAATCAATTATACTTACTTCAAAATGAGCTTGATGATTGTGATCATCATTTGATCCTAGCAAGTTTGCATCCTAATGTAAAGATAGTAGTTCAAAAATCCTACATAATGGCAATATTTAAAAATAAAATCATCAAGTATATTGACATCTTATATACTAAATTTGTGAGTACAACACCACAATCTACTTCGACCCAGAAATAAAAACTCTCCAAGGATGTACATTAGAATATGAAATTACCAAAACAAAACTTGTAAGTAAAATTACTTACTCTGGAAAGACACTGATCAAACCTCTACCAACTTCTTAAAATCAAAGTATTTATTCTTGGATCAAATGCTTCCAATAAATAGTTGTGACTTTCCAAGTATGCACTACAAATGCTAATAAGAAGATGAACAAGTCAAAAACAAAATAGGTCATCTAACCTTTGTAAGTACATATAGTAATTTAAAACTTTCTAGTTTGATTCTCATACCAGTGATGCTTCTTGGTTGGAATGTTACTATCTAGGGCATAAAGTTAGTTTAAAACCTTTTTTAAAAATCTAAAAAGAGGAGCATTACAATTCTAAAAAACTAAAAAAGGAGTACTACTTGTAGAAGACTACCTAGCGTAAATGAGCAAAAGCTACGACATTTTCAACTTGTAGAAGACTAACTAGAGATTATGAGATGCATATAACCTATGTGGTGATACATTAATAAAAAGATGACAAATATATAAAAAGGTTATGCAAGGATATACTGTATGCAAGTTGTAGCTACATACCTGAAGATTATCTTTGTACTATTTGAGAGCTGAAACATTCGTTAAGATGCAAGAATATACTATATAAAGATCGTAGTTATATACTCGAAGACTATCTGTGTATTATTTGAGAGTGAAAGAAGATATTAAGCCATGGTGATGTTAATAGATCAATTGTGGTTCTTGGAAATATGCCTAGCTAGAATTAAGAACAAGAGTATAGTAGATATTCCCAGTAGATTGATATAACACAACATGCGCCATCATCGGAGTAGTGATTGATTTCCAATTGCATGAATCCTGACAAGTAGGCCTCAAGAGGCTTTGGCTCGAAACTTCTTTGAGAGTCACATAAGAAGGATATGAATCATGGTATGACAAGATAATACTTGTCACATTTGAGGATTTTAAAGAGACATATAACAGGGAGATATAACATAGCTTGCTCCATCATCAAGACTAGCATTAGGCTTTGCGAGACCTTATAGACCTAACATGGTGCAGGAGCTGAGATTCCATATACATTTTCTTTAATTACCCTACCAAAAATTTTACAAAAATTGTAAGTTTTTTTTTGTTATTTAAATTTGCATTAGACCAGGTTACATGGATATTTCCTCTTATCTTGAAATCATGAAATCTAAGCTACAAAACATATAACATGATCTTAAAGCTATAAAATCAAGCCAAAAAATTCCTACATCATTGGAAGACTCTTAGCATTATCTTGAGGAACTTTGTTTGGATGACATCAATTGCATAATGAAAGAAATTATGTTCAGTGTAATTTGTTATCCATTTTTATGCTTGGATGACTAATATCATTTCCCCCAAAATAGGTAATAAAAGAATCACAATACATACCTTTTGCTGAGATATAGGTAAAGATGACATTAATAGAAGTAAGCATTAGCCAGGTCAAACCATCTTCCCAACTCATATACTCTTCTGCCTTAAGGCAAAGCCTGCTCTAACCTACAGACCTGGAATCTGTAAAATGTGTGAAGTTCACACAACTCCACCAGATTATATCTGATCCAAACAATATAAACTTTAAGTACAAAATTCTACCCATCATGCCCATTTGTGTTAAACCCTCCTAACATGTGCTTAAAAATAAAGACAAATTTAAAAAATTAAAAATAGAAAACTTTAGGAGTTAAAGTAGTACTCACAGAGCTCACCATTAAATATACACAGAGCACACTGAAATATAGCGTTGCTACCACAAGGTGTCTGTGACTGTGTTGCCGCAGAGAATGACCCCACCATTACATAAGCAACACCGATCGTCTGTAAACCAAATCAAAGTTAGGTATGAGTTCTACCATTAGATAAATCAACTAGACTAAACAACAATTGCATAAACAACTAGATTCATGGTTTCTGCAATATGAATGCTATAACATGTTGATATAAGTTTTGGGGTTGGGCATCGTTCTGATTGCTCGTCTTTTTTCCATTATGTTTCCCTGCATTTGCGCAAGACGTCCTGTTGCGGGTAGGAACACACCCATGAGTCTTAAATATATGCAAGAAACCATTTTGAAACTGATAACAAAGTAAGAGATTCATTAGATCAGTAAAAGGTCAAAAGTAGGTAATTGTGTTAAATATTAAAGTTGGAATTTAAATTCAATTTAACAATTAGTTTTTCTGGCTTCAACTGCTTATTTGTCAACTCCGCATCACCTAGCAATACACTTATTCTAAAAAAATTAATAAAAATCAAGTCCCTTAAAATAGAAAAATTAGCTAAAAATTATGACAAGTTTTGAACAATCCTTGAGTTGATAATCATGTGACACCCTCAAAATGCTCGTCCATTCACAAATGAGCCATCTTTCAAGATTAGCCAACCTTATCACTACCATCGGCAGACAACACTCATTCACCACCCAAATGATCAACCCAAGTCTGCATAAATAACAAACATGAATGGTGAGCTAAATCTAAGAAGGTGACAAGGAAATATCGTAGTAGATAACATAATGACAATCACTATACAACTGCAAACATAATACATGTGCTAAATCAAACAAAGGAAAACTCCATATCCCACAAAGGCGACAGAGTCGGTGGTGGCTTCGCCACCAATTCATTCAACGCTTCCGTGGACATTGCTCGGATCCCTTTGAGATGATAAATCAACAGACCTGCATCAAATCCTAATTTCTCATGGATATCCACAAAATCCAACATGACAGATATAAATTTTAAAAAAATGGATCTGAATGCTTAGAAAAATAACTCAAGTCGGACCTTGCAAACAGTAATCCCTATAACTTCTACTCCCCCCCATAGTTCCTACTAAGATCCTTCATATCCAAATCCCATTCGCATATCCAAAACAGCGATCGTGAATGGGGACACAATCTTATCTCAACAAGACATCGATCGATCAACTCAGTGCGATCAATCGTGGCAAAAAACACACATCAAAGTCGCATAGTAATGCCTCCAACAGATCTGAACCTATGCGCACTACTAATCACAAGAACATGAACATATGAACTGGAAGAGATCATCGTGGCAATCGTGAGGAATAGGATTACCTTTGCAGATCTCTCCCTCAAACCCTAAATCGGGAGAAGGAGGACGACCAATTGAGAAGTAATAGAAATGTTTGAAATGAGACCACATCAATAGAGGGTTGTATACACCTTGCGTCGATGGAGAGCGATGGAGAGGAGAGACGAGGGAGGGAAACGACCACGACGATCATTGATAGAGCCAAGGAGAGGGGGGGAGCCGTGTGCCGTGGAGGATATTGGAGAGGGAAGGGCGCAGAGGGATCGAGTTAGGGTTTTTTGGTAACAACGTTTTAGTTGCTAAGGGTTTACATGAAATAGCAACATTTTATTCGTTGACCCATGAAATTAACGACGAATACACAAAACCGTCACTATTTGTAATATAAATAGTGATGAATAGGAATAAATGTTTCTATATTAATATGATTAAAAGCATTGTGATGAATATAAACAAGCGTTGTTATTTAACTATCGTTATAGATATATTTTGTTGTAGTGATTTAAGTAAATATAATTAATCATCCTTTCTTAGAAGTGATACCTATAAGAATACTGAGGAGGAACTATTGCCCATTTAAATGAATTTGACGGAAGTGAATTGTTTTCTATAGATAGTTTTACAGCAGATTCTACTGGAATATATGGATGGGCAACACATGGTATAGGGCAAATCAACGGTCATATGTGAAATAGGGAAAAGAGCATTCTCACTTCAACTCCTTTCAACCTCTCCTCTGCACCACTATGCTTTCCCCCTCCGCCACCATTCTCCTTGGCGATCCTCTTCCCCTCTCTTTATTGTTGCTTTGGTGAGACCTAAAATGAAAGGTCTGGAGACGTGTGCTCTCTTTATTCACAGTCTTGGCTTGGAGATGGCTAATTGATGTGTTCTTTCTCAAGAACTCTCCAAACGATGAAGTGTTCTTTGATTCAGCAACTCATCCATAGATCTGGAGAATAATGGTAGTGTTAAAGTGTTAGTGACTTAGATTTTGCTACTTAGTTGTATATTTGTTTGTACCCTAATTAACTTTTCAAGTAGAAGCTTGTAGAAGCTCTTTGATGAAAAGTGTAGAAAATCTAGAAGCCAACTCAAAGCCTAAAGTGATTTTGAAAGACTTTGCTTGAAGGTTCAAGATTCAAAATCAGATTGATGAAAGAATAAAAGAAAGACTCATTTCCAAATGCTCAAGTTTTAAAGACTCTAGATGTTGATGTGACATATTACACCATTTTTATGCTGAAAAACAATCTTATAGTTTTTACATATTCTTGATCGACAAGAAAACTTAAGCCAGAATCCTCAGTTTCACAAAATCGATTTTTGGAGTTATGATCGATCACCCTTGACCAACCATTTTGTTTCTCATGATCAATCAACAACCCTGATCGACCATCCTCTTAACCATGATCGACTAATTTCTGAATTTCAGACTAATGCTCAAATATGATCGATCATTTGTGTAACAAGAACGATTACCCATGATCAATCACCTTATTTCTATGGTCAATAATTTCATAGATTTTGGAAATCAAAACATCAGACTTTGTATTTTTGGATAACAACAACTCTTTTAGACGAGTCCTATATAAGGGACCCTATGGCTCATTCTTTGAGACACACAATCAAGAGAAACATCTTCTAATTTCGAAAAAAAGAAAGATTGATCATTTTGTGTGATATTCAAGTTTTTACAGTATTTTAACCATCTCGAGCTCTTTTCAATCCAAAGATTCTTGCTACTGCAATTATTTTTGCTCTCGATGCTCTATTGTGATCATCTTCATCATTCTCGAGCATATTTTGCGCTGAAAGTATGTAAGCTTGTGAATTCAAGTTTATTGCTTAACTATATTTTTGTTTAGCATTTTTAGTATATGTATTTGAATTGTAGATTCCTTTCTCTGTGAGAGATAAAATATCCCTTTGGAAGTTGTCCACGGAAGGGCACATGTTCTATTAGAGGTTGTGCTACCCTCAGATTAAATTAGTACTGGAATAGTGGAAACATGCTTTGACGAGTGAGCGCAGGGGAAATCCTAACAAGGTTCTGGGTTGTGGTTTTCATACGCTTGAGTTTTCACGTAAAAATCACTATGAAATTTATGGTTTGTTCTTCTTCTATGTGTATGATCTGTAAATTATTTTTATTTAGATATTGTTATTGAATAATTGTATATTGCCCAATTCACCCCGCCTCTTGTACCAAACTCACATTTGATATCAGATGGGGACAAGTTTTGCAGGTGTAACTATCTACTTGTTGATTCTAGATGGCACAAGGAAACATATCCATCGGCTTAAGTGGGACAACCTGCTCTATTATATAGCATCCTTACTTCGACGACACCAACTACTCCACTAGGCAAATCGCATGGAGATTTATATGCAATATATCGATTTTAAGATGTGGAAATATACAACAAAGACCTTGTTGAAGCCAACACTATAGGAAGGTGTAGAGTAATTCACTGATGTTGAGATTAAGGATATAGAGAGAGGAATGCCAAATAATGAATGCAATGTATTGTGCTCTTTCCGCAGATGATTACAATCATGTCTCTTACTCCAAGACAGTTCACAAGATCTACAAGATACTCCTAGTCGGTACGAAGGTACATGTAAAGTGAAGAGTTATAAGGTCACAATGCTAACCAGGGAGTACGAGAACTTCAAGATGAAGGAATGAGAATAATTAAATAGATGTATATGAGGTTCACTACCATCGTGAATAATCTCAAGGCTCTGGGGAAAAACTTCATCAAGGGAGAACATGATAGGAAAGCCATCAATTCACTCTCAAGTGAATGAGAACAAAAGGCGACGACGAAAGAAAAAGTGAATGTTGTAGAAGATATTTAGATAGATGACCTCATAGGGAACCTGATGGCCTATGAAGTCAAGAAGAAGATCGATTAAGGAGGCAAAGAAGAAGTATCTAGCCTTCAATATCAACAACCAAGGCTCATCTGATGAAGAGATGAATGATAAAGATCTTGTCATACTTGCCAGAAAGTTCAAGAAATTTATGGACAACAAAAGAAGCTTCAAGATAAAGAAAGAAGACAATGAAGATACACCAAACTACTATGAGTGCGAAAAGAAGGGACATTTGAGAAGAGATTTTCCTTTATCAAATCAAGAGAAAGATAACAAGACTGAACAATCCAACAAGAAGTTCAAGAAGGTTCATAAGAAGAGAGCATTGCAAGCCACATGGAGTGACTTAGATTCAAGCGACTTTGACTTAGACTCAGGCGATGATGAATCAACATGCCTCTTATTAATGACTTTGGAAGGTGAGGTAACTCATGAAACATAAGCTGAACTTTAGATGATTTTCATAAAGTCTTTGTAGAACTAGAAAAGTCTAAGTTACATAATCAAAAGTTAGTTAAAAACATAAATAAGTTAGTTCTTGGGAAAAAACTTTTAGTAAATAATCTTCTTGCTTAAAAGAAAATGTTACTTTTCTTGAAAAATAAATTAGTAGTCTTAAATTAAATTATGGTAAGCTTGTAAATGATCTTGCTAGATTTACTAAAGGAAGAGAGATTTTAGATAAACTGTTAGAATGTCAAAGAAATTATGGAGATTAAAATAGCATGGGATGTGCTGGTAGTTCATCATCTCATACAAAGTTGCTTAGCTGATTTGGAGAGAAAAAGTCTAAACCCTGTGGACCCAAAAGATGGGTACCAAAATATCTTCTCAAAACTTACTTTGTAGGTGGAGAAAATGTAGATCACAAGAAGTGAATGTACACATTATCTCAAACTAGATTAAAAGCCATAAAGCCTATTGGATCAAGTATTATGCCAACCTCAACTGGTGTAAGAAAATGATGGAGGAAGCCGATGGCTCATAGATTCAGGATGTTCTAAGCAAATAACAGGATAAAAGAAGTGGTACCACCATGGAACACATAAACGAAGGTTCAATCACATTTGAGAATAACTAAAGGAAATGCAAATCTTACTTAGCGTAAGTCAAGTTTGTGATAATATTTTAATATTCTATTTTCATCCAACTGCTTTAAATGTCTTAATGAATCTATAGTAATGAACCTTTATTAATTAAAAAAAGTTTAAAGATATTTGTGTTGTTGAATTTAACAAAGATAATGTTTATGATTGATTAGTTGCTAGTAATAATGAGATTAACTTTGGCATAGAAAATTAGGTCACTTACACCTCAAGTACTTAAACAAGTTGATTAAAAATGACTTGGTAAGTGGGTTGCCTATTAATAAAAAGAACCCCAAAAACCTTGCGATGCTTGCTCAATAGGAAAACTCCACAAGAGCTCATTCAAAAGCAAAAAACTTAGTTTCAACATATAGACCCCTAGAACTATTTTATTTAGATCTATTTGTACCAATAAGAATAGAAAGACTTAGTGGTTGTAGATATTGTCTTCTAATAGCAGATGATTACTCTAGGTTCGCTTGGACTATCTTCTTAAAAACAAAAGATTAAACTACATAATCTTTTATAAAATTTTCAAAATTAGTTTAAAAATAATAATGAAGAAATCCTTAAAATTCGTACAGATCATGGATGAGAGTTTGAAATGAACAATTCACTAAGTTGAAAACACATGGAATAAAATATGAATATTCTTTTTCAAGAGCACCTCAACAAAATGGAGTTGTGGAAAGAAAGAATATAACTTTACAAGAACGTGCTAGAACCTTATTAGTAACGATCTACCTAAATACTTCTAGGCGGAAGCTATTAATACCGCATGCTATGTACTAAATCGATTATTAATTTGACCAATCCTTAAAAAAAAGTCGGGAACTTTACAAAGGTAAAACTCTCGAGATAAGCCACTTCAAATTATTCCAATGAAAATATTTTACATTAAATGCAAAAGACAACTTAGACAAGTTTTGATAGTAAAAGTGATGAATGCATATTAATTGGATACTCAAATAGTAGTAAAGCTTACATAGTTTTTAATAAGAAAACATTAATTGTTGAAGAACCAATGCACACAAATTTTGATGAAAATCCACAAGAAATAAATAATTAAGAAACTATTGATGCAGATGAAAAGGGTAAGAATATTGATGCTACTCAATATAGAGATATATTGTTTTATGTTGTATCTGACTACTATTAGATCTGACATACTTTTTAGTCCTTGTCTGTGCTAGGTTCCGATCGACTCCTAAAGAAAGTCACATAAAAACTGTAAAAAAGATATTAAAATACTTGAAAGATACTTATAATTTTGGCTTTTTTTACCTTATATCACCATACCTTTAATTAAAAATCTTATAGTGATGTTGATTATACTTGAAGTAGATCTGGTAGGAAGAGTACTATTGGGACGTGTCATTTCCTTGCAAATGCATTGGTCTCTTGGTTTTATAAGAAGAAAAACTGTGTAGTACTGTTAACAATAAAAGATGCATACATATATGCCTCTCTTGCATGCTCGTAAGTATTGTGGATGAAGCATACTTTAAATGACTTAAGTTTAAAGTTTGAAAAAGTTAAAATCATGTGTGATAATACAAGTGCTATCTTTTTAAAATATTATATTACTCTAGGACTAACATATTGACATTAGACATTATTTTCTAAAAATTGTGTTCTAAACAAATACCTTAGACTTTGTAAACACAGAAGATCAACTTACTAATATATTTACCTAACCTTAAATCTTGATAGATTTTTCTATCTCAGAAGATACCTAGGTTATGTCATCCTAGAGACTTGTCTTAGAACTTTCTTTTAAATAAAAATTTTAAAAAAGGGGAACTATGCAATCCTTTAGTTTATGCAAAGGGAGAGAAAAAGGAGAATAAATAACTCTTTAAGATAGGGGTAGAAGTTTATTGGTAATATCTTTTTTATAACGATAAAATGGGGAGAAGAAGTCTTATTGTGTTATTGAGGTATTAAAAAAGGGGGGGGGGGGAAGTGTTACGGGAGTAGTGCACTATTTGAAGAAAGATTAAAAGCAAAAATAATAGGGGAGTTAATACATGTAATGCAATAAAAATAATTATAACTGAAAATTTTTTAAAAATAAATATAAGTTTTGTCATTAACAAAAAAGGGAAGACTGTTAGTGATAGATTTTTGCTAATGACTCAATTGTATATTTATTTTGTAGCCTGATTAACTTTTCAGGTAGAAGTCCGCATGATCTCTTTTATGAAAAATATAGAAAAGATAGATGCTAACTCATGGCCTAAAGTGACTCTAGAAGACTCTGCTTGAAGGTTCGAGAATCAGAATTAGATTGATAAAAGAATAAAAAAATATTCATTTCCAAAATCTCAAGTTTTGAAGACTTCAAATGTTGATGTTACATATTACATACTTTTTTTATGCTGGAAAACAATCTTAAAAATTTTGTATATTCTTGATAAGCAAGCAAAGTTAGTATATAATCATTAACTTCATAAAATCGATTTTTGAACTTATAATTGATCACCCTTGACAAGCCATTTTATTTCTCATGATCGATCAACCCTGATCGACCATCCTCTTGATCACGATCGACCACTTTTGAATTTTAGACAAATGATCAAATATGATCGATCACTTTTGTGAAATGATCAATCACCCATGATCGATAACATTATTTCTATGATTGATCATTTCGTGGATTTTAGAAATTAAAACATTGTACTTTCCATTTTTGGACACCAACCTTTATAAGGGATCCTATGGCTCATTGTTTGAGACACACAATCAAGAGAAACATCTTCTACTCTCAAAGAAAAGAAAGAGTGAACATTTTGTGTGATATTAAGTTCTTACAACGTTTCTATGCTCTCGAGCTCTCTTCAATCCAAAGCTTCTTTCTAGTGAAGTTTTTGCTCTTTGTGCTCTATTATGATCATCTTCATCATTCTCGAGCATAATCTGCGTTGAAAGTATATAAGCTTGTGAATTCAAGTTTATTGCTTAATTATATTTCCTGTTTAGCATTTCTAGTATAGGTATCCGAGTTGTGGACTCTTTTCTCTGTGAGAGATAAAATATTCCTTTGGAAGATATCCACGGAAGGGTACATGATATACGAGAGGTTATGCTTCCCTTGGGTTAAAGTAGCACTGTGGAAACAAGCTTCGTCGAGAGAGTGAATGGAAAATCCTAGAGCATGATTCCGGGTCGTGATTTTCATCTGCTTAGATTTTCATGTAAAAATCATTGCACATTTTGTGATTTGTTATTCTTCTATCTCTGTGATTTGATAATTATCTTGTATTTGGATATTGTTATTATATAATTGTATATTGCACAATTCACCCCCTCTCTTATGACAGACTCACATGAAGTTGTTCCTGTACAGATATGGAGCATGTCTCTATTCTTCCTCTTTAATTCTATTGTGGTAGAAATCCGATGCTTGATTCTTAGAAAATTAAGAAGTTGGGGAAAAGATGTGGAGCCAACCTAAAATCTAAACCTAATTTCAAAAGAACAAAAAATCGTACTTAGGATTAATACCAAAAAAGGAACATACCTGCAAAAACTTTCTCAATTCTACAACAATAGACACATTGATAAAAAAACTCATCCAATATATAGAATCATGCACTTCAATACAAAATATGACTGACCATTACAAAAATCCTCTTGACCGACCATAACAAATAACACTTACATACAAAAACTTTCTTAAATCTACAGCTGCAAGCACATTTGTACCCAACACTCATCTACATACAAAATCATGTACTTTCATACAAAATATGGCACACCAATACAAAACTCTCTTCCACTTGCCATACCGAAGAAAACATATATCTACAATAACTTTCTCACATCCACAACAATAACCTTATTTATGCCAACCACTTATTTATGAAATGAAGAGAAATGAGAGGGAAAAGTCATTATGGATTTCGTAATGGCTTGTGACATTTTCCTTCTCTTTAAGAAGAGGGAGAAGTACTTAATTATTTATAAGAATGACCCGACTAAAACACATACATATTAGTTGGCAATGAGGAGAAAAGATCGGTTGTATTACAAAGACTGTAAAATAATCTCAGTAGAGAGAGCTTAACATCTCGGCATCGCTTGCTATTCATGGATGTGCAATTAAAAGGGTTGAAAAGAAAAAGGATGGTTTCCAAGATCATTAGACTTAGATGGTGGAATCTTCAAGTAAAGCAATCAAGCTTCAAGGAAAAGGTTTTATAAAACCTATATTAGGATTATAACAGAAGTGCAAATGAGATGTGGGAGGTGACAAGATCTTGTATCCGAAGGGTATCCAAAGAAATGCTAAGCGAGCTTAAGGGAGGAGTTCCAAGCCAAAATGAGGCTTGACGATGGAGCGAAGGAGTGTAAGAGAAGCTTAAAATAAAAAGAGCTTGCTTTAAAGATATGTATAAGGATAGAACAGACGAGACTATCACAAACTATAGGATAGTGAAGAAGGAATCAAAGAAGGCTATAAGTGAAGCCAAATCAAAAGCTTATGGAGTTTTATACAAAAAGCTTGGACTCTAACAAGGACTAGAATGATATATTCAGATTGATCAAAGCAAGAGAAAGGAAGACCAACTATCTTTCTCAAGTAATATGCATTAAAGATTGTGAAGGATGTGTGCTTGTTTACTCAGAAGGATATAGATACTAGATGGAAGCCGTATTTCCATAAGATTTTCATTAGGGAAGGGAATAAAGAGATGACTTTAGGAGATTTAGCTAGTAGTGAAATGTACCTAAATCGTGCATGCTATAAATGGACACAAAGGAAATAAGTAGAGGAGACTTTGAAGGCTATAAAACTTGAGAAAGGTGTAGTACATAATGACATTCCTATGGAAGTATAAAAGTTCTAGGTGAAAACAGATTGACTTGGCTTATAAATTTATTCTGTAATTTGGCAAAGCAAGAAAATACCTCAAGAATGGAGGAGAAGTATCGTACTGCCTTTTTATAAGAATAAAGGAGACATCCAAAATTGTTCAGATTACAGAAGTATCATACTAACGAGTACACTATGAAAATTTGGTACGCGTCATCGAAAGTAGGTTGAGGCAAGTTTACATAGTAAGAAAAAATCAATTTGGAGTCATGTTAGGTCACTCAAATATTGAAGCTGTCCATTTGCTGAGGAGAAAAATGGAGATTTATATAGCTAAAAGGAAGAACCTCCATATGATTTTTATTGCTTTGGAGAAGTCTTATGATTCAGTCTTACATGAGATTTTGTGAAGAGCTTCGGAGAAGAGTTAAGTATCTATCTTACACATTAACTTGATAAATGGTATGTATGATGGGCTTTATCTTGTTTAAGAATCCAGTCTGGGTTGACTGACTATTTTGACATCAACATCTATCTACATCAAGTTCAACTTTGAGTTCATTCCTTTTTACTTTGATTATGGATGAGTTATCTAGCCACATTCATGATGAGATACAATGGTGTATGATATTCACTGATGATATTATGATGATTGATGAGACTAAAGATCGAGTAAGTGTGAAGCTTGAGGTTTGGAGGCATGCCTTGGAGACTAAAAGATTCGTATAAGTAGGGCTAAGAGTGAAAATATGGAGTGCACATTTTATGGAAGCAACAGTGAAGGAATTGAGATGAATATTGGAGATAATAACAATCAGAAGAAAGATTCTTTTAGATACTTGGGATCTATTTTGCAACATGACAGAGAAATCGATCGAGATATTTCTCATAGAATAAATGCATGCTGGCTAAAGTGGAGATGAGCCTTCTACTGTTTTATATGACAAGAAAATTCCTTTGAAAATGAAAGGAAAGTATTATAAAGCAGCTGTGAGACTGCTATGCTCTATGGATCTGAATGTTGGCCTGTGAACCATAGACATGTGTAGAAAATGACGGCAGCAGAAATGACAGTGATAAAGTGGAAGTGTAGTCATACAAGAAAGGATCAGATTCAGAATGACGCATAGAAGGAAAGTTGATGTTGTCCCTATTGAGGGGGGAAGATGATGCTTTATTAGAGAGGTCTAGGGGTCCTTATATAGGACAAAATTCTAGAGAGCTCAAAAAAGGGAAAAAATAAATAAGTGCCCCTAGTGGGGTTACAATGATAAAATAACTAACAATTACTGACAATTACTAACACTCCCTCTCAAGTTGGAGCATATTTATCGATCATGCCAACTTGAAAACTATCCATAGAAGGTGCTTCTTGGGTGAGGCCTTAGTGAAAACGTCTGCAAGTTGAAGATCGGTGGTAATGTGAGGAGTAGTAATCTTCCTAGTTTTGACAGCATCCCGAACAAAATGGCAGTCAATTTCTATGTACTTGGTTCTTTTATGGAACACAAGATTCGTGGCAATGTAAGTAGTAGAATTGTTGTCACAATGTAGTGGGATAGGCATGGTGACGTTAATGTCAAGTTCTTGTAGAAAAGTTAATAGCCACGTGATTTCACAAGTTGCTTGAGCCATTGCCCTGTATTTTGCTTCTGCAGTAAATCCGGATACAACAGTTTCTTTCCTGCTTCTCCAAGTGACAAGATTTCCTCCAACCATCATAGCATATCCTGTGGTGGAGCACCGATCCTCTGGTGAAGTTGCATAATCAGCATCATCACATGCAATAACGTCAGTGTATCCGTTTGCTCTGTAAAAAAGGCCACATCTTGGAGATTCATTCAAGTATCGCAGTATATGAAGTATGTCTTGTCGGTGACTATAACAAGGTTGTTTCATGTGTTGGCTGGCTTTGCTTACTGCATAAGAGATATCTGGTCTGGTAACAGTGAGGTAGAGAAGTTTGCCAACTAGGCTCCTATAACGAGTGACATCTTCGGAGATAGGATCAGAGGATGTGGAGTGTTTCTTCGAGTCTGCCGAAATGCTTGAACGTTTGCATCCAAGTAGCCCAACTTCAATAAGAATGTCCATGCAGTATTTTCTCTGAGAGAGATGAAGTCTTTTTGTAGTGCATAGTACTTATATGCCCAAGAAATAGCGTAATTGACCAAGGTCCTTAGTGACAAACACCTTCTGGAGAAAAGTCTTGGTCTTTAGAATCCATTTATCACCATCGTCTGTGACAACCATATCATCTACGTAGACAACCAGTATAAGTGTACCACTAGTTTGTCTTCTGACAAACACAGAATAGTCAGAGGTTGTTCTCTGAAAGCCAAGGGTGCTGATTTTTGTAGTAAGTCTATTAAACCATGCTCGTGGGCTTTGTTTTAGTCCATATATTGCCTTGTAAAGTCGACATACGTACTCCCCCTCAACCTCATACCCTGGAGGTTGCATCAAGTAGACCTCATCATATAAAAATGCATTTTTCACATCTAGTTGGTAAATAGGCCATGCTTTGTTAGTGGCAATAGAAAGGATAGTTCTGATAGAGCCTATTCGTGTGACTGGTGAGAATGTCTCAAAGTAATCCACGCCATATGCCTGCATAAAACCTTTAGCCACAAGACGAGCTTTTAATCTCTCAATTGACCCGTCGGGTGTTTGTTTGGTCGTGAAGACCCATCTGCATGCCATGGGTTTAGTCCCTTTAGGGCATCGCACTAGATCCCATGTCCCTCTTGAGGTAAGAGCCTCTATTTCCTCATTCATAGCTTGGCACCAACCAGAATCCTGCAAAGCACTGTGATGGTCTCTCAGAATAGAAATGGTCATGAGAGCATCCACATATCTTCTGTCGGTTGTTGTTAAACTAGTAGTAGAAGTGAAATGAGACATATGATGTAGTGTACACTGCCTCCTTCTTCTGCGTAGAGCAATGGGAAGCTCTTCAGGATCATCCGGAACAACAGTGGAGGGGACAGTTGAAGTAGGCATATTATCATGCAATAAAGGCATAGGTAAGGGGACATCTGGTGGAATGGAATTTTGTTTTCGCTTGTAGACAATAGGTGGAGCCGGAAGATCAAGAGGAATATCAATAATAGGTTGTGTGAAGAAACTTGCCTGCTCAAAAAAGGTTACATCTACAGATATATAATAACGATGGTTGGTCGGATCATAGCACCTGTAACCTTTTTGAGTAAGAGAATAACCAAGAAAAACACATTTTATTGCATGAGGGGAGAGTTTGTCAGTGGGATGAAAGTTATGAACAAACGCAATACATCCAAAAATTCGTAGTGGTAATGGAAAAGGCAACTCATTTGGGTAGAGTAATGAGAATGGTGTAGATCCATTTAGGGATATAGATGAAAGCCAGTTGATAAGATGGACAGCGGTCAGAATAACATCCCCCCAATAGGTTTTGGGAACTTTCATCTGGGTGAGGAGGGATCGAGAAATATTTAGCAGGTGTCTGAGTTTTCTTTCAACGACCCCGTTTTCTTGTGAAGTATAAGAACATGAAGTTTGGTGGATGGTTCCATGGGATGCCAAGAAATAGAGAGATCATGTTGAGTAAATTCCAACTTATTATCTGATCGAAAAATCCGAATACCAGAGAAGAAAATATTTTTGCCATAATGAAAGAAATTCGTAATAATACTGTTAATCTCTGATAGTTCTTTTAACAGATAGACCCATGATGAACGACTATAGTCATCGACAAAAACAACGAAGTACTTATGTCCACTCAGAGTACAGACCGGATTGGGTCCCCAAATATCACAATGGACTAATGAAAAAGGAGCTTTGCGGTGAGGTTCTGAGTGAGCAGGGAAGGACGCTCGATGATGTTTCCTGAACTGACACGCCTCACACTCAAAGGGCTTGAGTGTAGAAAGTTTGGGGAACATTAAAGAGAGAGCTTTGGCGGATGGATGACTGAGGTGAAGATGCCAAAGGACAGGATCCGTAGATATAGATGCAACACCAAAAAAAGTAGAGTCAGAAGGGATATCAAGATAATATAGGTTATTCTTCTCATGTCCTCTACCAAAAGTCTATTTCGTCTGGATGTCCTGAAAATAACAACAAATATCATCAAATATCACATGCCAGTTAAGTTCCTGGCATAACTTGTGAATAGATAACAGACTAAGCAGGAAAGTCAGGAGCACAGTGCACATCGGTGAGGCAAAGATTGGAGGAGAACTCCGTAGTCCCCACAGTAGTGATAGGGGAATGTGCTCCATTAGCCACCTGGCAGTCCTCACAATAGAGGAAGGGTGTGCAGAAGTGAGAAGACTACCTTCTCCCATCAGATGAGTAGATGCATCAGAATCAATGATCCATGCAGGACTGGATGCAGAGGCAACGCTGGCAAGAGTACCTGAAGTAGTGGCTAGACTTGCAGTTGGAGTAGAGGTACTAGTGTCACTAGCAGAATTCTGTAATAGCTGATGTAGACGAGCATACTCAGATGCAGTGAAGGATGTCTGGCTATCACTAGGTGGCTGATCTGGCAAGGTTTCGACAATATCACATGAACCCTCGTATGAGGTAGTCTCGTAGGCGTTGTTGGCATTAGTAGGCATGCCAAACTTTTTCCAACATCGTTCAGAAGGATGATGCCAGTGTCCACAGTGAGTGTATGTCGGATAGCGAACGGTTGCAGGATCCCGTCCGCGTTCACGGGCGCGTCCAGCCTTCCAGCCACGACCACGACCAAAGTCACGACCGCATCCTCCTGGGTAGTTGGGCCCTCCTCTAGCAACAAGGGCAGTAGTCTCTGTAGATAGTTGTGGAGAGGGAGCATCAAGTTACTGTAGTCGACCATATATGGTCTCAAGAGTAGGTAGTGCAACAACAATCCGAAATTGGTCTTTCACAGACTTGTATTGCGGATGGAGTCTTGATAGAAAGCGATATACTTGCAATTCTGCCCGTTTACCTATATGTTTATCACAGCAAGCATGCTGAAAAATAAGGAGCTCCTCAAACATGCCTGTGAGGAGTCTGTACTACTCGACTAGAGATGTGTCGCCCTGATTTACTAACCAGATCCTTGTATAGATGTCTGAGAGTTTGGATTTGGTTGTCTTTTGGGAGTAGGCATTCTCAACGCTCTCCCACATCGCTTTTGTTGTTTCCTTGTAAAGAAGATTGGAGGCTATATTCGGGTCGACACTGTTGGTCAACCAAGTAATCACCTGGCAGTTGTCAACGTACCAGGGTTCGTAGTCTTTTTCCGCAGGCGGATCTTTGGTAAGAATATAGATCTTTCACTGGCCATCGATAAAAACTTTGAAGGATCTAGACCATAACACATAGTTCTCAAAGCCCTCGAGTTTGATAGAGGTACCTTGTATCATCATAGAAGGAGTATGGTACAGGGCCTTGGGTTCCGTAGATGCCATGATGGTCGCAAAAGTCAAGAAAAGATGACCTAGCTAGTCTTTGTAGTCCTACGTGTCATGTAGTCCTGTCAAGCCACTGGTTCAATAATCCAACAAAAGTAGATAGAGTGCGCGACTGATATGGTGCGGTAGAAGGAGAAAGAGCAGTACACAGGATGCGCGTAGACTGAATGCTGTTGGGCCAGAGCACGTAGGCAGGATCTGCGTAGACTAGACTAGGGCGTGTAGACAGGATGCATGTAGGCAGGACCTGTAGGGCTAGGGCGGCAGAGCCGTTGGAGTCGCTGGGGTCGCATGGTCGCGGTATGCTGCTGGAGACGCTAGGGCATTTGCCACAAGTGGGGCTGGAGATGCCTATGCCACGAGGCAGGAGTAGCTAGGGTAGCGGAGCTGTGCCGTTAGGGCGATCCTTATGCAGCTAGGGCGATGCCCGTGCGACACAACCCGTTAGGCAGAAGCCTCACGCACGATCAAGGGGACGCACAAGGCACCGGGGCTGGAGATCCTTCTCGCACGATTGGGGCTGGAGAGGCTTTCGCGGACAGGGCATCTAGGCTTAACGCTCGATTAGAGCTCTAGGGCCTCATGCACTAAGGCACCCAGGGAGGAGAAGCAGGGCCTCTCGCGCTAAGGCGTGTGTGATGGAGATGAATCACACGCCAGGGTATTACGCGATGGAGTCCCAAACACGGAGGAAGCACCCAGGTAGGAGAAGAGCTTCACACATGCAGGGAGAGACGAGAGATTCACGAGAAAGGAGAGGCGGCACGGGGGCTGGATGGTGAGGAAAGGAAGTAATTAGGTCAGAACACCGGTCTAAGACCACCGCTCTGATACCATGTTGAGGGTGAAAGAGGATGTTTTATTCTAGAGGTCTAGGGGTCCTTATATAGGGCAGAATCCTAGAGAGCTCAAAAAAGGGAAAAATACATAAGTGCCTCTAGTGGGGTTGCAATGATAAAATAACTAGCAATTACTGACAATTACTAACAGTTCCAATAGAGGATAAGATGCGAGAAAATCACTTAAGATGGTTTGGCCACTTGCAAAGAATGTCAACTGATACACCAGTTAGAAAATGTGAGATTTGGGATGTTGAGCTGGCTAAGAGAGGGCGAGGAAAGCCCGAGAGGTGTTGGAATGAGACAATCCAAAGGGATCTTAGTTATTTTGGATCTTAGCTCGAGAATGGCCAAAGATAGATCTGAATGAAGGTAAATAATCCATATAGCCAACCCTACTTAATGTAGAAAAAAAAGGCTTTGTTGTTGTTGTATACAATACATATATATATATATATGAAAAAAATGGAGTTGCCCCGCACCATTTTTCCATATTTTTTTATTTTTTTAAAAATATCATCTTGTATATTCATGTATATATCCCTCCAATATACCATTCGAATTCGTCAGAAATGGAAACTTCTATACTTTCCATCTAGAAAATGTAATTTTAACGGTCTAAGCATTGTTGTAATCAACATGTTCTAGATGGAGCACATGTGGGTCTCCATTTCTGACGACATTCAAATGACATATTCGATGGATATATAGATGATTATACAATTTGATATATTTCAAAAAAAATAAAAAAATGAAAAATGACTGAGGGCAGCCCCATCAAACCCAATATATACATTCTTTATATTAAAGTGCATGATTTTGCATGTTAATAAGCGGTTGCTATGAATAAGCCTACGCTTGTAGATTTGAGAAAGTATTTTTGTAGCCTTTGTATGTTAGATAAGTGGTTGGTATGGATAAGCCTGCCCGTGTAGATTTGAGAAAGTGCTTTTGTATGTATGTGTATTGTTTGGTATGGTCAGCAGGAAACGGAGTTCTGTATTCGCGTGCCATATTTTGCATGGAAGTGCATGATTTTGTATGTAGACAAAGTCTTAGGTATAAATGTATCTCTTGTTATAGATTAAGAAACTATTTACTTTTGTATGGTCCGTGGGGAAGATCGTGGGGAAGATGATTTTTGTATTGGCTATTCATATTTAAAGTGCACGATTTTATGTTTTGGATGAGTTTTTGGCATGAATGTGTCTACTGTTGTAGATCTGAAAAAAATTACAGGTGTATTCCACCTTTGGTATCAATCCTTAATTTGATTTCTTGTTCTTTTGATCTTGGGTTCAGATTTTTTGTAAGTTCTAGATCTCGGTATCTTTTCCCAACTTTTTACTTTTAAATGACTTTTTACTTTTAAATTCCAAGTTATTTCCTGATGTCAGAACATATTCTTTCTTTAATTTTGCCCTACTCAGTTTTTAAATACTACTTTGATTCTGTCCCCTACCATTTGACTATTTCCTTATCATTCCATCATTCTCAATCCAAGAAAATCTCTCTCTCTCTCTATATATATATAACATTCAATAACATATAAAAATCATTATATAGAAATTGATGGGAGACGGGTAACAAGCTGCGCCGCCAATCAAATGATTTCTGCCACGATATAACAAAAGAGGAAGAGAACCGCACTCCATATTTTACTCGAGCATCTTCAAAATTACCGCTACTCTCCAGGTCGATTTGTGGACAAGTTGTTGAATGAAAGAACACTTCATCATTGGGAGAGTTCTTGAGAAATAACACATGTCAAACATTCATCTACACGCTAAGCATGCGGACAAAGAGAGCAGACGTTTCCAGACCTTGTCGTCATTGGTCTTGTAACATTCCGGGGTTAGGTCCCCGATCCGTTATCGAGGAAAAATGACCCTGACAACTTGTTGGGTTCGGACCCTATGGATCAGTTGACAACCACCAAAAATGCTTAAGCCCAAGTTTGCAAGCAGTAATCCCCACCACTTATAAACTATACCCATACTTCGTGAGTTTTAGATGTGGTACTATATTTGAGGGTATGGGTGTTATAACCTTCCCCACTTATATTCGCAACGTCCTCGTTGCGACACGGTCCATCACTTATTCCCAGTGACAGTGGTGGTTGCACGCTCCGAGTAGCCATTTCCTCCTATCCCTTTGTAGAGGTGGCTCCACCTCTCGGGTAGTCCTTTCCACTATAAGAGGGAAATCGGCTCTGATAACATTTGTAACGTCCTAGGCTTAGGTCTCTGGTCCGTTATCGAGAAAAACTGATCCTGACAACTTGTTGGGTACAAGGCCAGATGGATCCGTTGGCAATCACCCAAAATGCTTAAGTCTAAGTTGTCAATTAATAATCCTCAGCACTTATAACGCACTCTCATACTTTGTGAATTTTAGATGTGGAACTATGTTTAGGAGTATGAGTGTTACAGGTCTCACCAAAGAAGCAATAAAGAGGAGGGAGACAGGAGCAACACAATAGAAGAGGGAAGCATAGTAATGCAGAGGAGGAGTCAAAAGGATTTGAAGGAGAATGCTCCTTTGCCTCTTTCATATCTGACCATTGATTTTGCCTCACGTCATATGTAGTCCATCCATATATTACAGCAGATTTACCTCCGCTCCCTAATCTGACACTAGTTAGAATCGAGTACCACTTGAAATAGGTCAGCGCACTCGACCCATGACCGGATAAGAATGAGCTAATGCTCAGATAGACTGCATTGTTAACTTCATTCTGTCTAAGAAACTTGGAGAAGAAATTCCAACAGGGTTCCCGCTCTGAGTCGGACGGATAATAATACATTAATTATACATAGCCAATCAAGGCTATTCAATCAGCCATTAGATCTCACTTTGTTCACTGCAGTAAAAACCTGCTCCCCATATGTGAAATCTGATGAAAGGAACTGTTCCTAGCTTCCAATTGGATCTCATCCAATTCTCCAACGTTGATTCAAACACAAGGAACAACTCTGTTATTGATATCAATCCCCGTACAAAATATCTCACATTTTATCCAAATCACAGCATAAAGACATCAGATGAAGATCCACCTTCAAGATGCCAGTCCCTCGGCCGGCGTCGTCCTGAAGGACCGGTGGATCCTCCGCAGGACGTCCTCGTCCCGCTCCCAATCCAGCCTCGGCGCCTTCACGAAGTGCGCGTAGAGCTTGTTCCTCGCGCACGTCACCGATATCAGCCCGTGCTCGCCTGTCCCGCCGGCGATCTCGTACTCGTAATACACCTGCCCTCCCTCCTCCCTCCTCTCCGACGAGGTGACGCTGTCAGCAGTGGCGATGAGGTCCTGGAGCTCCACGTCGGACAGTGCGAGGTTATCGAGGACGGCCTCCACCGGGGCGAGGGAGCGGAAGCCGGCGAGGTACGTTAGGTACTCCTTCTCGGACTTCTTCCTGGGGTTGAAGAACTCGCTGTCGGTGCCGTTGGTGCCCTTCTCGACCTTGGAGACGAGGCGCTCCTTCCAGCCGTCGGGAACCTCGTAGGTATACTCGGCGGTGTCCTTCTTGCTCTGGTTGCCGCCGTACCCGCCGTAATTGGCGGCACTGGAGGCGGTGCCGTAGTAGACGAAGAAGGGGTCGGGGGAGGGAGAGGCGAGGAGGGAGGACGGGGAGAGGAGGATCGAGACGGCGGCGGCGGCGGAGACGAGGGTGGCAGAGAGGGGTTTGGGGATGGGGAGGAGGAGATGTGGGGGTTTGGGGCTTGTGGCGGTGGCTGTGGCGGTGGGGAGGCGGAAGGCGGCGGCGGGGGAGAAGATGGTGGCCATTGATGGGGGGAGGGGTGTGTGGCGGGAAATAATTGGATAGGACTTATCCACGGTTTGGATGATGGAATGGATGTCGTGGAGATGAGAGCATATCTCAATAGGTGGCTACTGAGCCTCCAAATTTGGGTGGTGGAAAATGGATTTGAAAATCCCATTTTACTCGTCATTCAAATCAAAGCTAAATTTTAATAAAAAAAGGGACTTTTACACTAGTGTCTTTCCAAGTTTCTATAAATACTCTTGTGCTCCAACACTTGTACCCCTGTATTCTTACAATATTATAGTACTCTCCTCTTGGTAATGTAATATAGGGGCAAAAGTGTAATAATGAAATGACAATATTGTATATTTTGTAAGAACTAAAAGCACAAGTATGGATGCAAATACGGATGCGGGTGTTATCATATCCTTATCTGTTTTTTATTATGAATAAAGATGCAGATATTGTCATTGACGGATATAAAAATTATGTTACCAATAGCCTAAACAATAGATATTGATCACATACGAATAATGTTAGATATACTCCATAGATAAGTTTAAATATACATATATTGGATGGAATACACATGATATAAGCATAATAAATGTTCTTATATTGTAATAATTATACCAAATACAATGAAAGAAAGTATAAAGTTATTATATATTGTTAATCTACACCAATATTTATATATGTAAATAGATACACAGATATGGATACAGATGTTTGTGGATGTCAATGTGATATCTATATCCGTATCTATTTTAAAATAGATAGGGATACATATGTCAAAATCTAAATAAAATGGATATGTTGACAGATCGGATACGGATATATCGTTATCCATTTGCATCCTTAGATAGAAGTGGTAATGCAACAAAAGCTGGAGCATGTGTATTTGCAAAAACTCTTAAGGCTCGTCTGGTTGTCATGTTACCTCTGGGTGATTTGGTCCCCCCAGGTTGGAATTAGTTGTATGAGCCCCATTTTTTTGTTATAATATTTGTAACCATGTATAAAAAATAACAAATAATATATTACAAAAATAGAACAGTTAATATAACACATAATCAATGTGACATCACATCACATTTATCATTCAAATCATCTTAAACCCTCTTAACCATCCAAACAATTAATATTCATAGAATGTTACTCCAAACCAAACAAATCCTTACATGCACATGTCAAAATCCCTTGAATATCAAAACCTTGAAACGCAGCAAAAAGATCTAATCTTTTGTTATAAACTCTAAACCGTATATTTTAGTACTCTTGTTATTAGATTTCGAAGTTTACCCTGATTGGAAAATGAGGGCATAGATGAAATCTACTGTATATATGTACAATTTAACCTAAATTACACAGCACTATAAACCCATTTAAATGATGTACACAGTTAAAAGTGGATCTCCCCCTAGGATTAGATTTTTTCTAGAAATTTGAAGGATCAGATTAAAATGAACAACAGATTAAAATGAGAATGTTTGGACAATAGAAACTATATAGAGGATAAGCAATTTATTGCTATAGTGAATAAATGTATTCTGCCTCGTTCTCTCAAAGGCCGTTCGTTTGGGAGATTACCTTCCAAAACTCATTTCTCTACCTCTTTTATGGGGTCCACTCTCTCTCCATCAAAAAAATATATATAATATCACCATGTTATCTTAAAATTATAAAATACTCAACTTATACTCACTATTCAAAACTTTAGTACAATTACATCACAACAAATACCCATTTTTTCAAATTTCAATACAATCACATCACAATAACTATCTATTTTTTCAAATTTCAATACAATCACACCACACAAACCTTTTCAACTCCAAACTCACCAACCAAACACCAAAACACACAAAAAAAGTTACCCTCCTCCGGATAACCCACAAACCAAACGCACCCCTTATTCATCGATGAAGTCCAGTTTCATAATAAGCAGTCCTGCAGAGGCACAAGTCATTGTTACCGCCATAATGCCATTATTAAAATCGATGTAGCATACCCCTAAAATTTTGATATTAATAAAATCAACAATATATAACATCATACAGTTAATCGGGAATTGTTCATCAAAACTTTCAATTACATATATCATATCAATAAAACTAATGTTGCAATTTAACAAATTATAAAATATCTCTGGCAATGTATTATCATGCTGAAATGCATGTCTCAAAATATCACTTTTTAATTCCTGGACTTCGTAGACATTATAATTTTTGTTTAATTGATCCCCTTGTTTTCCTTTCCTGATTAGAAAGTGTGCAATAAAATAAAACTTGCACTAAAATAAAGGGTAAATTGCAAAAAAAAGACCTCAAATATGCATGGACTAATTAGAGGTCACATTTTTCAAATGTAACACAAGAGAAGCACGATCTTCTTTTTGTCTTAAATGCATGCCTTTGTAAGCTTCTACGACCCATATATGTCAACGTTGAACCTCGATGTTGAAAGTTCAAACTCATCTTTGTTACATTGAAAAATGAGATCTTAATTGGAAATCGATACATAAATTAAGCTCTTTTTTGTAATTTACCCTAAAATAAATTTGTCATGAAAATGGATTGTTTATTTTAACATTTTGATTTTTGTACACAATATACAGGCATGCATACATAATTAAAGGAGTTTTTATCACTTGTGCACTTCTTAATTTATGCAATATCAATTATATCCGACTATTTTTTATAATTATCAATTATACCCCTAACTTCTTACAAAATTTACAGTCATGCATTTTTGTTAAAGTAAAGTAGGAGCATAAGCCACATAACTGTTATCCATTTCTTGGGCAAAGTCTCCCAACTATATTTCCAAATAGATTGGTTATCCGCCGGCCTAGGTCCCAGGTCACTCAAGTGGGAGAGCCGTGTTATGGGTGACCTTATTGCACGGTTCGGAGAGCACTTGTCTAAGTGATGCAAGTGAACGTGTACGAAAAAGTTGTCGTCAAGTTTCATTGTTCGTTCTGTCGCCAAGAAAGTAGAGGGAGGAAGAAAGAAGGCAAAAAGAGCAAAGGACTCTTTCCGCCCAAGCGCATCCGACGCCGGACTTTTCCAGTTAAGAAAGCAAGGAAAGAAGGCATGAGAAGACCCTAATATTATAAAAATGAAGGAGCATAACTGATTTTTGAAAAAATAAGAAGGGAACAAGTGATACAAACCCTAATTAAAGAGGTCAAATGCATAATTTCAATTGCCGTAGTAAAATATTGCACAATATGATACAAATATGAATGGTAATTGAAAAAAAATTCCAAATGTGCATCGATTTTTAATTAACGACCTTAGTTTTAATATGTCACAAAAAGGTCTGAATTTTCAACAAACTTTGGAGTTTAACGTCGTCATATAAAGGGACTGTGAAGGCTTATAGAAGCATGTATTTATGTATTTGAAACAAAAAGTAACATCAGACCCTTATTTGTCACATTTACAAAATGAGATCCTGATTGAAAATGGACTAGTAGTTGGAGAACTTTATTGTAATGGGATTTTTACCGGACAGACCCTTTAAACTTTTTAAATTACCTCTACAACCTTTTACACAAAGTAATTACCCTATCGACCCTACAAATTACCCCAAGAATCTCACGAGCTTCAAACAGATTACCCGGAGGGTTCATGGAGTAAGAATTGGCAAGTTTAAAGTATCAAGGGTGGAATTAAGATGTTTCAAAGATTGTGGTGGTAATTGACAACGTTTATAGGGTCTATCCGGTAAAAATTCCTATTGTAATTTACCATACTCCTCAACTTTCACCTAGAACATTGTGTACCCATCATCATACGACACGTGCTGTCCGCGACGGCAAGGAGGCGCGTCCTCCCCGTACTCGGCGCAGCAGCTCCACCTCCTCTTCCAGTTACCTCTCCCGGTGTTCGGCCTACGCCCCTCCTCGTTCCACCGGTAGACGATCACGCCGCTGCGGTCGCTCCACTCACCGTCGATTCCCTGGTGAGGCGGCGCCAGCGCGAGGAGGCCCCTCTCTCCTGGGCATTTCGTCGAACAGTTTGGTGGGGGCATAAAACGAGGTGGGTCAAAGAAGATTAAGCTGCGAGGGTTTACCTGTGGCGTGGCCGTGGAAGGCGCAGGCGGTGGGGGAGTTGAGATCGGGGTCGTAGAGGCGGTGGCACCGGAGGCATCGGCGGAGAGATGGAGTTGGGGTGGGTGTTGGGTCCGGGGAGTGGTGGGCGACGAAGTATCGGGGTGGTCTAGGAGAAGAGGAGACGAGGAAGGAGGTGAAGGGGAGAGCCATGGGGGTTTCTTGGCCTCGTGACGCCTACTTCGGCAATGATACATTTTGATATGGGATATTTACACCCATAACTTTGAGTAACTTCCTAATTACCCCAGGAACCCTCCATAATCATGAATTACATTCAGGACCTTGAGTAGTGATTAACTCTTACACTCATAACCTCGAGTTAACTTCTATCAGCTTTTCCATTAAATATAACCGTATCCGTCAAGTATTTTACATTTTAAACCCTTTATATTTCTATTATTAAAAAATAGATCCCTTCCTCCTCACAACTACCTCCCCTCGTCAAACCTCCTCCTTCCCTTCAGTCCGCAAGCCCCCCCTGCCCCTTCTACCCGGCCGCTTCCACCCCCGCAAACTCCAGCCCCTGCCCTCGCCTGCAGATCCAGCCAGCCTCCTCGCACGCTCCAGCCCCTGCCCTCGCCTGCAGCTCCAGCCAGCCTCCCCGCAAGCTCTAGACCCAAGCGCAAGCTGCAGCCGTCGCCCATCCCCCGCGCGCACCCGCAAGCTGCAGCCGCGCCCCCACCCCCGCGCGCGCGCCAACAAGCCGCCCCCCTCCCCCGCAAGCTCTAGGCCCCCACCCTGCTGCAGAACTCCCCTACCCGGTTGCGCCTGCAAGCTCCAGCCCGCCTCCCCGCCCAAGCCCCAACACCCCCCTCCCCTGCATGCGCGCCCGCAAGCTCCAGGCCCCCCATCCCGCGCGCGTCACAAGCTGCAGCTGCCCGCTCCCCCGCGTGCGTGCCCGCGTGCGTGCCCGCAAGCTCCAGGCCCCCACCCTGCGCATGCCCACAAGCTGCAGAACACCCCCTCCCTCCCCCGTTGCACCCGCAAGCTCCAGGCCAGCCTCCCCTCTCGCCCGCAAGCTCTAGACCATCTCTCGCGCGCCCTGCAGCTGCCCCCTGTGCCCGCAAGCGGCAGCCGTCCCCCCCTCCTCTGCGCGTGTGCTGCAAGCTCCGGAGCCCCCACCCCGCGTGCGCCAGCAAGCTGCAGCAGCCCCCCCTCCCCCGCACGCGTGCCCGCAAGCTCCACGCCCCCTCAGGTCGTATCTCTCCACTGCACACACCTCCGCCCACCTACCCCTGTCGCTGCCTGCCGCCCCCACCTGAAAGCTTCATGATCGATCGAACCCACCTACTCCTCTTCTTCCTTTCTTTTTATTTTTATTTTGATTAATCTCAACCGTTAGATCGGGAATTATGTTTAGACTAACTCGACTATCCGGTTGAGTTAATGAACTAAAGTGACGGAAGGTTATAGGTGTAAAACAGAGCGGTTATTCAGGGTTCTGGATGTAATTCGTGATTATAGAGGGTTCCTGGGGTAATTACGAAGTTACTCAGGGTTATGGGTGTAAATATCCTTTTTGATATTTATTTGGGAGTAAATTACACCAAAGTATCTGAATTATACATCCGATTTTAATGTCGGAAATTTGAAAGGTAACAATGTGGTATCTGATTTTTTACGATTTATCTTGATGTAATCCTTGATTATTCAAAATTAACTGATTGTTTATCTTTCTAATCTTAAGTCACAACAAATGAGAACCATATTGAGACAAAGATTAAAATTGATTACCATATTATTACCTTTTAAAATTCAAATATAACATTGAAATCATATGTATAATTCAAAGACTTCTGTGTAATTTACTCTTTATTTCGTGATCAATTAAATTGTCTACTTGAAAGATAACATGTTCATATTCATTAGTCACATCATGCCTCCTCTTTTCCTTTCACAAAATTATTTTTAGATTATGAGGAGCAATTGTCTCTAAGGATGCTCTTCTACAATGCCAGGGTTAGGACTGTGAAATTACCAATATATTCCTTGTACAATGACAATTTTCAAGATAAAAGTTATGAAATGGATCGGTGGAGTTGATTTAACACATACATCAAGAGACAATCTGACATTTACAAGACATTATAAACATCTACTATTGGATTAAATTAAGATAGTGCTTATAGGATGGATGGATGCAGGGATTGTGGATCACAAGCCACGGTAGGCCCTTTGTATAGGCCGAATTAAGCTTACAAGAATCTAAAGTATACCCATCATAATTGAAACAAATAAAATTAACATACCAAGTTTGTTTATAATTCAATATAGAGTTAATGGAGAACTTTATAATTGCCTACCATGTTAATTGATTTAGATTTTAAAGCGATACAAGATTGTAAAGTTGGTCGAAAAGTCGAATATGCCATCCATTTATTGTAAATTATTGTAAAAGTTTTTGTTTGATGTCTCACATTTTATTAAGGAGAAAGTAAAATAAGTTAAATGAATAGGAGTAAATTTGAAAAAGACAAAAAGTTAGAGGATTCATTTACAAGCTACAATTATCTTGAATTATAGTCAACTTTATCACTTTTAATTTTTTTCATTTTTCTTGTACTCTATTAGAGTGTGAAGTTAGTGCTATTATATTTATGTATCTTTTTTTATAAATTTGTGGAATTAGTTTTCTGAACATGTATTTCTGAATGGATTTTAGCTTATGCAAATTAATGTAAGAATATGCTACTCATCAAGAGGTATGTTGCTTTAAAGGCCACAGGCTTAAAAGATATAATTCATTCACTCATGTGATATGCATATAGAAATAATTTTTGTCACGGTGCAATTTCGTAATAGAAGTAAATTTTTGATTTGATTGCTATGCCATAGGATAGAAATTTGTTTTTTCATATTTGATCTATATTTCTGCATTTTCCACGATATCATGATTCAACCTCTCTTCAATATCCTTGGAGACATGTCATATTATTAGTTTCTTTTAATGGCAAGTCCTCCTCACTTGTCATGCAACATGTCACCACAACAACAACCTTCTCTTTCCTCCCCATCTACCACCGCCACCACTTATGCCATTGCACCATACAACCGCCATTGCAATCACTTGCGCCACGTCTACTGCTTCACCACCACACCACCTCCACCATGTCGTCGCACCACCATCGCTCGAAATTGTAACCAGTTGCTTACAACCATTATCGTCGTTGTCATCGCCCATCGTTCGTAGTTGTCCCATCGCCATTGTGCACACTGCTACACACTCACACCATCACTGCCACCTATAAAATGGGAGGTGGAGTTGTCCTCATCCTCGATATATATATATATATATATATATATATATATATATATATATATATAGAGAGAGAGAGAGAGAGAGAGAGGGGGGGGGGATAGGGAGTATGCACCCAGATGTATGTAATTTTACATGCACCCGGGCTTATAACTTTCACATTTTTTAACTTTTTCGAAAATTATCACCATGCATATTCATCTATAAATCCCTCCAATATTTCATTCGAATTCATCAGAAACAAAGACTCCTATGCCCTCTATCTAGAACATGTAATTTTAACGGTCTTAGAATTGTTGTAATCGACATGTTGTAGATGGAGGGCATAGGAGTCTCTGTTTCTGATGAAATTCGAATGAAATATTGGAAGGATATATCGATGAATAACATGGTGATAATTTTCAAAAAACTTAAAAAAGGTGGAAGTTATAAGCCTGGGTGCATATAAAATTTCATGCACCTGGGTGCATACTCCATATATATATATATATATAATAATATATATATATATATATATATATATATATATAGGGAAATTATCCAATGAGCCCTGTGCCCATTTGAGATAAGATGAGCCCACTCATTTTTTACCATTATTTCATATCTTTTTGAGCTTAATAGATATTTGTTTACAAGTGTTATATCATATTCTTACTACTAGTAACTATTTTCAGGGAAAAAAATCTTAAATTCATACAAAATGATTGTATCATTATTTGTATTACTAGTCTCATTTTTATTCTTACTAATGACCATTTCTTGTAAATCTAAGATCTTCTTTATATGAAAATAGTTACTAGTAGTAAGAATATGATATAACAACTGTAAATAAATAAGCATTAAACTCAAAATGATGGAAAATATTGGTAAAATTTGAGTGGGCTCATCTCATCTCAAATGGACACAGGGCCCATTGGATAAGCCCCCTATATATATATATATATATATATATATATATATATATATATATATATATATATGGGACCTTTCAATTGAGGTGGGGGCTTTTCTGAAATTGCAATGGCCACTGTGAATTTAGTAAAAACTCTACAACAGTTTTGTAAAAGTATAAACTACAAATTGTAAAAAAATAAATTTTGTAAAATATACTATCTGAATTTAAATTAACATTTCCATCCAATATAATAATATTTTCATAATTTTATTTCACTATACATGTTGTGTTAATATTTATTGTTATATGTATGAAACTAGAAATTGTAAAATATATTGGAAAGATGCCTAAATTGAGGGTGACTCACTATATATATGGTGAGACCCCGTCTCATTTGAAGTTTCTCCTATATATATATTATGATTTAGTGGGGCTGCCCTCTGGGGGCAGCCAACATGGTTGTCTCGTCCCCTATTTTCGGCATTTTTTTTAAAACTATGACCATGTATATTCATCCCTATATCCCTCCTATATGCCATTCGAATTTCGTCAGAAACAGAGACTCCTACGGCCTCCATCCAGACAATCATTTTTTAACGATAACATGATTTGTTAAATCGTCACTATCTCGATGGAGGCCGTAGGAGTCTCTGCTTCTGACGAAATTCGAATGGCATATGAGAGGGATATATGGATGAAATTACACAGTGATATTTTTCAAAAATAAAAAAAACATCGAAAATAGGGGGCAAGGCACCCCAAAAATCCATATATATATAGGGCCCTTCCAATGAGGTGCACATTTCCGTGGACCAAGGAAAGCCACTCATAAGGATCGTATGATGGAGATCAAATGTCTAGGATTAAAACCAACATAAAATCACTAAGAGTGGTTTTTGAACTAACTACTTTCCTAAAATTAAGGAAATGAATGAGCGTTTGAATTTTAAAAACTAAACTTTTAAAAAATATGTACCATGTTCAAATAAATTTTTCAAAAATGATAGAGTTAATTTGAATTATTTAATTTAATATATTCCATATTTGGAATATGATCTTACTGTATACATTCGACCTAAAGGTTACCAAAGAAAGACTATCTCTAAAGAACATATGTAATAAAACTCAGGAGATCGTTTTGTTTACTTTAAAATACTAAGATTTACAAAAAAAAAATAGTACAATACAAAACTATTGTAAAGGAATACAAAAAATCTGCATTCGTACGTGAAATTAATGACATATGTTACAAATTGTTACAGTTAAATACAAAATAACTTAGCTTATTACTAAAGATAGGGAAAGTAACACAATATCTAAATAATTTTTTAAATTATGTTGCTTTAAATAATTAGAGGAAAACTTTTAATATATAAAAAAGAAAAAAATGATAAAAAAATATATTACTTTACATTTTCAGTACTTATTATACAAAGAATATTTCTAAAAAAGCCATTATTCAAAAGAAGATATGTCGAGCACTTGATAGTTATTCCATTTAAAATAAAGTTACTTGAATTTACAAAAATATTGGTATGATACAAAACCATGATAGAGTATTACAAAACCTCAGCGTTAGTAGCAGAAAATAATGATAAATATTTTACAAATTGTTACATTCAATTACAAATTTAGTTAGATAAATACTAAAAATGTTTAAATTAAGACAATATCTGAAAGAAGTATTTTATAGATGTATAATAAAATAAGATTAGCAGAATTTTTTTTTATACAGATAAGAAATCAATCATTAATAAATGCGTTTTATATTTATATTTTTTTATATATATTATACATATAAGATTTTAGAGTTGCAAATTTAACATTGAAAATGAAATATCTTTAAACATGTTTGAAATACTTATGTGTATATTTTACATTTTAACAATGTAATATACAAACATGAATTAATTATTACAAACTTGATATCAGAAACTGAAAAAAAATCAATGTTAACAGATACTAGCATATGTAACATAGAAACATGAATATAAAAATAACAAAAAAATATTTTATCATAAATTTTTATAATTTAATTATGTATTAAGTAAATTTATTCAAAAATATATAAAAAGCATTGTAATTAGAATGATACATTACAAAGTTATATAATGAGAATGAAATTATAAAAAAACTTTGAAGAAAGCGATATATATTATATGAAGAGAATGGAGAGAATAAAAACTTATTGAAGGTTAAAAAGGATTTTGTCTACTACTGACAAAATACCAATAATAAAATTGTTATACAATGTTATGAAAAATGTATTATATGAAAGATCTATAATACTTTAAATTAAATTTAAAATGAAACATTATAAGAAGGATGTAGCTATCGAACCTGGAGATGTGAGACTGCTACAGGCATTGTCGAAAGAAGAACGAAGGAAAAATTCGAAATTTGAGATTATAGGGATATCTATGAATACCATGTTTCTATTTTTAGCTATTAAATGTTGCTTTTAAATGGTGACTTGACAACTCTATAAATATATCGACGAAAAATACTTAAAGTATTAAAATTATAGAGTATAACTCCGTGACTTCCGCATGCGGTAAATAGGAAAGAAAAAGCTAAATTACGAACCCCCTGCGGTGAAGGCGATTGGGATTCAAAACCCTAGAGGGTTTATCTTCTACGATCATCAACGACAAAGGTTGCGCTGTGACGTCGACAATAGTGTGAGTTTCTGAGAAATATATAACCATGTCAGACATACATCTCGATTAAAATCTTATGTATATTTGTTACTCTTTGGTTTCCCAGAAAAATATCGTCTACTTCGATCATGTAGAATAATATTGTTGACAATTAAATGTATATGATGGATTTTTACATCATCATCTTTTTGTGTTCATTACAAATTATTATGAAAAATATTAGATTTAACAAAGTCCTAAAATTTATCTACCATAGATATAATCATGCGCGAAGATGATTAAAATAGGGTAACTTTTGAAGAACAACTTTATTATGTGATGAAGAGACTTATAATATATAATGCAAATCTTTATCATTAGAATAATAGACCACTTCCATTTGATAATGATGAAACACATCAATTTTTTGTTGAAGCAAAGTTTTGAAGACGTGAGCTGTAGCGATTCGGACTTTGATGGAATAAAGAGAAAAGACAAAATGGTTGAAGATTTAGCAGGTAATTCTTCTGAGGATGATAGACTGAATGAAGCTGTTGCATCCAACAAATCACTTTCATTTGTGATGAAAGACACATTGATTATAATATAAAACTTATTTTTTACATGTCTTTTAAAAAAAATATTCTTTTAATTAATTGAAAAATACAGTAAAGGGTATAAGCCCAAGAACTAAAACAGAAATGGCAGATGAGGCTACTGATGAATTCATGAAAAAGAACTATGGTAGTGAGTTGATTATATCTATTTTTTTTGAAATTTTTAATATTTATTTTTTGTTATGTTTTGCATTTTTATATAAACTTTATTCAAACAAGCTCTTAAACTTTTAAAGGTAAGGGATAGATCAAGCATAGATGCTTTATAGAGCATTTTGTGCAATTCATCGATGCCCACGGGACAACACTGAAGCAACAATCACTTATTAACAAGACGACATTTTCCAAGTTAATTAACATTAGAAAGGTGGATATATAGAGGAGAAATCTGCAGTGGATTGTGGAACAATATCAAGAAGGTCGGCAATTTAGAATTGGAAACATGGTTTTGAACTTCAGTGATGAGGACGTAGGAGCTATATTGGGAATACCAAGCACAGGTTTTACGGTATCTGTAAGAGGGCGCACCTCCAATGGAAGAGCTTCATTTCAGAAGAAATATTTGAATCTAGAATGGTTTTCAATATGAAGCAATTAATCAACATTTTAGTGGATTTTTACAAAAGAGACGATGATGACTCATTAGTTGTGTACGTGTGTCATCCCTAATATTGTTCATATTTTCAACATTCTTGTTTCCAGATTGTGGATATTCTTTTCTTAAAGATTTACTCCATTAGTTGAGTCTTTGGAAGATATCAGATTTTTTTAATTGGTCAGATGCTGTTGCAAAAATGATATTGTTTAACATGGAAGGCGTATTGCATAGAATACATCAAAGGAGACAGGGATCGTCAAGAATGACGCTTGGCTATCTTACAGGATGTGTAGCATGTCTATACGTAAGCAAACACTTTATTATTGAGTTATTTATATAAAATGTTGCTAACTAATATTTATTTTTTATTTATAACAGGTTTGGATGTTGGAATACTATTGCAAGGATTTGTAGTAAGCAGAGATCTACGTCCAAGGATAAGAAAATGGGCATGATCAATAAAAGGATTGTCAAGGCATCTTGCTTCACTCACAAATGAACATGTATATATGATTTAAAAACTACAATTGTTTATACCTAAAATTAATAAGATATATTACATAAATTATTTTATAATCCTTGCAAATGAAATAATACATAACTTATATTTGACGATTGAAATGCTGACAGATAGTAGGAGGACTACATCCACAAAAAAATGAGATCTTTAAAATCGGAGCCGACGAATATGTTTTCCCATATGAACGTTTCATTCTAAACGGGTTCGCAGTTAGAAGGCCACAAATAAACATCTGTGCATGAATTAAAGTACCTGAAGATGGGCCTGCTAGACGAGGGAGATACAAGAAGGGTGCATTCCATATTATAAAAACTGAAAATTCAGAAACAAATATTCGTGCTGGAAAAGGAAATGAGAAGCAGTGCATGTCTGAAGAATTCTCCAAAGAAATTGACAAGTTGCAGCAAAAGTTGGAAGAGCTGCATGAAATACAACAAGAAAAGGATGTAAGAATATCTTCTTATGAAATTCTACAAAAAAAGGTTAGTAAGGGAGAATGAGGATCTGAAATGTAAACTGCATAAAGAAAAAACAGATGAAGAAGAGAAAGGAAGCAATGAAGAAATGAGAATGGAAGGAGAAAAATGAGTTTGATGTTATTGAGCAAAAGAATTCATATGTGGAGGAAAACAATGCTGAAATTGTTGCCAAGTTTGAGACGGAAAAGGAAGGTGCATGTAAAATCACTAAAAAAATTGTGTTCCATGTTTTGATCTTGGAATTGAAGAGCATGAATCAATTGTTACCGAGAAAAATAAGTACACACCAAGGAAAAAAAGGAAGGAAAGATCTGCAGTGAATCCTAGCTCTTTGACAAGACGAGTGAAAGAGAGAAATGCAGCTAAACGAGATGCAAAGAAGACGGAAGTAATTGTTGCCAATGAAACTGACTACGAGGTATGTATTTGAAATAGATTTATAAACACACAATAAATGATACACGTTCTTGAATATATATGACACATATATACCGTTAATGTTATTTATGCAAATTGGACTTGTAAATAAATTCAGTATCTTTGTGATCCTGCGACTGATTTCATCGGGTATGATTACATAAACGAGGATCAAAAGTCATTGATTCAAGATTTTCTAAGAGACCCGAATGACAAGTAAGTAAACATTTAAGTTATAGAACATGTTTTGTTGAAATATCTAATAACAGAACAATGTTATGTTGATCAAAATTGCAGGTTTAACGCAACATACTTTACATCTATTGGTATTTTTTGCAAAGGAAAAGAGATCCATCATTTTTTTATATGAAAAAATGATAGAAGACAACGTAATTTTATCATTTACATCAAATTTTTAAATATATCAGGAAAAATATTAATGTTATGATTACTTGAATTACATTTTTTGGAAATGTACATGGATGTTCTAAGACACAGATATTGTAGCGGTGACATGATTCCATTCCTATTCATGCCTATTTACAAGATGGTTAACAAAAAAATATCACATAAGATTCTCTATATATATTAGATAACTAACGTCTTCTAAATGCAGCAATATTTCATAAATACGGTTGATCGAGCTACGGAAGGAGAGATTAATCAGTTGGACAACCTTTATGAAATGGAAGAGGAAAGGCTGGTGGGATTGGCAAAGGTTTTCACAGTGATTCATACGAAAAATCACTGGCATCTTTTGATTACAGACTTCAACGCAAGGAAATTTTATGCCTCCAGTGCAATGAGAGGATCGAGACTTCACAAGAAAGATGCTCAAAAATGGGTAGGTGTCATTAAACTATATAGTTATTGAAAACATTTTATAGTTATGATAATTTTTAACAAGCTATAATTTATTTTAGCATGGTTGGATGTGCAAATGCTTCGGGATGAATTTGATGGACGAAATAATGAATGACTAGGAGATAATATATGTTGTTGACAACCCACAATAACCTCCTCATAGTTTGTATTGCGGGGTTTACGTGATGAAGACAATGGAGTACTTGTGTGAAGGAAGAGCTTTCGATTTCAACTACGAAGACATTCCGAGGTTCATGGCAAGGATAGCATGTACTCTGTTAACATGTGGCCACGTGGGTAATGCAATTTGAAAGTAATTTAAGGCTAGTGGATGTTCCTTTTTATTTTGATTAAAAGACTTTGAAACATTTTGTAGGAGATAAAGTGTATTGTTGTTTGGTTTTTGAAACATTATTTAGTAGATTGTAATTAGAAACAACTCCTAGAATAATGCCTTTTGTTAGATGGTTTATGTTATTTAATTTTCATATTTCAGACATGTTATGACTTTTATGTAATATCTTTTGTTTGCAATATATTGTGATAAATCCTAATATAATTCTTGATGCGGCTGTCAGGATATTCAGATGTAAAATTAGCATAATTTGAATGAGGTAAGTGTTGGAACATACTTTTCAATATAGAAATTACATCAGTAAGTCAGAAAGTTGTGTTAACAGACAAATGATATATATTTGAATAATACCGAAGAGTATCTGCTAGATACATCATTTGTATAGTAAGAAATATGCATTAGTGGTTGATTTTGTAATAAATGGAAATACTATAAAATTGTTTATATGAGAAAGCGATCATTGCTGCTTACTTTAGATTAACATTATCGAGTATAAAGTAGATAGCAGAAGCTCCGACATAACGATAGAAATACTCAATACCAGTCTGATGTTGAAGGAGTTTTATTTGAGGGACAGTTCCTATAATCATGACCAACATTGAACTTCATACATGCTTTTGCACTGTCTGCCTCTATTTTTTCTTGATTCGTGTTGTGATATTTGCCGACTGCAAGACCCTTTAGATTAACATTATCGAATATAAAGTAGATAGCAGAAGCTCCGACATAACGATGGAAATACTCAATACCAATCTGATATTGAAGGATTTTATCTGAGGGACAGCTCCTATAATCATGACCAACATTGATCTTCATACATGCTTCTGCACTGTCTGCCTCTATTTTTCTTGATTCGTGTTGTGGTATTTGACAACCGCCAGACCATTTAGGTCTTCCTCCTCTTCCACTTTCTTGTTCTTAGCAGTAAGCGGAACAAGTACATGGTTATTAATATCATGCGATTCCAAATGACATTTGATCGTTAAATACATTTGATAATCTTTTTTTGCATTTGAACTTTGAACTTCTTCAAACAATTTCACAAGCTTCGCTTTGTCAAGGAAAAAATTGTCATCATATTATAAGCTGCATTCAACCAAAATCTGAGAGCATATATTATATAACACTATTAAATTCATCGATATTGAATTCAAATGGACACATACATAGTAAAAAGATGATGACAAGATGATATTATCATCTAACGAACAAAAATGAAATAAGAACAACAAAAACACAAAATGAATATACATTGTTTGAATAATATCAGGAAATACAATCAAAATAAAATAATTCACGACCCTAGTTTTACAATAAATAAAGCTGAAAATTGAGTTAAATCATCAGTCTATATTTAGGAATGACTGCAACTATGTGATAATCCATATCAAAGAAGGAATGCCTGCAAAAAAAATACGATAAATACATATAATTGAAGAAAAAATTTTTACCTAAGTATCATAACAGAGAATTTAACCTCGTACTTCTATGATAAATCTGAAACTAAATGTCCTGGATCATCACTGTAGTAAAAATTGAGAGTGTTATAAAAAGTCTAAATAACATTAACATGAAATATAATGTTTAAAACTCCATACCAGTCTGATGTTGAAGGAATTATGTATGATCAATCTGAAACTGAATGTCCCGAATCATCATTGTAGTAAAAAATTGAGAGTATTATAAAAGTCTAAAAAATATTAAAATGAAATATAATGTTTAAAACTCCATACCAGTCTGATGTTGAAGGAATTTTGTATAATTAGTCTGAAACTGAATGTCATGAATCGTCACTATAGTAAAAATTTAGAGTGTTAAAAAAGTCTAAATAACATTAAAAGGAAATATAATGTTTATCATACCAGTCTGATGTTGATGGAATTTTATTTAAAGGGCAGTTCCTAGAATCATGGCCAACATTGTACTTCATACATGCTTTGCATTGTCTGCCTCTATTTTTTCTTGATTCGTGTTGAGATATTCGACGACTGTCAGACCCTTTAGGTCTTACTCCCCTTCCACTTCCTTTTGTCTTAGCAGTAAGCAGAACAAGTACATAGTTGTTATTATCATGCGATTCCAAATGAGATTGATTGTGCAATACATTTGATAATCTTTTTTTTGCATTTAAACTTTGAACTTCTTCTAGCAATTTCACAAGCTTCGCTTTGACAAGAAAAAAATGTCGTCATAGTCTAAGCTGCATTCAGCCACAATCTGAGAGCATAGATTGTTTAACTGCCCAGACCTTTCATGTTGTGGATTTTGGTTGTAAATTGGATAATTAGCAGATCTCTTTATGTTTCAGGTCCATCGAGGAAGAATGAAAGAGCTTGGAAGAAATACATCGCCTCTGAACTTGATAACAACAAGTATGTGCCTGTAATGTATTCCTTGAAATTGTATTTTTTTGCATTCACAAAAAAGATAATCATACTGTTGACATTGAAATACCAATCTATCTCTTATACTATTATCATTGGAAGATTGTTTGTAACATGATAATCCATCTTTAATTTCAGAAACACGAACATTCAGCATCATTAAATCCTTTAATTCTTTCTGAAATTTGTAAAAAAATCCTTTCCGTATAAACATCAACCAGTTGTTCTTCCAAAGTTCATTTGGTTCTTAACATAGGCCTTCTCATCTTTGAATCATGGTCCATATCATTCTCACATTTTCTTAATCTTTGAATGGCTATCTGAAATCTGAAAACAAACTCTAAAAGATTATTCTATTTAGTAATAGAATTGTGTAAAAACAAGTTCATACTTTCACTTCTTTGAGTGCTACACATCCCAGCAAAGAATGTATCGTTCGTATATACATCTATCAATTTATGTCTTATCTCATACTTCTCTGACAACCATTTATTCTCGAGCAATCCAAACTCAGAAATGGTTGATGACCAACCAAATTCAAAATGATCAATAGAGCCACTCCGCCAAACAATCCTACTGAATGTTTTAAGAGCCTTGACAATTTCCTTCATTTTGCCCAAGTTAAGTTTCAATTTTGACATAATATGCCAGATGCAAAACTTGTGGGCAGTTGATGAATACTCATTCATCACTCTTTATTCTTATATTTTAGCTACAAAAACCTTTGCAAATGCATGTATATATTTGTAAATATAAATAATTACCAAAAGCATGCATGGTGTAAAAAGTAATAATTAGCATGTTTTTGTGCAAAAATAAAAGAATAAAGATTAAAAAGAAAAAGAGGAAATATTTTGAATAAATATTGAGCAACCTAACCCAAGGGAGGGCTCAGCATGGGTCTGACCGCATAAAAGCCAAAGTAGAGGGAGATAGGGGCTCATGTGTGTAAATATACCTGTAAATAAATGGATATATTTTCCTCTAAAAATAGAATAAAATGACTTGTCTATATTGTATATATTTATCAAAACAAAAATAGAAAAATCAAAAAGAAAATAAAAATAGAACACTTGTACATAGTCACCATGTATATAGTCCACACATCTATATTTATTTAGCCTTATAAATAAATAAAATTAATTCTTATAAAATTTGTATATATTCTACTTTTTTATGTTTTACATAAATAAAATAAAAGCCATTAAAACAAAAACAAAATAAAAAGCACAAAATTAAAAACCAAAAATCACATTGTAAATATACCATGTACATAGATGTATATACCTATTTATTTTACTATTATATATAAATAATAAAAATATAATAAAAATACCCTTTTATTCCTAATTTTATACTATAAATAAATAAAATATAAAATGGGAATAAAAATGCAAAAAATAACAAATTAAAAATCAAAAATTAAAAAGACATATTGTATATATACCTATATATAGCTATATAGTGTAAATACCTTAATTTATTTTGAAAAATTAATTAAAAATCACCAAAAAATAGAAAAAATTAAAACAAAAATATTTCATGTTTAAAGTTTTTCTTAATTCAGCCTTTTTCTATTTTATTTCGAATTTCCAAATAAATATGAGCTGGCTGCTTCCCATTGGTCCACGGGGTTGTTGACCGCCCGGTCAACTCCCCCCTGTGGACCACTTCACACGGGTCCTGGATGCCCGACCCGAGTTCTCAAATTTCTAGTGTCCAGACCCGATCGCTTCTCACTCAAACCCCGGGTTCGCTTCACTCACGACACATCCGACACCCTCGTCGGAGTGCCCGCCTCGGGGTCCGCGCATTGAGCTGCCCTACCCGATCCATTCTTGTCGGACTCCTGGCAGTATAAAGGCTGAGCTCCGCCACCTCATTTCCCATCTTTGGATCATTCGCCTACCATCCAGTGACCTCCAGTGCCTTAGTGAGAGTGACAGCTCTCTCCGGGCGTTGTTGCAGCGAGGAGGAGACGTCTGGACCATCGATCCGGCGAGCTTGCGCCGCCGTGCTCCCGCCTAGAGCAGGAGCTTGAGCCTCGGGCCACGACAACCCGCGAGGCGACGACCCAGAGCATCCCCAGCTCGCCCACAGTCGACTCGACCACCCAGGTAGCCGTAGTTTCTCTTCTTTTTCTTTGATTTTTATTTACCCCCAAATCTCGCCGTCGCCGACCATCATCGATTCCGACCATATCCGCCTTCCATTCGATCATCGGACCTCACGTCGCGTTCACCTTCCTCCCGCGCACGTTTTACGCCCTTCCATTCAACCCAGCTCGCACAGGAGCTAGGGTTTCGAGCTTCACCGTCCTCCCCTCGCCGGAGCTCGACCGCACTCCTCTCACAGGGTCGAGGCACTTTGCCCTCGACCCGCGAGTTTGCTAATGTACTTTGCAGGGACATCTGAGCCCATCTGAGGGATTGGACATTTGGAGCAGCAGCTTGAGCTCCGCCGGCTCCGCCTGAGCTCCTCGAAGCTCCGTTGGGCCATCGGAGAGCACCATTCGACGCGGAAGGCCCGTAGCCATCTTCTCCGATCTTCAGTGGGCCGCGAGGAGGACGCCAGAGCATACACGGGTCCGGCGAAAGTCGCCGGCCTCCAGTTTGTCCACCATCCTTCTCCGCCGTCCAATCGACCCCGAGCTCCAGCCTTGATCCTGACCGTCCATCCGAGGAGCTTCCAGCGCCGTCCGATCTTGGGAGGGGTGATCTGGATCGTTCGATCACCGAGGTTTAGCCACAACACCTCTCCACCGTTCGATCTCCCACGTGGCGACGCCTGGACCGATCGATCAACCCGAGGGATATCAACGTTGGGCGCTGATGAATACCCATTCATCACTCTTTATTCTTCTATTTTAGCTACAAAAACCTTTGCAAATACATGTAGATATGTGTAAATACCAATAATTACCAAAATCATGCATTGTGTAAAAACCTATAATTAGCATGTTTTTGTGCACAAAATAAAAGAATAAAGAGCAAAAAGAAAAAGAGGGAAATATTTAGAATAAATATTGAGCAACCTAACCCAAGGGAGGGCTCAGCATGGGCCTGACCGCATAAAAGCCAAAGTAGAGGGAGATAGGAGCTCATGTGTATATATTTGTAAATACATAAAACTATATATTTTCCTCACCCAAAAATATACTTGTACATATTGTGTGTATATTCTATTAAAAACAAAATAAAAAGATAAAAATCAAAAAGTCAAAAACATCCTTCCCTCACCATGTGTATAATCCATCACCTTGTATTTATTTAACCCTATAAATAAATTCATTTATTTTCTAAACTTTTTGTAATTATTCTATATTACATATTGTGAATAAAATAAATAAAAAGACACAAAACAAAAAATCAAATAAAAATCACAAAATTGAAAATACAAAAATACATTGTATTAATACCATGTATATAAAGGTATTTAATTATTTATTTAACCCTTGTATATCAGTGATAAAAATAAAATAAAAATATTCTTTTATTCCATATTTTATCTTGTAAATAAATAAAATACAAAATGAGCATAAAAATACAAAAAAATAACAAATAAAAAATCAAAAATAAAAATCCATATAGTGTACATATACCTATATATAGAGCTAACCTATTTTTATTTCCAAAAATTAAATAAAAATCACCAAAAAATAGAAAAAAATAAAAGAAAAATATTTCATGTTTTGAGTTTTATCTAATTCGACCTATTTCTACCCTAAAAAAATAAAACAAAAAATGCACACACGTGGCAGACGCTGGTTGGTCCACGGGGGAATGTTGACCCCAGTCAACTCCCCCGCGACTCCTTTCCTATTCTGGACCATGCGCGCCGCGCCTCCTTCCCCGATTTTTCCCACGCGCTCCAGGCTGTCACCCACTCAACCCCCGCGCCCAGATTCTTCGCCGCACATCCCTCTCCCTCGCCGGATCTTCAGCCATCAAATCTACACCTTCCTTTGCTGTCCTCACGCAACCCTAATCGCCCGGTCACACTATATATCCTTCACCTCCGCCGCCTTCGCGCGCCATCTTTGGCCCTTCTCTTCCTTCCCCGTGACCTCCATTGGCTCCGCCTGAGTGACAGCGAGCGTCAGCCCTTGTTGCAGTGAGGCGAGGAAGCGTAACCATCGATCCGGCGTAACCTCGCCGTCCTTGCTCCGCCGCCCGTTGAGCATCGAGCTTCAGGCCTTGACGCCCTTCGAAGCTACGACCCGGAGATAGCCCATCTCCAGCACAGTCTCCAGCCTCCATCAGGTAGCCGTAGTTCTTTTTAATTTAGCGTAATTTCCGATTTCCCCCAATTCCGACCTCCGACGTACATCTTCGATTCCGGCCACCTCGCGTCACATCTCGACCATCCGACCATCTCATCATCTTCGCAATCCCCTCACGCACCTTCTTCACCCATTCGCACAACCCAGATCGCACAGGATCTGGGAGTCGAGCTTCACCGCCGTCGCTTCGCCGGAGCTCTTCCGCCCCACCGCACCGTTCATCTTCACCCCGTCTTCTTGGGTCGAGGCACTTTGCCCTCGACCCGCGAAGCTCCTTGTCTACTTTGCAGGTCCAAAGGGAGGCGTCTGAGCCTATCAGTTCATTCAGCCAGGAGCTTCGAGCCGCCAGGTCTCGCCGGAGCCCCTCAGGGCTCGGTTGGGCTCTTGGCCACCACCAGCAGCTGCGGGATCGTCCAGCGGAGCTTCTCCGACCTTCAGGGCGCAACTGAGGAGGACCGGAGTTCACGCAGGACGTCGGCGAAGTTCGCCGGCGTCGAGTTCTTCCTCCACCTTCCAGAGCCGTCCGATGCATCCTCTGCTCCAGATTTGATCCTAGCCCATCCCATCTGTGGAGGAGCAGCGACCGTTGATCCACCCGAGGAGCGCATCTGGACACGTGCAGCCGAGGAGAGAGGCACCCGAGCCCAGCAACCGCTCGATCGTCCACGTGCCTCTTCCTTGGCGTCGATCAGAGCCGAAGAGGAGAAGAGAGAAGAGGCGCCGCCATCCCAGACCGTTCGATCACCCACGTGGCGCCTATCCACCGTCGGCTATTAATAAAGGGGTAAATATCATAGGCCCCCCCTCTGTTTATCTTATTTCAGTTCTCAGTTCCCTGTAATTTTTAATTCACGTTGTTCTATTTTCTGGGGTTTAAAACTCGCACTTTATTTTAATTACAATTATACCCCTGCCAGTAGAGACCCACGTGCTTTAGCACGTGTTTTGTTGGGTTATTTGCATGAGACCCCTTGTAGTTCTGGAATGTTAAGCAATGAATGAAATGTTTTGAGAAATTGCATTTATACCCCTGTGAGCACTTTATATGCGCATGTGCGAATTATTTTGGGAATTTTGCAGCCATACCCCTGGGCTTTTGATACGAGTTATCAAATAGCCCTAGGACTTGGTTTTTCTTACACTTAGGTCCCTGTGTGCCCCAGACACGTGCTTGGCATGTGATTTCTTGGGTATTTTGCACCAGGACCCCAGAACTTTTGGGTATTTGCACTTAGGTCCCTGTGCACAGTGCCCCACCTTTATTTTTGAATAAAATATCAAACGACCTCCAAATCCAATGAAATTTTGACACATGGCTCCTGCCATGGTGTAGGAATTTCTATGATTTTTGGGGACATTTTGGATTTCATTTATTATTTTTAAAAAAATCAAAAACCCCTATTTTTGCTACTGTTTGACTTTAAAAATACCAAAAAAATATAAAAACTCCACCAAAAATTCTAAAAAAATTAGGACCTGTTGTTTGCATGCTGCTTGATTTTCTAGCCAATTTTGGCTACTTTTCATCACATAAAAACCATAAAAATTGAAAAACCCCTAAAAACTCATAAAAATTGTAATAAATAAATCAAAAATCCAAAAACAATAATTAGGGTGCCTAAATTTTCCTTATTCTTTCTAGAATATAGGAAAAATACCTTTAGGGCTTTTTGAGATCCAAAATTATTTTATTTTTGGATCCTAAGCCTTGCTGGACAGTGCCCTTTGTTCCTTGCATTGTTTGATTTTTAATAATTAATTTATCCATTAGAAAAATTCCAAAAATTCATCAAAAACAGTAAAAAACTTAAAAAACATAAAAACCAATTTTCCATAATTTTTGCATCATTTTTTGTGTGTTGTATAAATTGTTGAAGTTCAGTGTTTGTGTGCTTTCTCTCATTTTCTCATCATTAAAAAAAATCTAAAAAAAAAAATATACAAAAACAAATAAAAACTAAAAAAAGACTCTTCTGGATTTCTGACTACATCGTAGGCCGCAAGGCCAATCTGTGCTCCTTGTGTTCGACCCTGGGAGCTATACCAGGTTAAACCTATAGCAGACCGCTCTTTCTTGTGCTTGCTTGATTTTATCTTATTTGAGTGGTTATTTTTCTGGATTGACACGTTCTGAGTGACTGAGGACAACGACATTGTGATTTATTTTCCACCTCGGTTTCTCTCTTGATTTTCGTGCGGTCAGAATGGCGCCGTTGCCGGGGAGCACGGCTTTGTAGTCAGTTTTCATTCTTCTATTTTTGTCTCTCTAGATTATAACTGTTTTCTGACACTCTCTCTTTCTATTTTTGTGCGAGGTACTGCGTGGAGAACTTGGAGTACACATTTTGAGGACCCGCACGGGAAGAAGAGCAGGAAGAGAGAGAGAGGAGAGGAAATTTTTATTTCAGAGAGAGAGAGAGAACATTTCTTGTTGTAATAACTTAGACTTGAACTTTGAACTGTGGACACTTGTAACTTAGCGGGTCTGTTTCGCTGAGCACCGGTGTGCTCGGGGGACCCATTTGGATTTTCGCGGCTTTTATCGTGGTTTTCATAGCTAGCTGCCTTTTCCGGTGTTTCTCGCGGTTTTAGCCCCTAGACATAGGAATTTTGATTGATTGTGACGTAGATTTTTAAGGCCAAACACCTAATAGAATATCTGTTCCCATAGAACGTAATTGGACCTTAATAAAATTCATTGAAAAAGTTAGTTTAATTGAATTTGAGACCACGTGCCGTGAGGAGTCACATACAGCGCTGGCAGGACCCGTTGTGGCGGGCACCGAGTGACTCCCAAGATCGGACTCCGGACTCAATTCGATTAGCTAACTATTGTTCTTCACGATCAATAGAAATTGCTCATCTAGGACTCGGTTTTTCCCGCTGCACCATTTAGGTAGTTTCATTCTGTCTTTAAATTCTGCGCGGATCACTTGCATGTAGAGTGCTGGAGACAAGGTACGCATTTCTTTCTCTGCATGCATCATTGATTTCTCCGCGCATCGGCTTTTTCGTCTTCTCCCTCTGTTTTTGACTTAATCATCAGGAGAACCGGAAAAACCGTTAGGCCGCTTGTATTTATTTTGAAAAAATATTTAAAAAGAAAAACAAAAAAAATTGGGACTGGATAACATTATTGACCCTAAAAGACACTCACAAATTAAAAATTTGTCTTGGGGAGAGCAACCCCCTCATTGTTTGGTTTGATTGTGCGAGAGAGTGACCCGAACACTAGGTAAAGCCCTCCGGTGCTCATCTCGACTGATTACCGACTCTTCTGTGCGGGACAGTCGGTTGAGAGAGTATCGGGTATCCTAACAGGTCACGATTAAGCGCTCTGATATCTTGTATGTTCACCAAATAAAATTGACAAGATAAATTGACCGATCTTTCACGGTCTTCACATTGTGTTGCGTTGGTGAACCGGGGGTTTGCTTGCGATCATATTTTCTCCAGATCCCATCCGCCCAACTCGCCAAGATCAAGATGATGGGTAGACGATCTCTTAGGCAGCCTCTGGCTGCACCGCTTTCAGGCGCGTCTACTCCATCATCTAGGTTGGCCCGTGAGAGTCAAGACCAGCTCTCCGGGCCCGAGTTCGAATCCACCCTGTTCCCCCTCGATCCCCTTTCTTCTGTTCCTGAGAGACATGAGCCCGAGGAAAGACGAATTCATTTGACTGAACCTGAGTTGGGCTCTTCTGATTTTGCAGACATCCCTATGGCTGGAGCCGGTAGTTCAGACGATCGCCAGCCCGAACACTTTGTCTTAGACCAGGGAGCGATCAACTCCACCCTGATCGCGTCATTAGAGACAGTTCAGAACCAGTTACGCGATCAGGGAGCTTTCATGATCGAGATGAGGAGGGAGTTGGAGAGACTCCGAAGAGAGCGAGAAGAGCCGAGCGAGCCGGAGGACATTCCTGACGCTGATGCAGAGGCAGCAGCCGCAGCAGCAGCCGCCGCAGCAGCGGCAGCCGCCGCCGCAGCACGACCGATGCGGGAGCTTCACAACCCTGGATCTACACTGATGCACCAATGGGTGGTGATTCCTGCTATCGTGGGGGATTTCAAGTTCCCTCCGAACACCCTGCAGATGCTTCCGCATTTTCACGGACTCGCCACTGAGGAACCCCACCTCCATCTCCAGGAGTTTCTGATGATCTGCAGCACTGTCCACGACCGTCGTGTGGACCAAGATACGATTCGAATGATGGCCTTCCCTTTTTCACTGGCAGATAGAGCAGCCTCCTGGCTGAAACATCTAGGGAAGTTTGTGTACACCTGGGATCAACTCCGCACCGAGTACTTGAACAAGTACTATCCACTCGGGCGGACAAATGCAGCAAGGGCCCTGATCAACAACTTCTCCATGCTCCCTAACGAGCAATTTCACGAGGCATGGGAGAGGTTCAGAGAGCTTCTAGACAGATGCCCACACCACGACATTTCGAAGCCGAACCTAGTTCAGAGCTTCTTCAGTGGGCTGACACCAGAGCTTCAGGGACTGGTGAATGCTTCTTGCGGCGGGTCCTACTTTGCCAAGGACCACAACCAAGTCTGGGCCATCTTTGAGGAGATGTCCGAGAATTACATGGTGATGTCCCAGACTCGGTTGTACACACAGAAAGTCCAGCCGCCAGGACCCGTGCAGTATCAGCGGATAGCACGGGTTGATGCAGGTCCATCCAGTTCGTCCACAGTTGCAGCCGCACAGGCAGAGTCGGCCGCTGCGGACATGGGGATTATCAGTGAGAAGTTGGACCGCATGGAAATCATAGAGAAGAAGCAGTGCCAGGGCATCACTCAGATGGAGGAAATGGCACAGACTCTGAGCGACATGAAGACCCAGCTCTTGTGTCTTCAGGAGGCACAGACGGCTCCTCAGCCCCGTCTTCTATCGCGAGGCGATTCCGGTGGCAGCCGCAGCTCGTCCCAGAGCTCCAGCTCCTTGCAGCAGCCTAGACAAGTTCACCTTGTACAGGCGGAGCCGTACCAGCAGCAGCCCTCTTACCAGGCACCACCATCTCCAGACTTGCAGATGGTGGTATATCAGCCGGATCAGCCTCTGGATGTACTCCCACCAGCCCATTACGATGCGGAACCGTTGATGGATGTCAACGGGATTTGGTATGACCGTCCTCAACCTGGAATCCGACGAGACCATCCAGGATTCAGGTGGGGGAATGGGGGTAACCAACCCCAGCAGCAGCCAGCCGGTCAGGGAGGGCAGTACTCCCAGCAGAGGGATCACCAGCAGCACCCAGCATATCAGCCATCATCCTTCGTATCTCGTCCCTATCAGCAGCAGGGACAGAGTTGGAGACGTGAGCAGCAGGCTCACCAGCAGCAGCATCCATCCTCTTACCCCTCTCATCCACAGCAGCACCAGGTCCAGCAGCCTCATTACCAGAGAGGCAACCCGTCGGGCTCCCATGAGAGCCCCGCCATGGATGATTTAGCCCGCCTCTTCACAGAGCAGCAGGCTACATTTAAACGGGAGATGGACGAGTTCCGCCAGGAGATGCGGGACCTGATGAGAGGGAAGGCCGCCATCCCTGCACAGATCGAGCCTAATCCGAATAATTTGAAGAGGAAATCTGAGCAGGTAGTTCACACTGAGCCTACCACTTCTAGTGACTCATTTGATGTTATCTCGTCGGATTTATTTGATGCTGATTTTGTCACACTTAGGAGCGGTAGAAGACCAGCAGGCGGCGCCTCATCTGAGCGACAACTCGAGGATCCATCTAGAGCGCTAGATGAGGAAGAGGACAGCGGTACTGAAGCCGCACATCATGATGAGGGTGGTACTGATGCCACCCGAGATGCTGATTCACCCGGCGGTACTGAGGCCGCCATTTCACCACATAGAGGAGGTGGTACTGACGCCACCAGGAGAGCCGAGCCAGCCAGCGGTACTGAGGCCGCAAGACGTTTAGTTGCCGAGCCAGCCAGAGGTGGTACTGAGACCACCAGTATTCATTTTGATAGAGATGTTGTCTTTCCTCGAATAAATGTATCTCAGAACTCAAATTTGAATAAAGGAAAAGGTTTAGTTTACTCTGATCCCACTGTTGTGAATGATGTTTGTGAGGATCCAGTCATTGAATCATCTAGACCTATTCCTAGTCCTTCATCTGAGAAGGACCCTGTGATCCCCTTTCCTAGAGCCCTTGAGTTAGGGAAAGGGAAGAAAAAAGAAAAAGACCCAAAAAAGAGAGAGCAGGAGGAGTTCAGCCATAGCATGATAGACCGATTTCACATACAGCTGACCCTCAATGAGGCTTTGCAGCACATCCCTCTTCTTCAGCGGTCCTTGAGAGATAGGACCACAGTCAGGAGGACGAAGAGGAACAAGACCGCAGAAATTCATGTGCTAACAAAAGCCACGTGTTACGCGATCCAGAACCATCTGCCGACTAAGAGGCCAGATTTAGGGGCCCCGTATGTCAGATGTCAGATTGGTGAGCAGAGGTTCGACCGCACTCTATTAGATAGCGGATCGTCGATCAACCTTCTTCCGGCAGCCCTTCTCCACCATTTAGAGTTGGGCACTCTTAGACAGAGCAGGACATACCTTCAGTTTGCTGATCGGTCTGTCAAGAGGCCAAAGGGGTTGTTGCGAGACGTTGTCGTCACGATTCAGGGTTTGCAATTCCCCGTGGACTTCGTAGTGTTGGACATGGAGACCCCTGACTCGTTGACCGATTCCCCCATCATCCTCGGTCGCCCATTCTTGGCCACAGCCAAGGCAGTGACTGATCATGATAGCGGGAAGGTGTACTTTCGCGTCCAGGGCGAGAGTATACAAATAGAGACGGTTAAGGACCACAGAGCCAGATCCAGATCCCGCTCACATGCCAGTACAGATTCAGAGCAGCTGACAGACGCAGAGCCAGACATCCACCAGGACTGTGATTTTGTGATCACAGATGATGAGGCAGCTTGGGCAGATCCTGCAGCACAGACCATCCTCTCATATTCAGACACAGCTGATGCAGAGATGATAGCAGAGGATAGTCTGGAGAGCGCAGCCCTGGTTCAGGATACTATTGAGTCAGCAGAGTCGGATCTTGATCGCGACACGATTTTCAGTGATGGTGGTACTGAGGCCACCCTGCTCTATGGTGGTGCTGATGCCACCTTGTTCTCCAGTGGTACTGATGCCACTGAGTCTGATATAGATCCCTCGGATTCAGAATCTGATTGGGCAGATTGTAGTGATCAGATGCCAGATCTGGATCCACCTGAGCCTATAGATGAGGAGGAGGTAGAGGCAGAAGAGATCAGAGACAATGCAGAGGACCCGCCTTCTCCAGATCCAGTTTGTGAGAGTTCGTTATCATTTTCCCAGGCAAATTTGGCAGAGTTGTCTGCATACACACATCTTCTTCAGAAGCCAGATTTGCCAGCACCCAGTTGCCCAGAACTAAAGCCGCTCCCTACGTCGTTGAAGTATAGATTCCTTGCGGGCGAGTCTGAGATGTACCCAGTCATCATCTCTGCAGATCTGACTGGAGAACAAGAATCCCGTCTGATGGAGGTTCTTGAAAAGAACCGCAAGGCAATTGGATGGAGCGTAGCAGATCTCCATGGGATTAGCCCCTCATTATGCTCCCACCATATCTATCTCGAGGAAGGGGCGAAGCCGTCGCGTGAGTTCCAGCGGCGACTGAACCCTAACCTGCGAGAGGTTGTCATGAAGGAAATATCAAAATGGTGGAGTGCAGATTTTATTTATCCCATTTCCGACTCCAAGTGGGTCAGCCCTTTGCATGTGGTGCCCAAGAAAACGGGCATCACGACTGTGATCAGTGAGTCGGGAGAGGAGATTGCTACACGAGTACCCACCTCTTGGCGTGTCTGTGTTGACTACAGGAGACTCAACCAGGCCACCAAGAAGGACCATTTCCCCCTGCCTTTTATTGACCAGATCATAGAGAGACTGGCAGGGAAGAGCCATTACTGCTTCCTAGATGGGTACTCGGGCTACAACCAAGTGGCCATCGCTCCTGAGGATCAGGAGAAGACCACCTTTACCTGTCCCTTCGGTACTTACGCTTTTCGACGCATGCCATTCGGGCTATGTAACGCCCCTGCGACTTTTCAGAGATGCATGCTGTCAATATTTTCGGACATGGTAGGGGAGTGTTTGGAGGTCTTCATGGACGACTTCTCGGTTTACGGCGACGATTTCGATTCCTGTCTTGACTGCCTAGACCGAGTGCTCCAGCGATGTATTGATACCCGCTTGGTTCTGTCTTGGGAGAAGAGTCACTTCATGGTGACTCAAGGGACGGTGCTTGGCCACATCATCTCCAACAGAGGCATGGAGGTTGATCCGGCCAAGGTCGATGTCATTAGGAAACTCACACCGCCGTCCAATCTGAAGCAGTTACGGTCATTTCTGGGGCACGTTGGTTTTTATAGGAGATTCATTCATGATTTCAGCAAGATTGCCCGACCGTTGACTGATCTCTTGACGAAAGACACCGAGTTCCTTGTTGATGACAAGTGTCTTTCGTCCTTTGAGACTCTCCAGCAGTGCGTAATTGAGGCTCCTGTCCTTCAGCCACCCGATTGGTCTCTCCCATTCGAGATCATGACGGACGCCTCCGATTTTGCCGTAGGGGCTGTGCTAGGACAGAGGAGGGATGGAGTACCATTTGCCATACACTATGCTAGCCGCACATTGGATTCCGCCCAGCGGAATTATACAGTCACAGAGAAGGAGATGCTAGCAGTAGTGTTTGCCCTAGATAAATTCAGATCATATATCATTGGATCTAGAGTGACCTTGTACACAGATCACACCGCCATCAGGTACCTCATGTCAAAGAAGGATGCCAAGGCCAGACTTACTAGATGGATCCTTCTACTCCAGGAGTTCGACATTGAGATCAAAGATAAACCTGGAGTCAAGAATGTGGTGGCGGACCATTTATCCCGATTAGAGCAGCCTGAGGAGACAGAGCAGATTGATCCCATTTGTGATACCTTCCCAGACGAGGCGATCCTTGCTATCGCCTCACTCCCATGGTACGCCGATATTGTGAACTTTCTCGTTGCTGGGAAAGTCCCACAAGATTGGCCCAAGCAGAAGATTGAGACCTTCCTTGCGAAGGCAAAGTCCTACCACTGGGAGGATCCCATCCTTTACCACGAAGGAGGGGATAGCATCTGGCGTCGGTGTATTCCTCAGGAGGAGCATCATAGTGTCCTCACTTACTGCCACAAGCTTGAGGCAGGAGGACATCATTCTGGGAGGAGAACGGCACAGAAAGTGCTCCAATCCGGCTTGTGGTGGCCTACACTCTTCAAGGACTCTGATGAGTTCGTGAAGAGGTGTACTGACTGTCAGAGGATGGGCACTTGTGGACAACGTGATATGATGCCGATGCAGCCCATTCACTTCTGTGAGGTTTTTGACGCATGGGGCATCGATTTCATGGGTCCATTCCCTAAGAGTCAGGGATTTGAGTACATTCTGTTGGCCGTAGATTATGTTAGTCGTTGGGTTGAGGCTATCCCCGCCCGAGCCGCAGATGCAAAGACAGTTTGCAGATTTTTGAAAAAACATATCATCACGCGGTTCGGGGTTCCACGAGTTCTTATTTCTGATGGGGGGTCTCACTTCATCAACGACCAGGTGAAGGCACTTGCTAGAGAGTTCGGCATAGACCATCGTGTTGCTACACCGTACCATCCACAGACTAATGGTCTAGCCGAAGTGTCGAATAGGGAGATCAAGAATATTTTGCAGAAGGTCGTTCGCCCTGACCGAAAGAATTGGTCACAACTTTTGGACTCGGTCTTGTGGGCATATCGGACGTCTTTCAAGACTCCATTGGGTACATCTCCCTTTCGCCTTGTGTATGGCAAGCCTTGTCACCTACCAGTTGAGCTGAGGCACAAGTCACTCTGGGCAGTTACAGACATATTAATGGATCCAAATGGTATAGGAGACCAGAGGAGGGCAGAGTTAGCCGCCTTGGAAGAGCTTAGAGACGCAGCTTTCTCAAACAGCCTACATTATAAGGAGAAAGTCAAAGAGTGGCATGATTCTCATATCAGCCACAAGCATTTTGAGATTGGACAGAAAGTATGGCTGTTTGATGCGAGGCTTAGATTATTTCCAGGGAAGCTACAGAGCAAATGGAAAGGACCCTATTTGGTCAGAAAGGTACACGATAACGGTAGCATTGATATATCTGAGTTATCTTCTGAGAGTACCTTCCGAGTGAACGGCCAGCGGCTCAAACCATTTCTAGATCATGAGCCGCGGGACGTTATTATTGCTGCTATTCATTTTGCGTGAGATGTGGTCTCTTGACTCACATCATTTGCATCTCACGCCTGATTTTCACTGTTCCTCCGCCTGTATAGATCCAGTTGTCCATATCATTCTATTCTTTAGTCCCACATCCCATTTCTCATCTTATGATTATGCTATACTTAGGGTGTACTTTACCCTAAGTATAGGGGGGATGTCGGACCTGCGAGCATTCTTTTCATTCGTTCTGCTCTTGTTTTTGCTGCCTATACTTAGGGACATTTTACCCTAAGTATAGGGGGGGCAGATTCTGTATCTTCTTCACTCGGCTTTCCCTTCATGTACAGCTTTCTATACTTAGGATTAGTTAATCCTAAGTATAGGGGGAAACCACCGAGTTCCTCTCATTCTATTCATTTATTCGTTCTTGTACTTAGCCATTCCTTTTCACTTCCCTTTTACTAAGCACGAGTTATGTCTTCTTCATCGCTCTTGATCACTCTGAGGACATCGTTCGAGCTAAGTATAGGGGGGTGTGTATATATTTCATATATACTTTAGCCATAACTCGTACTTTGTGTGAGTGTGTTAATAAATAAAATGGCTAAAAATCACAAAAATTAAAAATTTTTCATGTACATAAACCCCTTTTATTCTTGCACATACATAGCTAGTGTACAAAGTATTTTTGTAAAAATGATTTCAAAAATCTTTTGTGTAAAGCTTGTGTAAAATATTTTGTATCAAAATTATGTATATAGTACAAAATTTTTCCAAAATGTTTTGAAAATCAAAAAGTCTGCAAAAATCTTGTGTAAATGTTTGTAAATATCTTTTTGCAAAACTTGCACTTCATGCATCATTCATTCATGATTTCAAAACATTTTTCAAAAATTTTTGCATGATTGTAAAATATTTGTAAATAGCATCTTGTGTACATATATGTATATAGTTTTTCCTGGATGAGAGTTGACATTTAAATTAAGCCTGGAATTAAATTGAGAAATGGAGCTTGAATAAGATCTTAATTCACTTAACTTCAAGAGGAACCTTGTAGGATTTAGGTTTAAGGCTTTTCAGGTCCATAAGGACTTAATTCTTTGAGTCCACTAGGCTATGAGCATATGTCATCTTGATGAGCTTAAGTAGAACACTTAACAACACACATATGACTCTCAGAGACAATGGCTTAACTTGCACCTGCACTTTACACATGGCTCTCCATGGATGAGGTGGTGAGGAGGCAGTTTCCTTTGGCTTGGGGTAGCATATGAGGGTAGTACTTCTAGGCGGAACCTCTCTTCTTCTTATAGTGAAGGAAGTGCACCTCAACTTGGTCTAGTGGTGTTGAAAGCTAAAGACAGAAGCTGTGGGTTGCAATAAAGCTTCAAAAGAGGGATAGTCTACTGGCTCAAGGGGAAATTTCTTATATATGCTGCACCATGTAGATATGTTGTACAGAAGTTGTTGAAAAAAAAAAAAATGCAAAAATGCAAAAAGAACTCCAAAAAAGTGGTGGGTCGGATTGAAAATTTAATAACCCCACCGGAGTGTAAAGATCTCATGAAGCTTGCAGCGGGAGACTTAGCTACACTGGCTAGGCTTCCAAAACTCTATACTTCTACCCCCTCTTCTTGAGCCGGTTGCACTTGAACTTAGAAGGGAATACCCCGCTTCTCGAGGAAAGAGTTGCTAGACTGAGGCATTAGAGTTACCAGGTTGAGGGAGGTTGTTTCTTTGTCACTTCTGAGGTGGGGAGCCACATATCACTTACACCGCAAGGAAAAGATTCATGGTCATTAGAGTTTGTGTATGTAGACTTGTTCTGATCTGGTTTATTGAGGAGTCTTGCCCATAGATTGGTGGAACTTGGAGGCTGTTGAGTTTTAGGCTTAAGTCCAAATAAGGTTCCGACACATTAATAATCCAAAGATCTGATCGAGCTCCAGATTTCAAGTTAATGAAGGAAAATTTAATAAGTCAACCTTGATCCATGTACATCCTCTTTTTCTTTTTCTTTTTCTTTTTCTTTCTTTTTCACTTCTTTTTCAAATAAGTGTTTGCTAAGGGACTAGCAAAGTTAAGCATAGGGGGGTGATGAATACCCATTCATCACTCTTTATTCTTCTATTTTAGCTACAAAAACCTTTGCAAATACATGTAGATATGTGTAAATACCAATAATTACCAAAATCATGCATTGTGTAAAAACCTATAATTAGCATGTTTTTGTGCACAAAATAAAAGAATAAAGAGCAAAAAGAAAAAGAGGGAAATATTTAGAATAAATATTGAGCAACCTAACCCAAGGGAGGGCTCAGCATGGGCCTGACCGCATAAAAGCCAAAGTAGAGGGAGATAGGAGCTCATGTGTATATATTTGTAAATACATAAAACTATATATTTTCCTCACCCAAAAATATACTTGTACATATTGTGTGTATATTCTATTAAAAACAAAATAAAAAGATAAAAATCAAAAAGTCAAAAACATCCTTCCCTCACCATGTGTATAATCCATCACCTTGTATTTATTTAACCCTATAAATAAATTCATTTATTTTCTAAACTTTTTGTAATTATTCTATATTACATATTGTGAATAAAATAAATAAAAAGACACAAAACAAAAAATCAAATAAAAATCACAAAATTGAAAATACAAAAATACATTGTATTAATACCATGTATATAAAGGTATTTAATTATTTATTTAACCCTTGTATATCAGTGATAAAAATAAAATAAAAATATTCTTTTATTCCATATTTTATCTTGTAAATAAATAAAATACAAAATGAGCATAAAAATACAAAAAAATAACAAATAAAAAATCAAAAATAAAAATCCATATAGTGTACATATACCTATATATAGAGCTAACCTATTTTTATTTCCAAAAATTAAATAAAAATCACCAAAAAATAGAAAAAAATAAAAGAAAAATATTTCATGTTTTGAGTTTTATCTAATTCGACCTATTTCTACCCTAAAAAAATAAAACAAAAAATGCACACACGTGGCAGACGCTGGTTGGTCCACGGGGGAATGTTGACCCCAGTCAACTCCCCCGCGACTCCTTTCCTATTCTGGACCATGCGCGCCGCGCCTCCTTCCCCGATTTTTCCCACGCGCTCCAGGCTGTCACCCACTCAACCCCCGCGCCCAGATTCTTCGCCGCACATCCCTCTCCCTCGCCGGATCTTCAGCCATCAAATCTACACCTTCCTTTGCTGTCCTCACGCAACCCTAATCGCCCGGTCACACTATATATCCTTCACCTCCGCCGCCTTCGCGCGCCATCTTTGGCCCTTCTCTTCCTTCCCCGTGACCTCCATTGGCTCCGCCTGAGTGACAGCGAGCGTCAGCCCTTGTTGCAGTGAGGCGAGGAAGCGTAACCATCGATCCGGCGTAACCTCGCCGTCCTTGCTCCGCCGCCGCGTTGAGCATCGAGCTTCAGGCCTTGACGCCCTTCGAAGCTACGACCCGGAGATAGCCCATCTCCAGCACAGTCTCCAGCCTCCATCAGGTAGCCGTAGTTCTTTTTAATTTAGCGTAATTTCCGATTTCCCCCAATTCCGACCTCCGACGTACATCTTCGATTCCGGCCACCTCGCGTCACATCTCGACCATCCGACCATCTCATCATCTTCGCAATCCCCTCACGCACCTTCTTCACCCATTCGCACAACCCAGATCGCACAGGATCTGGGAGTCGAGCTTCACCGCCGTCGCTTCGCCGGAGCTCTTCCGCCCCACCGCACCGTTCATCTTCACCCCGTCTTCTTGGGTCGAGGCACTTTGCCCTCGACCCGCGAAGCTCCTTGTCTACTTTGCAGGTCCAAAGGGAGGCGTCTGAGCCTTCAGTTCATTCAGCCAGGAGCTTCGAGCCGCCAGGTCTCGCCGGAGCCCCTCAGGGCTCGGTTGGGCTCTTGGCCACCACCAGCAGCTGCGGGATCGTCCAGCGGAGCTTCTCCGACCTTCAGGCGCAGCTGAGGAGGACCGGAGTTCACGCAGGACGTCGGCGAAGTTCGCCGGCGTCGAGTTCTTCCTCCACCTTCCAGAGCCGTCCGATGCATCCTCTGCTCCAGATTTGATCCTAGCCATCCATCTGTGGAGGAGCAGCGACCGTTGATCCACCCGAGGAGCGCATCTGGACCGTTGCAGCCGAGGAGAGAGGCACCCGAGCCCAGCACCGCTCGATCGTCCACGTGCCTCTTCCTTGGCCGTCGATCAGAGCCGAAGAGGAGAAGAGAGAAGAGGCGCCGCCATCCAGACCGTTCGATCACCCACGTGGCGCCTATCCAACCGTCGGCTATTAATAAAGGGGTAAATATCATAGGCCCCCCCTCTGTTTATCTTATTTCAGTTCAGTCCTGTAATTTTTAATTCACGTTGTTTATTTTCTGGGTTAATTGCATCAAGGACCTCGCACTTTATTTTAATTGCAATTATACCCCTGCCAGTAGAGACCCACGTGCTTTAGCACGTGTTTTGTTGGGTTATTTGCATGAGACCCCTTGTAGTTCTGGAATGTTAAGCAATGAATGAAATGTTTTGAGAAATTGCATTTATACCCCTGTGAGCACTTTATATGCGCATGTGCGAATTATTTTGGGAATTTTGCAGCCATACCCCTGGGCTTTTGATACGAGTTATCAAATAGCCCTAGGACTTGGTTTTTCTTACACTTAGGTCCCTGTGTGCCCCAGACACGTGCTTGGCATGTGATTTCTTGGGTATTTTGCACCAGGACCCCAGAACTTTTGGGTATTTGCACTTAGGTCCCTGTGCACAGTGCCCCACCTTTATTTTTGAATAAAATATCAAACGACCTCCAAATCCAATGAAATTTTGACACATGGCTCCTGCCATGGTGTAGGAATTTCTATGATTTTTGGGGACATTTTGGATTTCATTTATTATTTTTAAAAAAATCAAAAACCCCTATTTTTGCTACTGTTTGACTTTAAAAATACCAAAAAAATATAAAAACTCCACCAAAAATTCTAAAAAAATTAGGACCTGTTGTTTGCATGTTGCTTGATTTTCTAGCCAATTTTGGCTACTTTTCATCACATAAAAACCATAAAAATTGAAAAACCCCTAAAAACTCATAAAAATTGTAATAAATAAATCAAAAATCCAAAAACAATAATTAGGGTGCCTAAATTTTCCTTATTCTTTCTAGAATATAGGAAAAATACCTTTAGGGCTTTTTGAGATCCAAAATTATTTTATTTTTGGATCCTAAGCCTTGCTGGACAGTGCCCTTTGTTCCTTGCATTGTTTGATTTTTAATAATTAATTTATCCATTAGAAAAATTCCAAAAATTCATCAAAAACAGTAAAAAACTTAAAAAACATAAAAACCAATTTTCCATAATTTTTGCATCATTTTTTGTGTGTTGTATAAATTGTTGAAGTTCAGTGTTTGTGTGCTTTCTCTCATTTTCTCATCATTAAAAAAAATCTAAAAAAAAAAAATATACAAAAACAAATAAAAACTAAAAAAAGACTCTTCTGGATTTCTGACTACATCGTAGGCCGCAAGGCCAATCTGTGCTCCTTGTGTTCGACCCTGGGAGCTATACCAGGTTAAACCTATAGCAGACCGCTCTTTCTTGTGCTTGCTTGATTTTATCTTATTTGAGTGGTTATTTTTCTGGATTGACACGTTCTGAGTGACTGAGGACAACGACATTGTGATTTATTTTCCACCTCGGTTTCTCTCTTGATTTTCGTGCGGTCAGGCGCCACCCATTCCCAGCCGTTCATCAGCACACGTGGCGCCCATCCGACGACCAACTTAATAAAGGGTAATTTACCCTTAGGCCCTTCTCTTTCTAGTAGTTTTCTTTCAGTCCTATAAATATTTTTAGGATTTTATTTACGTTTGGTTATTTGCACTTTGGACCCTGTTATTTTCTACATTTGCATATATACCCCTGCCTGTAGTGTGTCACGTGCATCGATACGTGTATTTTTGGGATATTTGCATACTCTGTCTTGTAGTTCTGGATGGTTATTAAATGAATGAATATTTTTAGATAATCTACCCCTGTGAGTGTGGAATTGGCGCATGTGCGTTTTATTTGTGGGTAATTTACGGAAAGGTCCTCGGACTTTTGGTACCTGTTACCAATTAGTCCCAAAACCTTATTTTATTTGCAAATAGGTCCCTGAGTGCCCCAAACACGCGCTTCGCACGTGATTTCTTGGGAATTTTGCACCGGACCCCCAGAACTTTCATTATTTACATATAGGTCCCTGTGCACTGTACCTAGGTTTTAATTTTTAATAAAATATCAAACTTACTCCAAATTCAATGAAAATTGGACACATGGCTCCTGCCATGTTGTAAAATTTTCTAGAATTTTTGGAGACATTTTTGTTATTTGCTATTTTTAAAAATTCAAAAACATCCTTTTTCTTTACTGTTTGATTTAAAAATTCACAAAAAAATATTAAAACCCATCTAAAAATTATAAAAAAATAGCTGCTGTGTCTTTTGGCTTGTTTGCTTTTCTCACCAAATTTGGTCATTTTTCATCTTATAAAACTCATAAAAATTGAAAAACACCTAAAATCTTACAAAAATTCTAATAATAAATGTAAAAACCCAAAAATAATAATTGCTGTGCCTAAATTTTCCTTGTTCTTTTTCAATACAGGAAAATTACCTCCAAGCTTTTTAGGGGCTTTTAGATATTTTATCTAAGTCCCTCAAGGTCGGCTGGACATTACCTTCATTTTCTTGCATTGTTTTATTTTTAGAAAATTAAATAAAAATCAGAAAAATACCAAAAAATCACTAAAAACAGTAAAAATCATAAAAAGCATAAAAACATTTTTATTTGAATTTTTGGTTTATTTTTGAGGGCTTTAATAATTGTTGGTAGTTGGCTTATTCACTTGCTTTCCTATTTTCTTAATTAATTAAAAATACAAAAAAATTTATAAAAATTTAAAATCCACCAAAAACACTTGTCTTTTATTTTTTATCTTATTTTTGACTACTTCGTAGGCCGCAAGGCCATCACGTGCTCCTTGTATTCGACCCTGGTCGCTATACCAGGTTAAAATAATAGCAGGACCGCTATTTGATTTTGATTGATTTTATTCGATTTTGGTGGTCTCTTTTTCTCGATCGACCACGCTTGGCGACTTGGGTCGCAACGACCCTTGATACCTTTTACCCTTGTTGCTTGGCGTGTCATCAGAATGGCGCCGTTGCCGCGGAGCACTGCTTAGTAGTTTCTGTTTTTACTTTATTTTCTTTTTCGTGGCTTTCCGCGGCTCCTTTTGAGTCCGCGGCTTTTCTCGGCTTTTTGTTTTTCTTTTATTTTTGCTTTATTATGTTTTGTTTTGTTTTATTTTCTTTTATTTTTGTTTTTGTTTGATTTTTGTCTGTTTATTTTATTTGACATTTTTGCACATATACCCTTATTTGTTTTTCTTGTTTATATTTGATTATTATTTTTAGTTTGTGACACTCTGACTCTTTTTTGCGAGGGCCCGAGGACCGAGGCGGCAGCTTTCGAGAAGCCGGCGCAACCACGGGACTTGGAGGCGGCTCCCATCTGCACGGAGCCGCATGAGAGCGTGAGAGAGAGGCTGAGTGGGAGAGGCTTAGAGTAGTTTTTATTTGGGATATTTACACCCATAACCCTAAGTAATTCCATAATTACCCCAGGTACCCAAGATAATCACGAATTACACAAAAAACCCCGAGTAAGTACTCCGTCTCACGTCCATGACCTTCTGTTACTTTTAACCGTCAATCCTAACCAAACCATCGAGTTAATCTAACCTAGAATCAATCCAATGGTTAAAATTAAATCAAAACTAAAAAGAAAAATAAACTAAAAAGAAAAAACAAAATTAAAAAGAAAAACAACCCCCTCCTGCAACAGACCCTGTTCCTCCTCCCCCCATCTCCCTGTTCCTCCTCCCTCAACGCTCCTTCCTCCTCCAATGGCTCCCCCTTCCTCCCCGAGGTCGCCGCTTGCTAGAGAAGCTTGCTGGGAGGTTTTGGAGGAGTGCGGCCGGCCTTCCAGGCGGGGGGGCGCAGGTGCGGGGGGTCTTCCGGGGGGGGCGAAGGTGCGGGGGGTTTTTCCATTGGATCGCAAGGCAACATCTCTTGCAGTATACTATATGGGCATTCGAACACCTGCCTTGAACATCCTTCTACTGCTCTCTCTCACCTCTTCATTTGACTGCTTGCTCTTCTGTTCGCGCTCATACAACAATTCTAATCCAGACAAGGATCCCTTGCTGTTTATATATAGGATCATCAGACCCGACTTCTGGATGGAGGATCAGATATCCTCCAGGGTCAAAGGATCGACACAATCTCAACATGCATGCCATGGTGTTCAGTTTACAGTTTCCTGCAAAAAGACAGTGACCTGTGATGGATACTGCTGAGGATTGTGGTGGATTATAGGGATTTTATGAAATCATCCGATAATTCGCACCAGATCGTGTATCATTTGATTTGTAGGGACTTTTGTATCCGTTGTTGTGTCTGTCCACATTTATCACTGATTCATTAACCGGTTCTTAATCAGGAGGGTCATATTAGATCTATATAAGCCCTAAGTATAATGAGAGCACGATGAACACAGCACGTGCACAAGAAGGTCCAGAAGAAACCGGAGATGAACAATTGGCTATTGCCTACAAGGTAAAAAAGAAGTCATTTCATTCCAATATCAAAAACAAAGAGAAATTGCGTATCATTTAAATGAGAATAACATGAATCGATCAAAAATACCGAAAAAGCATTAGTATCAGTTAACGTAATTCGCAGGGTGGGGGGGGGCAGGCGGGTGGTGCGGTGGGGCCTTCCAGGCGGGCGGTGGTGCCACAGGGGGGGGTGAGGGGGCGGAGTCGCGGGGAGGGGGGGCAGATTCGCAGGAGGGGGGGCAGGCGGGTGGTGCGGGGGCGGTGGTACCGCAGGGGGGGTGAGGGGGCAGAGTCGTGGGGAGGGGGGCAGATTCGCAGGAGGAGGGGGGGTGTGCGCCGGGGCACTACCGTGCAGGCGGAGGAGGCGCAGGTGGGGGTTGCTCTGGATTTCCATCCCAAGAGGCTTTGACCTGGGTTGTAGGCGATGGAGGAGAGGGCTTGCTGGGGGAGACGGCCGGCTGGAGGTCTCGACCTGGGTAGGGGAGATGATTGGAGGATGAAGGGGGAAGAAGGAAGAGGGAGGAAGGGGACAATGGTCTTATTGTAAATAACTTAATGTTAAAGGGCATAAAGTATTAAATTCTTGACGGATACCGTCAACTATGATGGGAAATTGGATGGAAATTAACACAGGGTTCTGGGTGCAAGAGTTAAGCATTACTCAAGGTCTTGTATGTAATTCGTGATTATCTTAGGTACCTGGGGTAATTATGGAATTACTCAGGGTTATGGGTGTAAATATCCCTTTTTTTTGATTATTTGGATAATTTTAATAACACAGGGACAGACACTTTGGACTTGGTTTGTGTAGCGGGTCTGTTTCGCCGAGCACCGGTGTGCTCGGGGGACCCTTAGGATATTTTGCGGCTTTTTTCTCGCGGTTTTGTTTTTCTTCGCTGCCTTTTACGGTTTTACGCGGTTTTCTCGAGCCCCTAGATTTAGGATTTTCTGCTTGACTGTGCCATAATTAGTAGGATCCCCACACTTAATTGATTGCCTGTTCCTATAGAGCGTTAATTGGACCTACTAATAAATCATTAATAAAAATAACTGACTCACTCCCTTTGTAGCCTACGTGCCGTAGCCTGCCCTGCCAAGCGCTGCTCCTGAACCCGATGTGTCGGGAGGAGGAGGGGTAGACCGATATCGGACCCTTGGACTTGAAGGATCGGTGACCAGTTAGACGGTTCTTCGAGTAGAAATTGCCTGTTTAGGACTTGGGTTTTCACCGCTGCACCATATAGGTAGTTTCTTTCTGTCTTTACATTTCTGCGCGGATCACTTTGCATGCAGAGTGCTGGAGACAGGTACGCATTTCTATCTCTGCATGCATCATTGATTTCATCGCGCATCAGCTTTTTCGTCTTCTACCCTTGTTTTTGACTTAATAATCAGGAGAACCGAAAAATTCGTTAGGCCTTTTGTTTTTATTGAAAAAGATTAAAAAGAAAAACCATAAAATTGGGACTGTTTAAGCTATTGACCCTAAAAGACACCTGATCTAAAAACTTGTCTTGGGGAGAGCAACCCCCTCATTGGTTGGTTTGATTGTGCGAGAGAGTGACCCGTTCACTAGGTAGAGCCCTCCGGTGCTATTCCCGACTGATTACCGACTCTTTCGTGCGGGCCAGTCGGTTGGGGTAGCATCGGGTATCCCAGCAGGTCACGTAATCGCTCTGATAGATTGCTTGTTCACCAAATAAAATTTGACAAGATAATTTGACCGAACTTTCACGGTCTTCAGCTCGCGTTGCGTTGGTGAACTGAGGGGTTTGTTTGCTGATCATAGTTTCTCCAGATTCCATCCGCCTTACTCGCTACATCACGATGATGGGTAGACGATCTCTTAGGCAGCCTCTGGCTGCATCGCTTTCGGGCGCGTCTACCCGTTCATCTAGGTTGGCCCGCAAGAGCCGAGACCAGCTCTCCGAGGCCGAGTATGATTCTGCCATGTTCCCTCTCGACCCCCTTTCTTTCGGTTCCGAGAGACATGAGCCAAAGGAGAGATTAGAAGATTTATCAGCACCTGGGATTGGCTCATTTGGTTTTGCAGACGCCATGGCCGGCAGTTCAGAGGATCGTTCCCGAGGTCCACAGCCTGAGCACTTTGTGTTGGACCAGGGCGCGATCAACTCCACCCTGATCACCTCCCTCGAGATAGTTCAGCAACAGTTGAGGGATCAGGGAGCGTTCATGCTTGATATAAGGAGAGAGATGGAGCAGATGAGAGCTGAGAGAGAGCAGAGGCGAGACAGGCCGAGGATCCCAGACGCAGCAGCCGCAGCAGCCGCCACGGCAGGCGGAGGAGAGCCACCGAGACCGATGCGGGAGTTACACAACCCCGGATCGACGCTGATGCACCACTGGGTCGTACTTCCAGCTATCGTGGGGGACTTCAAGTTCCCCCCGAACACCTTGCAGTTACTCCCCCGCTTTCACGGGCTCGCCACTGAGGAGCCCCATCTTCACCTCCAGGAGTTCCTTAAGATCTGCAGTACTGTCCACGATCGTCAGGTGGACCAGGATACGATTCGGATGATTGCCTTCCCCTTTTCCTTGGCAGACAGAGCAGCCACCTGGCTGAAGCATTTGGGGAAGTTCGTCTACACTTGGGAGCAGCTCCGCACCGAGTACTTGCATAAGTACTATCCACTCGGGCGGACCAATGCAGTGAGAGCCCTTATCAACAACTTCTCCATGCTCCCCAACAAGCAATTCCATGAGGCATGGGAGAGGTTCCGAGAGCTGACTGATCGATGCCCGCACCACGACATTTCCAAGCCCAACCTTGTGCAGAGCTTCTTTAGCGGGCTGACACCAGAGCTTCAGGGCTTGGTGAACGCTTCTTGTGGCGGGTCTTACTTCGCCAAGGATCACGACCAGGTCTGGGCCATCTACGAGGAGATGGCCGAGAACTACATGGTGATGTCTCAGACCAGGTTGTATACTCAGGGCAGACCCAAGCAGCCAGGACCCGTGCAGTACCAGAGGATAGCACGGATCGACGCCGGTCCATCCAGTTCATCTGCAGTAGCAGCAACACAGGCAGAGTCATCAGCTGCGGATATGGGTATTATCAGTGAGAAGTTGGATCGGATGGAGCTGATAGAGAAGAAGCAGTGCCAGGGCATCACTCAGATGGAGCAGATGGCACAGACTCTGAGCGACATGAAGACCCAGCTCATGTGTCTCCAGGAGGCACAGACGGCTCCCCAGCCCCGTCTTCAGTCGCGAGGCGATCACAACAGTAGTAGCAGCTCGTCCCAGCGCTCCAGCTCACACCAGCAGCCTAGGCGGGTTCACCTTGTACAGGCGAAGCTGTACCAGCAGTCGCAACCCACCTACCAGTCACCACCATCTCCAGACTTGCAGATGGTGGTCTACCAGCCGGATCAGCCTCTGGCAGTACTCCCACCAGCCCAGTACGATGCAGATCCGTTGATGGATGTCAACGGGATTTGGTATGACCGCCCTCAGCCTGGAATCCGACGAGACCATCCCGGATTCAGATGGGGGAACAGAGGTGCCCAGCCCCAGCAGCAACCATCTGGTCAGGGAGGCCAGTACATCCAGCAGAGAGATCACCAGCCGCAGCAGCAACTCCCATTCTACCCGCCACCACAGCAGCAGCAGCAGTCATCCTACGTTCCTCGTCCCTATCAGCAGGGACAGTCTTGGAGGCGTGAGCAGCCTCACCAGCAGCAGCATCCACAACACCCATACCCCTCTCAGCAGCAGCACCAGTACCAGCAACCTCATTACCAGAGAGGCTACCCGTCGGGCTCCCACGAGAGCCCTGCTTTGGATGACATAGCCCGCCTCCTCAGGAATAGCAGGCTACCTTCATACGGGAGATGGACGAGTTCCGCCAGGAGATGCGGGACATAGTGAGAGGGAAGGCCGCCATCCCTGCCCAGATCGAGCTGAACCCCAACAACCTGAAGCGGAAGTCTGAGCAGGTAGCTTACACTGAGCATGCCACTCCTAGTGATCCATTTGATGATATGTCTGCAGACCTTTTTGATGCTGATTTTGTCACACTTAGGAGCGGTAGGACACCAGCCGGCGGCGGCGCCTCGTCTGAGCGACATCATGAGGACACACCTAGAGCGCTAGATGAGGAGGAGGAGAGAGGTACTGAGGCCGCCCATGATGATGACGGTGGTACTGATGCCACCAAGGATGCTGACTCCACAGGCGGTGCTGAGGCTGTCATTTCACCAGTTCGAGGAGGTGGTACTGAGGCCACTCCTGATGCCGAGCCAGAGCGCGGTACTGAGACCGCGAGACGTCCAGTTGATCCAGCCACTGGTGGTACTGAGGCCACCAGAGTTCATGTAGAGAGATCTGTTGTTATTCCTTCACCTGATGTATCTCGGAACCATGTTGTGAATAAAGGAAAGGGTTTGGTTTTTACTGGTCCCACTGTGGTGCTTGATGTATGTGCAGATCCGGCCGTCGAGCCGTCTAGACCTTTTCCTAGTCCTTCATCTGAGAAGGACCCAGTGATCCCCTTCCCTAGAGCCCTTCAGATGGGGAAGGGGAAGAAAACAGAAAATCCTAAAAAGAGAGATCAGGAAGAGTTCAGCCAGCAGATGATAGACCGATTCCATATCCAGCTGACTCTTCAGGAGGCTTTGTAGCAAATTCCCCTTCTTCAACGTTCGTTGAGAGACAGGACTACAGTCATGAGGAAGAGGAGGAACCACCACTCAGAGATCCATGTGCTGACGAAAGCCATGTGCTTCGCGATTCAGAACCGTCTGCCGGCCAAGAGGCCAGATTCAGGAGCCCCTTATGTCAGATGTCACATTAGAGAGCAGAGGTTCGACCGGACTCTATTGGATAGCGGATCGTCTATCAACCTCCTTCCGGCAGCCCTTCTCGACCGCTTCGAGTTGGGCACTCTTAGACAGAGCAGGACAGTCCTTCAGTTTGCTGATCGATCTGTCAAGAGGCCGAAGGGGTTGTTGCAAGATGTTGTCGTCACTATTCAGGGCCTGCAATTCCCCGTGGACTTCGTAGTGTTGGACATGGAGATCCCTGAGTCAGTGACCGATACCCCCATCATTCTCGGTCATCCGTTCTTGGCCACAGCCAAGGCGGTGACTGACCATGATAGCAGGAAGGTATACTTTCGCGTCGAGGGCGAGAGTGTACAAATAGAGACGGTCGAGGACAGCAGAGCCAGAGAGAGATCATGCTCAGAGACCACTTCAGAGACAGAGCAGCTGACAGATGCCGGGCTAGACATCCACCAGGACTGTGACTTTGTGATCACAGACGATGAGGAAGTATGTGCAGACCCAGCAGCACAGGCCATCCTCTCATTTTCAGACACCGCGGATGCAGAGATGACAGCAGAGGAGAGCTTGGAGAGCACATTCCTGGTTCAGAAACTTCAGTGGCAGCAGAGCAGGTTCTTGACCGCGACACGGATTTTTGTGAGGATGGTGGTACTGATGCCACCTTATTTGATGCAGATCCCTCGGATTCAGAGTCTGATTGGGTAGATTGCGAGGATTACATGCCAGACCTGAGTCCCACAGAGCCTACAGCTGAGGAGGAGGTAGATGCCGAGCAGATCAGAGACAGTTCAGTTGTGCAGCCTTCTTCAGATCCAGTTTACGAGAGTACGTTCTCATTCTCCCAGGCAGATTTGGCAGCATACACGACGCTTCTTTCGAAGCCAGATTTGCCATCACCAAGCTGTCCAGAGCTGAAGCCGCTCCCTACTTCGCTGAAGTATCGATTCCTTGCGAGTGAGCCTGAGATGTACCCAGTCTTTATCTCCGCCGATCTGACTGGAGAGCAAGAATCCTGTTTGATGGGGGTTCTTGAAAAGAACCGCAAGGCAATCGGATGGAGCGTAGCAGATCTCCAGGGGATTAGTCCGGCCCTGTGCTCCCACCATATCTATCTCGAGGATGAGGCAAAGCCGTCGCGTGAGTTCCAGCGGCGGCTGAACCCCAATCTGAGAGAGGTTGTCATGAAGGAAATCTCGAAATGGTGGAGCGTAGATTTTATTTATCCCATTTCCGACTCCAAGTGGGTCAGCCCCTTGCATGTGGTGCCCAAGAAGACGGGCATCACGACTGTGATCAGTGAGTCGAGAGAGGAGATTGCTACACGAGTACCCACTTCTTGGAGGGTCTGCGTTGACTACAGGAGACTCAACCAGGCCACCAAGAAGGATCATTTCCCCCTGCCTTTTGTTGACCAGATCATTGAGAGACAGGTAGGGAAGAGCCATTATTGTTTTCTGGCTGGGTACTCGGGCTACAACCAGGTGGCCATCGCTCCTGAGGACCAGGAGAAGACCACCTTTACCTGTCCCTTCGGCACATACGCCTTCCGACACATGCCATTTGGGCTATGCAATGCCCCTGCGACTTTTCAGAGATGCATGCTGTCGATCTTTTCGGACATGGTAGGGGAGTGTTTGGAGGTCTTCATGGACGATTTCTTGGTTTACGGCGACGGATTCGACTCCTGTCTTGACTGCTTAGACCGAGTACTCCAGCGATGTATAGAGGTCCATTTGGTGTTATCTTGGGAGAAGAGTCACTTCATGGTGACTCAAGGGACGGTGCTTGGCCACATCATCTCCAACAAGGGCATGGAGGTTGATCCAGCCAAGGTAGATGTCATTAGAAAACTCGCACCGCCGTCCAATCTGAGGCAATTACGGTCATTCTTGGGGCACGTCGGAGTCTACCGACGGTTCATTCATGATTTCAGCAGACTCGCCCGGCTGTTGACTGACCTACTGACGAAAGACACCGAGTTCCTTGTCGATGACAAGTGTCTTTCGTCCTTTGAGACTCTCAAGCAGAGTGTGATTGAGGCTCCTGTTCTTCAGCCGCCTGATTGGCCTCTCCCATTCGATATCATGATGGATGCCTCCGATTTTTATGTAGGGGTTGTGCTGGGACAGAGGAGGGATGGAGTCCCCTTTGCTATCCACTACGCTAGCCACACTTTGGATTCCGCCCAGCGGAATTATACAGTCACAGAGAAGGAGATGCTAGCCGTAGTGTTCGCCCTAGATAAGTTCAGATCTTATATCTTGGATCTAGAGTGACCCTGTACACTGATCACACCGCCATCCGATACCTCATGGCAAAGAAGGATGCCAAGGCCAGACTGACTAGATGGATCCTTCTACTCCAGGAGTTCGATATTGAGATCAAGGATAAGCCTGGAGTCAAGAATGTGGTGGCGGATCATCTCTCCCGTTTAGAGCAGCCTGAGGAGTCTGAGTATATTGATCCCATTTGTGAGACCTTCCCAGATGAGGCGATCCTTGCTATCGCCTCACTCCCGTGGTATGCCGATATTGTGAACTTTCTCGTTGATGGGAAAGTCCCACAAGATTGGACCAGGCAGAGGCTTGAGACCTTCCTTGTGAAGGCCAAGTCCTACCACTGGGAGGATCCCATCCTTTACCACGAAGGAGGGGATAGCGTCTAGCGTAGGTGCATTCCTCAGGAGGAGCACCATAGCGTCCTCACATACTGCCACAAGCTTGAGGCAGGAGGACATCATTCTGGGAGGAGAACGACACAGAAAGTGCTCCAATCCGGCTTGTGGTGGCCTACCCTCTTCAAGGACTCTGATGAGTTCGTGAAGAGGTGTACTGACTGTCAGAGGATGGGCACTTGTGGACAACGTGATATGATGCCGATGCAGTCCATTCACTTCTGTGAGGTTTTTGACGCATGGGGCATCGATTTCACGGGTCCATTCCCTAAGAGTCAGGGATTTGAGTACATTCTGTTGGCCGTAGACTATGTTAGTCGTTGGGTTGAGGCTATCCCCGCCCGAGCCGCTGATGCGAGGACAGTTTGCAGATTTTTGAGGAAGCACATCATCACACGGTTCGAGGTACCTCGAGTATTGATTTCAGATGGGGGGTCGCATTTCATCAACGACCAGGTGAAGGCCCTTGCTAACGAGTTCGGCGTAGACCATCGTGTTGCTACACCATACCATCCACAGACGAATGGTCTAGCCGAGGTGTCGAACAGGGAGATCAAGACTATATTGCAGAAAGTCGTCCGCCCTGACCGAAAGGATTGGTCACAGCTTTTGGACTCGGTCTTGTGGGCATATAGGACGTCTTTCAAGACACCATTGGGCACATCTCCCTTTCGCCTCGTATATGGCAAGCCATGCCATTTGCCTGTTGAGCTAAGACACAGGTCACTTTGGGCAGTCACTGAGATACTTATGGATCCAGATTGTGTAGGAGACCAGAGGAGGGCAGAGTTAGCAGCCCTGGAGGAGTTGAGAGATACCGCCTTCTCAAACAGCCTACATTATAAGGAGAGAGTGAATGAGTGGCATGATTCTCACATCAGCCACAAACATTTTGAGCCTGGACAGAGAGTATGGCTGTTTGATGCGAGGCTTCGCTTATTTCCAGGGAAGCTATAGAGCAAGTGGAAGGGACCTTATCTGGTGAGAAAGGTACACGACAACGGTAGCATTGATATATCCGAGTTGTCTTCTGAGAGTACCTTTCGAGTGAACGGCCAGCGGCTCAAGCCATTTCTAGATCATGAGCCGCGGATCGTAGATGTTGCCCCTATTCATTTTGCGTGAGATGTGGTCTTCGACTCACATTTATTGCATCTCGCGCCTGATTTTCACTGATCTTCCGACCTGTATAGATCCAGATGTCCATATCATCACATTCTTTAGTCTCACATCTTGTTTGTCATCTTTGATTATGCTATACTTAGGGTATACTTTACCCTAAGTATAGGGGGGATGTGGGACCTTCAGGTATTCCTTTTGTTTCTTTCTACCCCAGTTTTTGTTGCCTACACTTAGGGATCTTTTACCCTAAGTATGGGGGGGGGGTAGACCCTGTACATTCTCCACTCGGTTTTCCCTTAATGTACAGCCTGCTATACTTAGGATTACTTGATCCTAGTATAGGGGGAAAAGCCGAGAGTCTTTTGACTTTCTATTCATTCATTCGTCTTTGTATATAGCCTTCCTTTTCACTTCCCTATACATAGCACGAGTTATGTCTTCTTCATCGCTCTTGACTCTGAGGACATCGTTCGAGCTAAGTATAGGGGGGTGTGTATATATTCCATATATACTTTAGCCATAACTCGTACTTTGTGTGAGTGTGTAAACAAATAAAATGGCTAAAAACCCTAAAAATCACAAAAATTAAAAATTTTTCATGTACATAAACATTCTTTTATTTGCACATAAATAGCTAGTGTACAAATTATTTTTGTAAAAATGATTTCAAAAATCTTTTGTGTAAAGCTTGTATAAATATTTTATTATCAAAATTATGTATATAGTACAAAATTTTTCCAAAATGTTTTGAAAATCAAAAGTTTGCAAAAATCTTGTGTAAATGTGTGTAAATACTTTTGCAAAACTTGCACTTCATGCATCATCCATTCATGATTTCAAAACATTTTTCAGAAATTTTGCATGTTTGTAAAAATCTGTGTAAATAGCATCTTTTGTACATATGTATATAGTTTTTCTGGATTATAGTTGACATTTAAACTAGTTTGGAATCAAATTGAGAAATGGAGCTTGATTAAGATCTTAATCCACCTAATTTATAAGAGGAACCTTATAGGGCTTAGGTTTAAGGCTTTTCAGGTCCATGGTGACTTAATTCTCTAAGTCCACTAGGCTATGATCACATGTCATCTCAATGAGCCTAAGTAGAGCACTTAACAAAACCACATGACTCATATAGACAATGTCTTTACTTGGACACCAGCACTTTGCACCGAGCTCTCTACGGAGGAGGTGGTGAGGAGGCAGTCTTCCTTGACTTGGGGTAGCATATGAGGATAGTACTTCTAGGCGGAACCTCTCTTCTTCTTTTAGTGAAGGAAGTGCGTCTCAACTTGGTCTGGTTGCCATGAGGTCTAACGACGGGAGTTGTGGGTTGCAATAAAGCTTCAAAAGAGGGATAGTCTACTGGCTCAAGAGGAAAAACTCCTTGTATATATGCTGCACATGTATATGATGTATAGATGCACTTGAAAAAAAATAACCCAAAAAAAGTGGTGGGTCTGAGAGAAAATGATAATCCCACCGGAGTATGTATATAGAGTGCAATAAGCAAAGCTTGAGATTCATGATCTACCTTATGTAGCTTGCAGCAGGGAGACTTGGCTACACTGGTCAAGCTTCCAAGGATACATGGCTACACTGGCCATGGTCCATTCTCTTCTTCCTCCTCTTCTTGAGCCGGTTGAACTTGAACTTAGAAGGGAATACCCCACTCCTAGAGGAAAGAGTGGTCAGATTGAGGTCATAGAGGTACCTTGTTGGGGAGGGTTGTCAAGTTGCCATTTCTGAGGTGGAGAGCTTATACCTCACATTCACAGGACAAGGAAAGATTCATGGTCTTCAGGGTTTGTGATTGATGACTTGTTCTGATCTGGAGCATTGAGGAGTCTTGATTAGAGATTAGTGGAACTTAGAGGCTGTTGAGTTTTAAGCTTAAGTCAAAATAAGGTTCCGACACATTAATAATCCAAAGATTTGATCGAGCTCCATAATTCAATTTAATGAAGGTAAGTTTAATAATCAACATTGATCCATGTACATTCTTCTCTTTTTCTTTTTCTTTCTTTCTTTTTCACTTCTTTTTCAAATAAGTATTTGCTAAGGGACTAGCAAAGTTAAGTATAGGGGGTGATGAATACTCATTCATCACTCTTTATTCTTATATTTTAGCTACAAAAACCTTTGCAAATGCATGTATATATTTGTAAATATAAATAATTACCAAAAGCATGCATGGTGTAAAAAGTAATAATTAGCATGTTTTTGTGCAAAAATTAAAGAATAAAGATTAAAAAGAAAAAGAGGAAATATTTAGAATAAATATTGAGCAACCTAACCCAAGGGAGGGCTCAGCATGGGCCTGACCGCATAAAAGCCAAAGTAGAGGGAGATAGGGGCTCATGTGTGTAAATATACCTGTAAATAAATGGATATATTTCCTCTAAAAATAGAATAAAATGACGTGTATATATTGTGTATATATTTATAAAAATAAAAATAGAAAAATAAAAAAAAATAAAAATAGATTACTTGTACATAGTCACCATGTATATAGTCCACACATCTATATTTATTTAGCCTTATAAATAAATAAAATTAATTCTTATAAAATTTGTATATATTCTACTTTTTTATGTTGTAAATAAATAAAATAAAAGCCATTAAAACAAAAACAAAATAAAAAGCACAAAATTAAAAACCAAAAATCACATTGTAAATATACCATGTACATAGATGTATATACCTATTTATTTCACTATTATATATAAATAATAAAAATAAAATAAAAAAACCCTTTTATTCCTACTTTTATACTATAAATAAATAAAATATAAAATGGGAATAAAAATGCACAAAAATAACAAATTAAAAATAAAAAAGTAAAAAGACATATTGTATATATACCTATATATAGCTATATAGTTTAAATACCTTATTTTATTTTGAAAAATTAATTAAAAATCACCAAAAAATAGAAAAAATTAAAACAAAAATATTTCATGTTTAAAGTTTTTCTTAATTCGGCCTTTTTCTATTTTATTTCGAATTTCCAAATAAATATGAGCTGGCTGCTTCCCATTGGTCCACGGGGTTGTTGACCGCCCGGTCAACTCCCCCCTGTGGACCACTTCACACGGGTCCTGGATGCCCGACCCGAGTTCTCAAATTTCTAGTGTCCAGACCCGATCGCTTCTCACTCAAACCCCGGGTTCGCTTCACTCACGACACATCCGACACCCTCGTCGGAGTGCCCGCCTCGGGGTCCGCGCATTGAGCTGCCCTACCCGATCCATTCTTGTCGGACTCCTGGCAGTATAAAGGCTGAGCTCCGCCACCTCATTTCCCATCTTTGGATCATTCGCCTACCATCCAGTGACCTCCAGTGCCTTAGTGAGAGTGACAGCTCGCTCCGGGCGTTGTTGCAGCGAGGAGGAGACATCTGGACCATCGATCCGGCGAGTTTGCACCGCCGTGCTCTGCCCAGAGCAGGAGCTTGAGCCTCGGGCCACGACAACCCACGTGGCGACGACCCAGAGCACCCCCAGCTCTCCCACAGTCGACTCGACCACCCAGGTAGCCGTAGTTTCTCTTCTTTTTCTTTGATTTTGATTTACCCCCAAATCTCGCCGTCGCCGACCATCATCGATTCCGTCCATATCCGCCTTCCATTTGATCATCGGACCTCACCGTCGCGTTCACCTTCCTCCGCGACGTTCTACGCCCTTCCATTCAACCCAGCTCGCACAGGAGCTGGGGTTTCGAGCTTCACCGTCCTCCCCTCGTCGGAGCTCGACCGCACCGCCTCACTAGTCATCTTCACCCCCTCTCACAGGGTCGAGGCACTTTGCCCTCGACCCGTGAGTCTGCTGGTGTACTTTGCAGGGACATCCGAGCCCATCTGAGGGCTTGGACCATTTGGAGCAGCAGCTTGAGCTCCGCCGGCTCCGCCTGAGCTCCTCGGAGCTCCGTTGGGCCATCGGAGAGCACCATTCGACGCGGAAGGCCCGTAGCCATCTTCTCCGATCTTCAGTGGGCCGCGAGGAGGACGCCAGAGCACACACGGTTCCGGTGAAAGTCGCCGGCCTCCAGTTCGTCCACCATCCTTCTCCGCCGTCCGATCGACCCCGAGCTCCAGTCTTGATCCTGACCGTCCATCCGAGGAGCTTCCAACGCCGTCCGATCTTGGGAGGGGCGATCTGGATCGTTCGATCACCGAGGTTTAGCCACAGCACCTCTCCACCGTTCAATCTCCCACGTGGCGATGCCTAGACCGATCGATCAACCCAAGGGATATCAGCGTTGGGCGCCACCCATTCCCAGCCGTTCATCAGCACACGTGGCGCCCATCCGACGGCCAACTTAATAAAGGGTAATTTACGCTTAGGCCCTTCTCTTTCTAGTAGTTTGCTTTCAGTCCTGTAAATATTTTTAAGATTTTATTTACGTTTGGTTATTTGCACTTTGGACCCTGTTATTTTCTACATTTGCATATATACCCCTGCCTGTAGTGTGTCCCGTGCATCGACACGTGTATTTTTGGGATATTTGCATACTCCCCCTTGTAGTTCTGGATGGTTATTAAATGAATGAATATTTTTAGATAATTGCATTTCTACCCCTGTGAGTGTGGAATTGGAGCATGTGCGTTTTATTTGTGGGTAATTTATGGAAAGGTCCTCGGACTTTTGGTACCTGTTACCAATTAGTCCCAAAACCTTATTTTGTTTGCAAATAGGTCCCTGAGTGCCCCAGACACCTGCTTCGCACGTGATTTCTTGGGAATTTTACACCGGACTCCCCAGAACTTTCATTATTTGCGTATAGGTCCTTGTGCATTGTACCTAGGTTTTAATTTTTAATAAAATATCAAATTTATTTCAAATTTAATGAAAATTGGACACATGGCTCCTTCCATGTTGTAAAATTTTCTAGAATTTTTGAAGATATTTTTGCTTTTATTTGCTATTTTTAAAATTCAAAAACATCCTTTTTCTTTACTGTTTGATTTAAAAAATCACAAAAAAATATTACAACCCATCTAAAAATTATAAAAAAATTAGCCGCTGTGTCTTTTGGCTTGTTTGATTTTCTGACCAAATTTGGTCATTTTTCATCTTATAAAACTCATAAAAATTGAAAACACCTAAAATCTTATAAAAATTCTAATAATTAATCTAAAAACCCAAAAATAATAATTGCTGTGCCTAAATTTTCCTTGTTTCTTTCTCTATACAGGAAAATTACCTCCAAGCTTTTTAGGGGCTTTTAGATATTTTATCTAAGTCCCTCAAGCTCGCCTGGACAGTACCTTCATTTTCTTGCATTGTTTTATTTTTAGAAAATGAAATAAAAATCAGAAAAATACCAAAAATTCAGTAAAAAGAGTAAAAATCATAAAAAGCATAAAAACATTTTTATTTGAATTTTTGGTTGATTTTTGAGGGCTTTAATAATTGTTGGTAGTTGGCTTATTCACTTGCTTTCCTATTTTCTTAATTAATTAAAAATACAAAAAAGTTATAAAAATTTAAAATCCACCAAAAACACTTGTCTTTTATTTTTTATCTTATTTTTGACTACTTTGTAGGCCGCAAGGCCATCACGTGCTCCTTGTGTTCAACCCTGGTCGCTATACCAGGTTAAAATAATAGCAGGACCGCTATTTGATTTTGATTGATTTTATTCGATTTTGGTGGTCTCTTTTTCTCGATCGACCACGCTTGGCGACTTGGGTCGCAACGACCCTTGATACCTTTTACCCTTGTTGCTTGGCATGTCATCAGCAGTGTTAGGAAATGAATGACGGATTGCAGCACATATTGTAGGATCTTCATCCGTAATTATAGAAATGGGATGCTTTCCAACAGCTACAAGAAATTGCTCAATTAACCATGTAAAACTTTATGTTGTTTCTCTGTTGATAAATGCATTACCCAAAAAATTTGTGCAACCATGGTGGTTAACTCCACAGAAAGAACCAAAAATTAGTTTGTATTCATTGGTTCTGTATGTCGTATCAAATGAAATTGTATTCTCGAAAATCTTGTAATCTTCTATGGATACATTATCAGCCCATAATAAATGAGTGAGCCTATTATCATCATCAGTTCGATACGAGTAAAAAAATTCAGGTGTCATCTTTTTGCAATTATCAAAAAGATCTAACACAAGTTTTACGTCCAAACCATCACGACGTCTTCTCTCATCCCTATTAAGGTTGTATATATCACGCACTATGCCACCAACCTTGTTATTTGAGATGAAACCATTATTTAAAAATGCAGATTTTTTGAGGCGGGAATATTTACATCAGTCATAGACTTGATAAGCATTTTAACAGCTTTAGAAAACCTTCTATTAGGGCGTAGATATAACCATTTGCTGGGGGATACAAGGTTATGATTGTGCTCCTCTTGAAAAGAAAACACGATCCAATCATGTTCATCAAACCTATATTTAACTGACATCATGGCCTTACAATCAGTTCGAACAACACCAACAGCTCTCTCTGCTCTTTCAAACATAATTTCATCAATGCAATCACTGTCAACTGAGTAAACATCTCTTGATGAAGAAGAAGCTCGTGATTTTCCTTCTTTCCAACATACAAAACTCTTAAAGACAAGGGTCTCGTTCTTAGTTAATCTATCAACTCAATGTCTTGCACTACTTTTCCATACGTTAAATCCCACTTTCGTAGTTTATGCTTCATAAAAATTATATGCATGTTCAACAAAACCCAAAACCATACCAACAGTGGGTATATGCTGTTGAATATGACAATTAGCGAGAGGGGATCTTGGTTCAACTGCATAAATATAAATATAATTGAAGCACGATATAAAAAGTATGAATTTTTTTCAAAGAGATCAAATGAGATTCATAAATATGTGCAATAATTATATAAAACATAAAATGAGTCTTAAAAATTTAACCGGAGAAGTGATGGTAGATTAAGAAAATCTGAAGGAATTTAACCTGAAAAGGATGCAACGGTTTCAGGGGACTCCGAAGATCTATTGTTTATACCCGAATCCTAATATAAAAAATACAGATACATGAGTTTGACAAAAAAAATTATCAATAAAACAATATATGGTATCTCATTACCTCAAAATTTGGAAAAATATCTTTTGAGAAAGATTTAGAAGAACGTGCTTCAGAATATTGACCTAAATCATATAGAATAGATCACTGAATAATGTAAATATAAGAGTGACAATTACATGTAATTATACATTGCAAAATAAATATTGTCGTACATAGCAGGCTAATGTAAAATACGTAGATATAAATTAAAATCTAAAATATTATTGTAATATAATGTTTATATGCATGTCAAATTGAATATTGTCTTACAAAGCTGGATAATGTAAAATACGGGATTATAAACTAAAATAGAAAATATTATTTAATATAAACTTAAAACAAATGTCAAGTTGAATACTGCCAAACAAAGCAGGATAATGTAAAATACGGAGATATAAATTAAAATTGAAAAATTATTGTAATATAATGTTAATATACATATCAAATTGAATATTATCTTACAAATTAAAGTAGGATAATGTAAAATACGGGGTTATAAATTAACATCTAAAATATTATTGTAATATAATGTTTGTATGCATGTCAAATTGAATATTATCTTACATAGCTGGATAATGTAAAATACGGGGTTACAAAATAAAATTGAAAATATTATTGTAATATAAATTTAATATAAATGTCAAGTTGAATACTATCAAACAAAGCATGATAATGTAAAATACATGAATATTGTCTTACAAAGCAGATAATGTAAAATACAAAGTTATAAATTAGAATTGAAAATATTAGGTATTTTTACCCGGCAGACCCTATAAACTTTGCCAATTACCTCTACGACCTTTTGCACAATGTAATTACCCCGTCAACCTTAAAAATTACCTTAAAAACCCTCACAGACTTCATACAAATTAACCGGAGGGTTCATGGGGTAAGAGTTGGCAAGTTTACGGGGTCGAGGGGAGAATTAGGTTGTTTTAAAGGTTGTAGAGGTAATTGACAAAGTTTATAGGGTCTGTCGGGTAAAAATCCCAAAATATTATTGTAATATAATGATAATATAAATGTCAAATTGAATATTGTCAAACAAAGCATGCTAATATAAAATATGGATATATAAATTAAAATAGAAAATATAATTGTAATATAATGTTAATATACATGTCAAACAGAATATTGTTTTATATAACATGATAATGTAAAATACGGTGTTATAAATTAAAATAAAAAACATTAATGTTAATATAAATATCCGAATAGCCCTACAAACAAGATTATTTCTAGGATAAAAAAGAATTTTGTAGCATAAGAATATTACCTGTGTTATGAGAGTCGATATCCAAAATATCAGGGGTTATAGCTTTGATGTGAGTATCCTGTTTCAAACATATATTAGATAAATAACATTAAATGAAAACAAAATTGAAAAAAATACATTGAACAAAAAATAACCTGAAAGACTTCTTCTAGATAATTAGATATGAACTCAAATGCAGAGTCTTCATCGACTGAAGTTAAAGGACCATCCATGACAAGGAACGTTTGATAATGCGAAAAAAGTAGAATGTGAAAAAAAACGAACAGATATAGAATGGTAAAAACATAGACCATAAATATCGGGATGCATCTCCAAATTAAATCACATTACGAAAAATACTAAAAATAGAATGTCTATTAATTGTGGATAGTGCATGCGGTCTAAATTAATTAATTTCCTATAAATAAAATATCGGGAGTGGTATATGGAGTGGTTTTGAGTGGTTGATGATCAAACGGTCAGGATGCATGGCTTTCCTTGGTGTAAGGAAAGGTGCACCTCATTGGAAATATTTCTTTTATATATAGGAAAGGGAGCCTACATCCTGATGTAGGTAACTTACCTATATCATGCTTGTGTTCTTCCTAAATTTTTTATTTCTTTTGAAAAATGCTTCATAAAATTTCATAACTATATCCCTCTAATATGTCATTCAAAATTCGTCAGAAACAGAGACTCCTATGCCCTCCATCCAGAACAGGTAATTTTCAACGGTCTCAGATTTGCTGTAAATTGCATGTTCTGGATGGACGGCATATGAATCTTTGTTTCTGATGAAATTTGAATGACATATTAGAGGGATATAGTTATGAAAATCCACGGAAGCATTTTTCAAAAAAATAAAAACATTAGGAAAAAAAGAAACATGATGTAGGTAAGTTACCTACATCAGGATGTAGTCTCCCTTTCACCACACACACACACACATGCATGTACATATATATAGAATTGATCCTGTGAGAGCAAAAAACTGTGAGGTCTCTCCTCCTCCAATCAATCATGAGAGATAAGACAGAATCTAGTGGTCCAGAATCAATGCTCTCATGTTCTCACAGTTTTTGGTTCTCACAGGATTAGCCATGTATGTATGTAATGTAGGGAGCTTATCCAATGGGCCACGTGCCCATTAGCATCTTGGCGAGCACCCATTCTAGGTAAGGATCAAAATGGTCGGATTTGGATACGAATATAGGTATAATCGTATCGCTATCCATTTTAAAATACAAATACGAATGCGGATACAAATATTGACGGATGTAAAAAATGGGTTACCATATCCTTAAAAATGAATACGAACGTAAAACAAATACGAATCAGACGAATAATAACAGAAATTTTTAATAGATTAACTAAAATATACAGGTTTAGGATGATTTACACATAAAATATGCATAATAGATATAGTAATTTCATAACAATTATATCAATAATGGTGAATGCAATCATAAAATGTTGTGACACATAGTTATAAATAAATATATTATTATACTTAAGTACAAAAACGAATATACAAATACGAATGTGAATATTAGCGAATGTCAAAATGATATCCATAACCACATCCATTTTAAAAGGAATACACTTAAGATCAAACGCTAGGATGGTAATATATATATATATATAGAGAGAGAGAGAGAGAGAGGAAAGGGAGCCTACTTTGGAAAGTAGGTAACCTTACCTACTTCACATCCATTTTAGCCAACTTTATTATTTTTTTTGAAAAATACCACCATGGATTTTCATAACTATATCCCTCTAACATGTCATTTAAATTTCGTCAGAAACAGAGACTCCTACGACCTCCATCCAGACAACCATTTTTTAACAATCACAGATTCGATGTATTTTACATGTTCTGGTAGGAGGCCCTAGGAGTCTCTGTTTCTGACGAAATTCAAATGACATATTAGAGGGATATAATTATGAAAATCTACGGTGGCATTTTTCAAAAAAATAAAAAATTATGAAAAATGGTTGTGAAGTAGATAAGGTTACCTACTTCACAAAGTAGGCTCCCTTTCCTAATATATATACATACAGAAAAGGGAGACTGCTGCTTGTAGCAGCCAAGCTGGCTGGTACATGTAGCATTCTCCCCCATTTTTTTTTATTTTTTTGCGAAATTTCACCATGTATATTCATCTATATATCCCTCCTACATGTCATTCAAATTTCGCGAGAAACAAAGACTCCTAAGCCCTCCATCTAGATCGGGTAATTTTTAATGGTTTGGAATTTGTTGTAATCTACCCCTTCTAGATGGACGGTAAAGGAGTCTTTGTTTCTCGTGAAATTTGAATGACATGTAGGAGGGATATATAAATGAATATACATGGTGAAATTTCACAAAAAAAATAAAAAAATTTGGGGGAGAATGCTACATGTAGCAGCCAGCTTGGCTACTACACGCAGCAGCCTCCCGGCCCTCATATATATATATATATATATATATATAGAGGAAAGGGAGCCTACTTTGTAAAGTAGGTAACCTTATCTACTTCACATCTATTTTTAGCAAAATTTTTTATTTTTTTTGAAAAAAAAACCATCGTGGATTTTCATAACTATGTCTCTCTAATATGTCATTCAAATTTCGTTAGAAACAGATACTCATACGGCCTCCATCGAGACAATCATTTTTTAACGGTCACAGATTTGATGTATTTCACATTTTCTGGATGGAGGTCGTAAGAGTCTCTGTTTCTGACGAAATTTGAATGACATATTAGAGAAATAATTATGAAAATCCTCGGTGGTAATTTTCAAAAAAAATGAAAAAAATTACGAAAAATGGATGTGAAGTAGGTAACCATACCTACTTCACAAAGTAGGCTCCCTTTCCTCATATAATATATATATAGGGTAAAATGGGGCTGCCCTCATGGAGGGAGCTAACTTGGCTCCCCCCGCGCCATTTCACCCCCTTTTTTATTTTTTTTGAAATTTCTTCTGTAGATTTTCATCAATATATCTCTATATTATGTCATTCAAATTTCTCGTGAAACAGAGACTCCTACGGCCTCCATCCAGAAGGGTCATTTTTAGCAGTTCTTTTACCATTAAAAAATGACTGTCTGGATGGAGTCCGTAGGAGTCTTTGTTTCACAGGAAATTTTAATAGCATAATATAGGGATACAATGATGAATTTCACAGAAGAAATTTTCAAAAAAAAAATAAAAAACCGGACGAAATAGCGCGGGGGGAGCCAAGTTAGCTCCCCCCGGGGGACAGCCCCATTTAACCCACACGCACACACTCACATACATACACATATATATATATATATATATATATATATATAGAAGAAAGGGATCCTACTCCATGGAGTAGGTAACTTACCTACTCCATTTTTTTTCAAAATATTTTTCATTTTTTTTGAAAAATACCACCATGGATTTTCATAATTATATCCCTCTAATATGTCATTCAAATTTTACAAAAACAGAGACTCCTACGGCCTCCATCCATAACATGAAAAATACTGCAAATCTGTGACCATTAAAAATGACTGTCTAGATGGAGGCCGTATGAGTTTCTATTTCTAATGAAATTTGAATGACATATTAAAGGGATATAGTTATGAAAATCCATTGAAGCATTTTTCAAAACAAAAATAAAAAAATTGAAAAAAAAGAAAATGGAGCAGGTAAGTTACCTACTCAATGGAGTAGGATCCCTTTTCTCATATATATATATATATATATGAGATAAATGAGGCTGCCCCCTTGGGGGAGCTAACTTGGCTCCCCCGCGCTATTTCGTCCGATTTTTTTTAATTTTTTTGAAAATTTCTTCCGTGAATATTCATCACTATATCCCTATATCGTGATATTAAAATTTCGTGCGAAATAGAGACTCCTATGGCCTCCATCCAGATAGTCATTTTTTAACGGTAACAGAATTGCTAAAAACGACCCTTCTGGATGGAGGCCGTAGGAGTCTCTGTTTCGCGTGAAATTTAAATGACATAATATAGGGATATATTGATGAAAATCTACGGAAGAAATTTTGAAAAAAATTAAAAAATGAGGCGAAATGACGCAGGGGGAGCCAAGTTAGCTCCCCCATGGGGGCAGCCCCATTTTACCCTACACACACACACACTTCGGTCAAGTAAATGTTTGTTGTGAGATCAGTAATACCTAGATAATGACCGGTAATTTACATTCAAATAGTTACCTTCTACAAAATTTAGTAATATGTATACAATGATCAAGTAAATGTGTGATGCAAGATCAGTAATACCATAACAAATGGTTAGTAAGAACATTGTGTATGTAAAAGAGCATTTCACTTATTTCGGTAATATGTTTCCCTTTTCGTTAAGGAAGCATTCTATTAATTCTACTAATTCATGTTTCCTTATGTATATGTGTTTAATAACTTCTTTTTCAAAGCACCATTTCCATATTAATCGTATAGAAGAAGAATATGTTACTGATCATATGTTAATCTCTTACTTGAACAATGCGCATGCCTTAATGTCTATTATTTTATTATTACAGAACTCATAATATTATTTATATACTTCTACAGAATTTAGTAATACATATAAATTGGTCAAGTAAATGTGTGATGCGAGATCAATAATACCATAACAAGTGGTTAATAAGAATATTGTGCATGTAAAGAGCATTGCATTCATTTATGTAATATTTTTTCCTTTTTTGTCAAACGAATCATTCCATTAATTATACTTATTCATTTTCCTTATGTGCACGTGTTTAATAACTTCTTTTTCAAAGTATCATTTCCATATTAATCGTATAGAAGGAGAATATGCAACTGATTTTATGTTAATCTCTAACTTGAACAAGTTCCATGCTTTACTGACCATTATTTTGTTGTTACTAATGTCATAATATTGTGTGTGTGTGTGTGTGCGTATTACTAATTCCGTTTGTACATGTTACATACAGTATATAACATGTTACTTTGTCGTTCAATCATTCTTGCTTATGCATTGGTAAATTATTACTAATATCAAGTTGAAAGTTACTTGTCAGGATTTTTTTATTAATTCATCATTACTCTTTATGAGATGATCTTCTCACGATTCAAATCCATACAGGAAGCACCGTTAATCATTGCTTCTGAGAAATCGTGATAAATTTCTCGATTATCATCTATGAAACATAAGAAGTGTGCGAACATTTGGCATACTGATGAATCTATGATTCATCATCTTTTTTCTTTCATCTTGGTTAAAATCCTTAGTAAAAAAATATGTAATTCTCATTAATTAACATTCTAATCATAATTATTAATATTATATTTTAACACTTATTTTACCTAAAATAAAAGAATAAAAAGAAAAGAGAAAATAAAAAGAAAGAAGGATGGACATAATTATGTACAGACTGATCCTAACCCCGAGACCAAGTCAATATTGACTTGATCGACAAAATAAATAAGTAGGGGGAGATAAGGATCCTAACTTATAAAAATACCAAAAAACCGAGACAATAAAAATACATTAAATACATTTTTCATATTGCAAATATTTCACCTATTTTATTTATCACTTAGATCATTTCAAATCAAATCACTTATTTTAAAAAGTTGTTCACAAAACTATATATTATTTTATAAAAAAATAGGAAAATTATTTAATATGAAATAATTATTTATAATGAACCCAAAAAGTCATAAAAGCTGACTTCTAAGGTTTATAACTATTTATAGAAAAATCCAAACGAATCAAACTCGCTTTTAAACTTCGTTTTATACTTAATACTATTTATTAAAAATATCATAAAATATTAGAATAATACAGGTTAGTTTTCGCGTTTGGGCCATATTGTATATATGTACTATATGTATAAACTTCACGTATTTTAAATTAATTAATCATAACTTCGTTTTACTTAATTTCTTTTCTAAAGTGTTTCTAACAATCATTAGAAAAATATAAACATATAATTAAATCAAAATACCAATAAATCCCAAGTCCACGAAGCCGTTACCTAAATTTTTCGGACCTCATAATTCGGCCGTATGAACTTGAATTAAGCGAACTCGGTTTTAAAATCCGTTTTATTTAATTATCTATAAAATGACACTGATTTTGCTAAAATCAGAGTTAATATGAAAAATGTAGGGTTCGGGACCGTATTGGTTGATGAATCACTTTATTCTTTTATTTTGGCTAAAATCCTTTGGTAAAATATATGTAAATAATCACTAATTCCATCTAATTAACATTCTAACCACAAATATTAATATTATATATTTAACACTTATTTCAACCAAAATAAAAGAATAAAAAGAAAAAGGAAAATAAAAAGAAAACAAGGATGTATATGTAATATATGCAGACTGATCCTAACCCCGAGACCAGGTCAATATTGACCAGGTCAACAAAAGAAATAAGTAGGGGGAGATAATGATCCTAACCTATAAAAATTTCCAGAAAATCAAGATCAAAAATATAAATTACCCATTTTCACCATGTAAATACTTCACCTATTTTATTATCATCAAAACCATCTCAAATCAAAACACTTCTTTTGTAAAAACTGTTCATAAAAAATATATTATTTTTTAAAAATATCAGAAAAATATTTCAGCATAAAAATAAATTAACTGCAATGAACCGGAAAAGCCGCAAAAACTGACTTACGAGGTTCATATCAATTTTATAGAAAACTCCAAATGACGAAGCTCACTTTTAAAATCCGTTTTGTACATAGTACTATTTTATTAAAAAATATCGCAAGAATAATCGAATAAAATCGGTGAGTTTCGGCTTTTTGGACCCGTTGTATATATGTACTATATGTAAAAACTTCCCGATTTTTTAATTAAATAACCATAAACCCGAATAACTTAATTCCTTTTCCTAAAATCATCTAAAAATTGTATATAAAAATATAACAATAAAAGTAAATTAAAATACTAATAAAAACTGGAGGCCCGAAGCCGCTATTTCTTTCGTCCGGGCCTCATAACTCGGCCGTATGAACTCCGAATTGAGCGCAAACTCGATCTCTAAAATTATATTTTTCAATTATCTACAAAATGACACTAGTTTTGCTAAAATCAGAGTTAATGCGAAAAACGTGGTTTTCGGGTCCATATTGATATATTGTACAATAAACCGTAACCTATGTTATTATTTAGTACATTAATAATTTATTTATTTGTTTCTTTATTTTTATAAATAATATTAATTAATTTATTTATTTTATTAATTTAATTAATTACTTAATTACATACTTAATTATTTAATTAAACTTAATTACCTTATTAACTTTTTTAAGTATTAATTATTTATTTAATTACGAAATTAATTATATAATTAATTAATTTATATATAATTATTAATTATATTAAAATTATTTAATTGTATTTATTTTCTCTCTCTCTTTTCTCCCTCCTTCCATTTCTCTCTCTTACTTTACCTTCCTCCTCCCTTTTTCTTCCCCGACGGTCCCGCCTTCCTCCTTCCGCTCCCCTTCTCGTCGCCAACCTTTTGCTTGATTGATGGTCAGTCTAGCTGCTCCTGGATGACGCACAGTCAGACGGAGGGCTATCTGCCCAACCTCCTCAATGACCGGTCATTATCGGTCGTTCCTCCAACCGCAAGCATCTCTTCACCCCCCGCCGGTGATGCCATCTCCCTTCTTCTATAAATAGCCCTCCATGTTCCCTCCGACAGGCATCCGCCATTTTGCTACTTCCAGCTCCCACATTCTAGCGAGAGAGAGAGAGAGGGCAGTGATAGAGCTCTATGCCTTTCCATGTCATCGACGAGATCGAGCTAGTGAGATCTGATGCGGTCGCTGCTGGCGTGAGCCCCTCCGCCGCAAGTAACCTCCGAGGATTCTGCTGCCTCGTCGAGGTCATCATCCATCGGAGCTCCGCCGAGCTGCTGATTTCCCAGGCGATACCTCCTACATTTCCTCGCTTCCAGGTTAGTCCTATAGCTTCTCTTCTCCTCCCTCATTCCTCTATTCTCTTCTCATTCCCTCCATTCTCTCTTCCAATCCTCCCTTCTATAGTTTAATCGCACATCAGAAAACATATACCCAAATCTACTTTGATCTGAAGCCATTCTCCATCTCCATTTTGACGCGTCACTTCTCAGTCTCCTATTCATTTCTAACCCCCTCCGGAGCTCGAATCCATAGTCTGAGGCTCCTCCTTTACCTATCGAGCCTCCTTAATCCATTCCATCTCCAGGTCTCTGTAGAATCGAAGCATCGAGCTTCATTTGCTTTGCAGGTTATACTTAAGATTGAGGATCAATCTACCCCTGCAACGAAACCAATCATAGAGACGAGTCTACATTGCCCTACACGGATCGAGGCACACATCTGCGACACACTAGGAGATGATTCGAAGACCTGGACGATACAAATAGATGCGATTCAGCATCTTCGTAAGGTTCTGAAGCTCCTCTAGGAAGTCAGGCCTCCAGAGCATCCATTAGACGCCTCTGATCGTAGACCCAAGTGTCTTTGGACGCGGAAGAGCTTCAAGAATCCCAAGGAGATCTCAGAGATGGGATTCAACCTCTGGAGCGACGAGATCGAGCGGTTGAACTCCATCCACAACAGCCTTCTTCCGTGTTCATTAGGATCCTTTATCTCCGTCAGATCATAAGAGACGCGCTCTAGAAGTGATCCAGTCCATCGCTTCACGCCCAAATTTGAGTCACACGATCAAGCCTCATCAGACGAAGCAGGATCCCCACGTGTTGTAACCTCATATCGATTCGCTTAACAAACCTCGCCCTCACGTGCTAAACACGTGAGGCGGGTACTTCTTGCACATGTACCCCTGCACGAAATGTAAATTGCGAGTGGGTCCTGAGGACGCGAGCGTGGGAAACGCGTGAGCTTAGGGTCATTTGCGGAGCATTCCCTACGGGTCTCGTCATTTACGAAACAGGTCCAAGATTAAAAAAATCACGTGAAGGCGTCTGCATGTTTTGGAGATATTACGCCGATACCCCGTTACTTTGATATTCTTAGATAGGTACAGAAACAAGAGCATCACGTGAGAATTCAGGTGAGCTGTTGGCATTTTGCGATTTAATCTCAAAATTTTTTATATATTATACGCATTCCCTTGTGTTGTATATGACCCCTATACTTTAACAATACATACCAAAATCAAATCAAATTATAAAAATATAATAATAATACATAAAAATACTGTATAATCTACCATATACAGTATAAAATCATATTTTGAAAAAATAAAAAATAAAAAAATAAGAAATAGAAATATTTTAAAGCATTAAATAATTCTTTAAAACGCTTTAAAATCATAACAAACTTTAAAAATCTCATAAAAATATAAAAAAATGACCTGAAAATCATATAAAAAATACTTATAGGATATTTTGTTATATTTTACCCTATTTTGCATACTAAACTCAAAACAAAATAAAAATCAAATATTAAACCATTAAAAATACAGAATCAATTAAAATTTCAAAAATTGACAACTAAATAAATGAAAATTCCCTCGAAATGCATAATATATCATTTTAAAGATAATTTCATCTACTTTTGAATAAAAATAAAATAAAAATCTTTTGTTACTGTTTGATACATTGAAAATTCAAAATACGTCACAGATTTCAATAAAATCTAGTTTTCTACCTTAAAAATTAATCAAAATCCATAAAAAGCCTAAAAACTCTTAAAAATCCATAAAAATAGAAAATAAAATAAAAACAAAATAAAAATTAAAAACATTTTTCTAAAAAAATAATAATATAAAATACCTTAAAATTCACTAGAACAATATAAAATCCATTAAAAGTCAAATAAAAATCTAGAAAAATCTAGAAAAATAAAATAAAAATTAGGAACCATTTAACCTTAGTTTGTATGTAGTTTTTTCCTAGTCTCAACAGTTTGCCTCCCTGAGTTCGACACTCCCGTGCTTAACCGCTATATACTTAAGTTTAGGAGTATAAATAAAAAAAGAAGATTAATTCACATTAATCTTTTCTCACAAAACCTACTCGGTCGATACAACGACCGCGAAATTGTTTCTGTCTCTTTTTGCAGTAATAAAGAAGTGACCGGGTGGTGTTTTTCAGATGGCGTCATTGACGGGGAGGCAGCGCTAGGGCAACCGTAGATTTAGGATTTCTCTTTGCGCCATTTTATTCTCTAACCTCACTGTTTTTTTGTTTCTGAGTTGTGCAGCACAGGTCGAGCCGCATATCTGAGAACCGCAAAGCCGCAAATTTTTTTTATAATTTCTCGTAAAAAATATAAAAAAATTTAGGGTACTTGCCCGTTTCTTTGTTTTTGTAGAAAGGGGCCACGTAAAGGTATCCCGACTTGTATCTTTCTTGGAGTTTGTTTCACCAAGGATGTACTCCTGGGGGAGTAGGGCACCCACCACGGCTTTCTCAATCGCAATTTTTCTCGATGGTTTTCTGCGGTTTTCTAAGATAGGTACTTGTTAGGTGTTTTACAGTTTTCCCCTTCTCTGCGTAACCGTAGATTAGATGATTGCTTAGGTTCTGACACCTAGGTACTTGTATCTAGGGCCAAACCCAAAAACCAAAAATACGTTAGACGATCTTTTCTCTGAAAATATCCAAAAAAAAGTGAAAACCGAAAATTAAAACAGGGACTGCTTATTCTATCTGACTCTAAAATAAACGTAAGGACTTCACCTGTCTTGGGAGAGAAATCCCTGAAAATTGCATCGCAAGCACTATCTCTGTACTTTGCGAGAGAGAGAGAGACGACACATAAGGTAGAGCCAGAGTCTGGGCTTCTATCGAAATACTACTTAGTTCACGCCTTAACTTACCTTATCTTCAGTGGGTGCTCTCGGGTAGCCAGAAACGGTCCGAGTTCATTCGCCAGAGTAGGAGGTTTAGAGGAAACTGCGTAAGGCTCCGTCCTCAAGTAATACGGGTAGCCGGAAATGGTCCGTACTTACTCCCATACTGGCTGAGACTAGGTGAGTTTTGGTGAGAACTCGGGACAGTACGACGTCGAAGTCTCGGGAACCTATCTAATATTGCTAATATGAGAGAACGTTGTTTTCCAAACAACTGTAAAACTGAAAAGATAAACGATCAAACTTTTACGATCATCACCAGGGTTGCGTTGGTAAACTCGAGGTTTGCCTTGTGTTTATTTGCAGTGCGAGTCTAATCTTTGAGATCTGATCAACCAATAATCTTTCAAGATGATGGGAAGGCGATCACTTCGGTCGACTCTGACCGATCCTTTTTCTCGCGAGCCTCCCCGTTCATCTAGATTGGTTCGGGATGACTCTCATCCCAAACCGAAATCCACTCGAGTTGTTCCTTCCAGGCGTGACTTTAACCCTAGAAGTTCGTCGTTGATTTCTTCTTCTAATCCGTCTCTACCATCATCACCTCCAGATAATCATCATCAGCTACACATTGATTTGGCAAAGCCTGATTAGATTCCTTTTCCTTTCCAGACGACATGGCTGGTAAAGGACCACAGACAACTTCTGTCATCATAGATCAAGTTGCGATTAATGGCAGTATACTCACTTCCTTTGAGGCAATACAGAATCAGATTAGGGAGCAGGGTAGAATGATGAATGATGTCAGAGCTGAGCTGACTCAGCTACGCGCACAACGAGACCAGCCTGCAGCTGAGAATCCAGGACCTGAGGATCAGAAGCAACCAGAGAGACCACCAATGGATCTGAACTGCACAATGCAACATCTCTAAAACCCTGGAGCGACTACAACCTATCGGTGGATCCGTCTCCCTGTCATCCATGGGAACTTGGAGTTCCAACCTCAGACCATTCAGCTGCTGCCCAAGTTTCATGGTGAAGGATATGGTTAGATCCTCAAGCGCATCACGGAAGCGTGAGCGTCGTATCGAATACGACGAGGAGCGACTAGTCGGACTAGTTGCTCGATGCAGCGGAATTTAAAAAAAAAATTTCTCACGACGAAACCACATGATCCAAGAACACTTCTCGGATCGTTTCGTCTATACCACAAACAAGTAATAGGATTACCTCTTGAAGCGTGGTTGCGATCGAGTCTCTAAACGAAGAGACCTCCTGTCTCAAGTCCGATCCGACGGAGGAGACGCTTGCGAGCGCGGGGATGAACCGCGTGCTTCTCGCAATCCATGTTGACGATCCAAGCGACGGATCTCCTGATCTCGACACACGAGATCCATCGTCTTCTTCACGAGCGAGGCGCACCGAAGGAGACAGAGATCCACGAGCAGAAGAACGGGCAGCATAACGACAATGCCGCGGCGATGGAGAACCTCTCCATAGCATCCATGGTGGACGGCCATGAGAGGGAGAGAGAGGGTTGACCTCTAGAGAGAAAGAGAGAGAGAGAGATGCTTCTCAAGCATTGTGTGTAAAGAGAGAGCATGGGTATGCCTCTCTATTTATAGGGTTTTGGGATCCATGGATCTCAATCCATGGGACAACACAAATCCAATGGTTCTCATTGATTGTGTTTCTTTCAATGGCTAAGATTTATGTTGGTAAAAACCAACAACAATTAATTTAATAAAAATCAAATATATGTAGAATATAATTTGATTTATATTAAATCAATCTCAATTAGAGAAATAGGAAAGGAGGCAAGCCTCCTTCCATAAGAGGGGTGGACGGCCACCACATTCCTTGTGGGAATTGTGGCCGTCCACTCTTCCTATATGGAAGGTGGATGCCTCTCCTATTATATGAGATTGCATTATCTCATAATTCTCTCTAATATTTCTCAACAACTTTTGTTGAATATTATTTCACAAAAATAAATCCAATTTATTTTGTGAACATTGCAATCATGCCATTGGAAATTTGTGAATCACATTCACAACCCAAAACAAAATGTAATTTATATTTTCAATTAATTAGACAATGTGTATCCAATACACATTAATAATTAATCTACTAATATAAATTATATTTAACTCTCTCCAATACATTATAAATCACATTTATAATATATTATGAATAATTGGATATTACTATCCACATTATTCTTATCCATAATAATTAAATCACATTTAATTATATTGGATAACTTATTCTCATGTGCTAAATAATATGAATCACATTCATATTATTTACATCTTTGATAATCAAATCACATTTAATTATCTAAGATAACTCTCCTTGTAATATGAATCAAATTCATATTATTCATGATAATTAAATCACATTTAATTATCCATTTTCTCAATGCTCGGATACATATATCAACAATAGAATTATCCATGAACTCTTTCAAGGATAATGCGCTTTCTCCGCGAATACTTGGAGATAAGGACAGGGCGATTGTATTGTTCCACGTATAGTGACATGGATATTGAGATCACATCTCAAATCCAGATCTCGGGCCTCCCATAGATGCTTGATTAAATCAAGGCCGCAAATCTAATCTTCTCATTGAATCTGAATCACATTCAGATTAATGTCCAACATTTGGACTAAGATCAGATTACTTCTCTACTGAGAGGAGTCACTAAAATCCAGACCCGTTTCATCACTCCCTAGGAATGGAAGCGTCATGGTTATACAACCGTTTATGATCACATCACCCTCAGGTATTCCTAATACCTGTACATCCTGCATACTGGAAGACTCAGAATAAACCCGAAGTATTAGATCAACTTTACACTGTCTACTTCAGGGTTTTATCAGTAAGTTTCTCATTCGATCATTGGGAGTCGGTATTGATCATATACTTTCCAAAAGCATATATCATACCTAGGTCTTGATTATATACTTTCCAAAAGTATATATCAAACCTACAAATTCAGTCAAGCTTCCAAAGCGAGACGACCGTGCACGGAATTTGATTCTTCCCAATATCTCATGAGTGAGCTCATGTCTTCCAGTTCAGTAGTGAACCTGTATGATCCCTTCGAGAGATAGTATTACCCATATGCCCTTATATGCACACCAGCGCGCCGGTGTATAGACCTTGATTAGGTCATCAACCTATTGGTCTACCAAATGTACATACTCAGACATATAGTAACACATCTGTCTCTGGTCAGAGGATGTGTGCCTGTATCGTGACAGCATACGATATAGGACTGTGGTTATCTCGATCTCGTTAAGTCAACTCTTTGACCTAACTTATCCGACACCTCCGAATCTCTATTCCTATGCAGAGGACCTGCATCAAGAGGTCGGTCAGATATCAACCTAAATGAGATAGGATTGCCATCTCCTACTCAGGCTGGAGATCATCTCTTAATAATCATTTGACGGTGCTTGATGAGTCCTCAATCTAACTCATTAGATATTCATCTAAGCACCAGCCTCTCTGATTCAATAATTGAATCAACAGCTGTATGATCATTAAGATGGCCATGATACATAACCCTAATTGTACTAAGGGACCTATTATGCAAATTATGTATTCTTCATTTCAGATCAAGGAGTGAATTGCAACAACATTTATTGCATAATGGCTCGCCGTGGGCTCGCATTTCCAACAATCTCCCACTAGCCCAAAGAGCCATTAATGGGCTAATCATTTAAACCCACACTCATGTGACAATCATAGGCTATTTAGAAAATAGCTAGGTAAGCTGATCAGTCACTCTGTTGCCAAGAGACTACGCCAAGTCCTTTTACGACACTTGCATATCTCCTAGTAGCAGTGCTCGCATCCAATGCGAATGTTGCATCTCATGCAACCGATACTCAATTTGTTGGTTATAGTGTCCATGACACTACATCTTATTTATTATCATAACCAGTATTCCCATAATCCTTATTAGAATACCTTCATTCCTGGAGATCTCTATCCCCTAAGGTAACTGCAGTCAAGACCCTTATAGATCACTATCTACAAGATCTTAAACTTTTGAAGATAAGACTTTGAGATCACTATCTCCAAGTTTTATCATTTTTGAAGATATTATTATTACTGCAATCAAGTGTTTTATCTCCATAGCAGGATTAGTAACAGTTTACTATTCCCACTGCATGGTAGACATCTGGTTCTTGTACACATCTAGAATACATTCAGCTTCTCATAACTGATGCATAAGTGCAAGCAGTTCTAGCATTCACTTCCTCAACTCTTTGAGGTGCTATCCCTCTAGATAGGTCACTACCACATCTTAAGGGAAGGAAGCTTTTTTTTTTTGGAATCGTCCAGAAAATGGAATAAGTCCAAGGTGTACTACTAATGCGACAGTCCCAATACCCTCTTCTCTTTGCTTCTGAATGACTTCAGAATTAAGATCTAAGAGGTATCCTTGAAATCGTACCTCAAGGTATGGAACAACCAAATTATAAAACACTTATCATTTATTCTTATATGATTAGAATAATATCTACATTAAGCACGATGAACACAATGGCACTCCCACTAAGCTTCACATGGTTCATCAAGATTTTATCTGAAATCACAACATTTATAATTTCATCAAATCTTATGTTCCATCTATAAGAAACTTATTGGAGTCCAAATATGGAGTTCTTCAGCTAGCACACCTTGCTTTCCTCAACCATGAAGCCCTGGGGCTACTTCATATGAATATCCTCAGAGAGGTATTCATAGAGGAATGCAATCTTGACTCACATCATGAAGATGCCATAGTTAAGTTGTGCAGCTATAGTTAGCAATATTCTGATGGGTTAAAGCAAGGTCACTGGAGAGCAAGCCTCATCGCAAGCGATGTCTTCTCTTCGGTGTGTAGCTCTTGGCTACGAACCGTGCTTTGAAGGTCTCTACCTTCTCATCAGGTTCCCTCTTTCTCTTGAAGATCCATTTACACCTTACTGGGTCTGACCCATATAGGTGGATCCTCGAGGGTCCATATACAACACTTGTATATGAAGTCTACATTAGACTTTATTGATAACATCCATCTTTCCATGTCATGATCCTCAGGAGCTTCATCACATGAAATCCGATCATCGTCAGATTTAACTGACACATGGAATCCATCCTCAAACTTATTTGAAGAGGTATTAATGTTTCATCTTTAATTATCTATTTCAGTTTCCGATTTCAGGAGCCTTATTATCTTTAAATGAGTTCCTTTACTTCATTTTCATCTTGATTCTGCAGAGAGTCATCCTATAAGAATCATATTCTCAAAGATGAGATCTTTTAAGAATCTCAAGGTCATAAAGTAGGTATCCAATACCATCCTTTATTTTCCTAATGAAGTAGCACTCTCTAGTGCTAGATTCCAGCTTACATGTATGGAACCTTATTGAGTATATAATGCAGTCTCTACTACATATATATCTTGGAAACTTAAGAGATAATTATGCTAGGATTAATCATTGATTAAATCATGTCACACATGATCAATTGTATCTCCCTACAACTCCTTTGAGTTAAGGTTCATTAGGAGGATTGAGATAGGAATGATATTCATATCTCCATAAGGTATTTCTTGAATTCATCTAATAGGTACGGGCTACCTTGGTTAGATCGAATTCATTTCATCTTCCTTCAAACTTTGGTTCTAAACCAAAATTGTGAAATCTTTGAACATTTCAAAGGTTTCTTAGGTGAAGAGAAGAGATCTCATATCATACATAATCATTAACAGATATCACATATCCATAATGTTTACTATGATATAGATGATCTGCATACATCAAAATGTATGAGATCCTTAATACCTAGGCATCTTACACCTTTCCCAAGGAAGGGTGTATTGGACATTTTTACTTTGAATACAATATTCACAAGTATGTGAGATTTGAATCTTTAGACAATCTAAAGTTTCATGTCTTACCAATCCATTGATTTCATCATCAGACATATGTCCAAAATTTGATGCCAGATCATTGTCAAATGATCTTTATCTTCCTATTGATCTTTTAAAGGTTTAATTTTCAGTATTAGAAATCTTAATGAACCATTCAATAATTTTCTAATTTAATAGAGTCCACTAGATTTTAGATTACTATCTGAAATATTTCCATCATAACTCTTTATGATAGATTTATTACAGAATTCATGTTTATATCCAACAATTAGAAATAAACAATGAGTGTATTCTAATATCTAGGTCATAGAGACATTCTCTAAGACTAAGGGCTCCTACTGAAAATGTGTAGTCTATTGATCTCATGGAAACTGTTGCAACACTTGCATCACTTTCAACATGGATGATCAATAAACCTTAAGATCAAATTTCTAATATTCTAATACATATGCAACCAATTGCAAGTGTTATTAGAAGATTGAGATACAATTATTAGACTTTACCTTATCAAATAAGTAAGTCAATTTCAATGATTATATGTAGATTATACTGATGCTCTATCCGAGTCCTTTTCTTAGGATTCTAGACAGACTTGATAGTCATACTATCAACACATCAACTTTTTGCAGTATTGGCATTCATCCAACTCTTTGGATGTCATATGGAAGTCACAGAAGTACAGTCAACTCTTTGACTATACCTCTTACTTGGGTCCAACCCATGCTTCCACTGCGCTCCCTTTGTCTATAAGCAACCATTGCTTAAGACTAAGGACCTCTTATGTTAAAATCAAAAATTTCAATATAAGAGTATTTCAACATTTACACAAACTTCATTTAAGTTCATACAATATGAATATTATGAAGCTTCATGAATGACTAGAGTATAGTCAGTAGAATGATGACACTCATCATCTACATCCATCTAAACTCTTAAAACATAGGTTCAGGTAGGTATTCAAACAATTTGAATACATCATCTCTTATAGAGCCACCATTCTGCATGATGCAGAGAACCATGTCATTCATGATTGAATGTTGAGAGCACATATGTATGCCAGAATATCTTTATTGATTTTATAAGGATTAATTTTTGACAATTGCGATCATCATCAAAATGTCACTTCCAAAGCACATTTGATGATATCAAGATCATAGAAACATCCAAACCCTAGGTTTGAAGTCCTATTATCTATTTAATTGTCATTCCTCATTATTATGAGGAAACTTGCATATTACAACCACATACATTATGTGTCCAATCGCAAGTATAATATCTGGATCAAGAGTCTATCCATGATATTTTACTGGTTATCATTGAGTATAACATTGAGTGGGTTTAATGAAGGATTTATCTGAAATAAGTAACTTGCATAAATATATATAAATATTTAATTTACTTTGATTTAGGAATTTTTATATCAAAGTTGTCTTGCCATGTCAACAATGAAAGTTCATTCCCTTAATCACTTTCAATGTAAGAGATATACTTACCATTATATCTCAAGCAAGATCTGGGATCTCCTTCCTTATCTTTGTTGCATCCCAATAATATGAGAACCTACAACTCGGATAAAAAGAAGCGGGAACACATTCCGCCTTGCAAGTCCAACTTGCATCTCCCAATTCGGTCTTTAATACCCGAGCCCACCACCCCTAAGGTGATGTTGACCCGTCATTAATTGAACCAACCGTCAACAGGATTACAACTCGCTATGCGCAATCCAATATCGCCCCAATAATATGAGGACCCGATATTGGGGTCACTACGCATACGTCCTTACTCTTTCGAGAAGCGACGAGCCCGATCCAAATGGATCATATGCAGGAGCTGTCACTTCGGACAGGCGTCTCCTACATATAATATCTGGCGACGAAACTCTTCGTCTTGACGGGAGACCATGGATGTCACTTATGTGATCCTCCATATCTTATTCAAATTAAATTAATTTCTATGAATCACATTCATATAATTAATTCTTCCAAGGGAATTATTAACTCTAATCATATTAGAGTATTCTTAATTGGACATAATTAACTTAATCATATTAAATTAATTATCAATCCAATTTAATCAATCAAACTTAATTTTATGCTTGAATATACATATATGATATTATTCTCAAAGTACGTATTAATTCGAATTTTAATAATTAGAAAAATACATCATAATCCCTCGGACATTATCCCGGCCCTACCCGCTGTCATGGCCAGTACCGACGGGAGTGGGGCGGACCACATACGTTGCAACCCGCTGACCCAGCGATCCCCGACTAGACACCATATCCACCTCGGGAAAGGATAATGCCAAATTGATTATTTTGTACTTGAGATGATCATCGGTTCTTCAACCGAAATTATACCATATAGTAATCAAAACAATTTTGATTTTAAGGAAATTTGCTAGGCAAATTCCCAAGTCCTATTCAAGCAAGAAGTTTGATGATTGTAATTCCAATTAAGGTTTAGATCAAATCTAATCAACTAATTGGTTAGGGCCAAGTCAATTAGGCAAATAATCATGTTTCAATATTTCAAAAATATTTTTCAAGATTATTTCACGAAATTAACAATTAATTTCACTAATTGACAATCACTTGGTTCTAGATTAGGAAAGCAATTTCAGCAGTGACCCCTACTTACTAAAATTGGCATATCTCAATCATATTAAATCCAAATTAAGCAAAGTCGATTTCTAAAGTTTGCTAATTTGATTTAGGACAGAACCTAAGTGATGTTTCACGCATTTCGAGGCAAGTCTAAACAGTAATTAACATTTTAATCACGTTCAGATTCACAGTTCCCGCAACAGTGCATACATGTTCATTAAAACGACCATATCTCGAGCATACGAAATCCGATTTACGCAAACTCAGATCCTATGGTTTCCTTATTTAATGGGGAACATAATCCAAGTATAAAATTCGTGTTTAAACAATTTAAACAGTGCCGAATTTATTTACTAAACAGATCTGCGAAATCAAATGCGATGAAAACTTTCGCGACCTTAGCGAACCCAAGTCATCCTTGGTTAACGAATCACTATTCGAAACCGTCGACCTAAGGCTCTGATACCACTTGAAGGATATGGTTAGATCCTCAAGCGCATCACGGAAGCGTGAGCGTCGTATCGAATACGACGAGGAGCGACTAGTCGGACTAGTTGCTCGATGCAGCGGAATTTAAAAAAAAAAATTTCTCACGACGAAACCACATGATCCAAGAACACTTCTCGGATCGTTTCGTCTATATCACAAACAAGTAATAGGATTACCTCTTGAAGCGTGGTTGCGATCGAGTCTCTAAACGAAGAGACCTCCTGTCTCAAGTCCGATCCGACGGAGGAGACGCTTGCGAGCGCGGGGATGAACCGCGTGCTTCTCGCAATCCATGTTGACGATCCAAGCGACGGATCTCCTGATCTCGACACACGAGATCCATCGTCTTCTTCACGAGCGAGGCGCACCGAAGGAGACAGAGATCCACGAGCAGAAGAACGGGCAGCATAACGACAATGCCGCGGCGATGGAGAACCTCTCCATAGCATCCATGGTGGACGGCCATGAGAGGGAGAGAGAGGGCTGACCTCTAGAGAGAAAGAGAGAGAGAGAGAGATGCTTCTCAAGCATTGTGTGTAAAGAGAGAGCATGGGTATGCCTCTCTATTTATAGGGTTTTGGGATCCATGGATCTCAATCCATGGGACAACACAAATCCAATGGTTCTCATTGATTGTGTTTCTTTCAATGGCTAAGATTTATGTTGGTAAAAACCAACAACAATTAATTTAATAAAAATTAAATATATGTAGAATATAATTTGATTTATATTAAATCAATCTCAATTAGAGAAATAGGAAAGGAGGCAAGCCTCCTTCCATAAGAGGGGTGGACGACCACCACATTCCTTGTGGGAATTGTGGCCGTCCACTCTTCCTATATGGAAGGTGGATGCCTCTCCTATTATATGAGATTGCATTATCTCATAATTCTCTCTAATATTTCTCAACAACTTTTGTTGAATATTATTTCACAAAAATAAATCCAATTTATTTTGTGAACATTGCAATCATGCCATTGGAAATTTGTGAATCACATTCACAACCCAAAACAAAATGTAATTTATATTTTCAATTAATTAGACAATGTGTATCCAATACACATTAATAATTAATCTACTAATATAAATTATATTTAACTCTCTCCAATACATTATAAATCACATTTATAATATATTATGAATAATTGGATATTACTATCCACATTATTCTTATCCATAATAATTAAATCACATTTAATTATATTGGATAACTTATTCTCATGTGCTAAATAATATGAATCACATTCATATTATTTACATCTTTGATAATCAAATCACATTTAATTATCTAAGATAACTCTCCTTGTAATATGAATCAAATTCATATTATTCATGATAATTAAATCACATTTAATTATCCATTTTCTCAATGCTCGGATACATATATCAACAATAGAATTATCCATGAACTCTTTCAAGGATAATGCGCTTTCTCCGCGAATACTTGGAGATAAGGACAGGGCGATTGTATTGTTCCACGTATAGTGACATGGATATTGAGATCACATCTCAAATCCAGATCTCGGGCCTCCCATAGATGCTTGATTAAATCAAGGCCGCAAATCTAATCTTCTCATTGAATCTGAATCACATTCAGATTAATGTCCAACATTTGGACTAAGATCAGATTACTTCTCTGCTGAGAGGAGTCACTAAAATCCAGACCCGTTTCATCACTCCCTAGGAATGGAAGCGTCATGGTTATACAACCGTTTATGATCACATCACCCTCAGGTATTCCTAATACCTATACATCCTGCATACTGGAAGACTCAGAATAAACCCGAAGTATTAGATCAACTTTACACTGTCTACTTCAGGGTTTTATCAGTAAGTTTCTCATTCGATCATTGGGAGTCGGTATTGATCATATACTTTCCAAAAGCATATATCATACCTAGGTCTTGATTATATACTTTCCAAAAGTATATATCAAACCTACAAATTCAGTCAAGCTTCCAAAGCGAGACGACCGTGCACGGAATTTGATTCTTCCCAATATCTCATGAGTGAGCTCATGTCTTCCGGTTCAGTAGTGAACCTGTATGATCCCTTCGAGAGATAGTATTACCCATATGCCCTTATATGCACACCAGCGCGCCGGTGTATAGACCTTGATTAGGTCATCAACCTATTGGTCTGCCAAATGTACATACTCAGACATATAGTAACACATCTGTCTCTGGTCAGAGGATGTGTGCCTGTATCGTGACAGCATACGATATAGGACTGTGGTTATCTCGATCTCGTTAAGTCAACTCTTTGACCTAACTTATCCGACACCTCCGAATCTCTATTCCTATGCAGAGGACCTGCATCAAGAGGTCGGTCAGATATAAACCTAAATGAGATAGGATTGCCATCTCCTACTCAGGCTGGAGATCATCTCTTAATAATCATTTGACGGTATTGATGAGTCCTCAATCTAACCCATTAGATATTCATCTAAGCACCAGCCTCTCTGATTCAATAATTGAATCAACAGCTGTATGATCATTAAGATGGCCATGATACATAACCCTAATTGTACTAAGGGACCTATTATGCAAATTATGTATTCTTCATTTCAGATCAAGGAGTGAATTGCAACAACATTTATTGCATAATGGCTCGCCGTGGGCTCGCATTTCCAACACATGGGCTATCTACTGAGGAACCGCACTTGCACCTTCAGAAGTTTGAGCTTATCTATAGCACGGTGCATGATGCGCACTTGAATGAGGACACGATCAAATTGATTGCATTTCTTTTCTCCCTTGTGGACCGAGAAGCCTACTGGCTGAAACATCTAGGGAGATACGTTTCGACATGGGAGGATCTACGCACCACGTATCTGAACAAATATTACCCTCTCGGTCGAACGAATGCTACCAGGGCCATGATTAGTAACTTCACCATGGCCGGGAACGAGCAATTCCACAAGGCATGGGACCGATTTCGAGAGCTCATCGATCGGTGTCCCCACCACGAGCTTTCCAAGCCGACTCTTGTACAGAGTTTCTTCAGTCGACTGACACCAGAATTATAGGGATTGGTGAATGCCACTTGTGGTGGTTTGTATTTTTCGATGCACGAGGATCGAGTCTGGGCCATTTACGAGAAAATGGTAGAAAATTATACAGCGATGTCTCAGACTTGGGTATACAATCAAATGAAACCACCTACTTACCACCAGCATTCCCGAATGGCACAGATAGAAGGGAATCCATCTTCTACCGTTTTTATTCCTCTCGAATCTCCATCAGCTGATATGTGGATCATTTGTTAGAAGTTGGATCGAATAGAAATAATTGAGAAAAAGTGCCAAAATTTAGACAAGCACGATAAGATTGATGAGCTTGAATGATGCCTGAGTGATCTGAAGACACAGATTATGTGCCTTCAAGAATTACATACAGACTCCAACCGGTCTTCGAGATCACAAGCTGACTCAGGTAGCCGAGATCAAGGCCTACTTCCTAGGCCTCCAGTTCAACACATTTACCATGTGCATTTTGAGCCTGCTCATCATCCCTCGGCGTACCCGCAACTCCAGCAAACACCATCGACTGACACCCAGATGGTAGTGTATCAGAGCGATCAACCATTGGCATCCATGCCCCCGGCATACGGAGATGCCTGAGCCATTGACCGAGGTCAATGGGATTTGGTACGATTGTGCACAACAACCAGGGATCCGTCGTGATCACCCTGGTTTCCGTTGGTCTACAGGAGGTGCCTCTTCCCAACAGCAACCGCAGGCACCAATGGGACAGAACAGAGAGTAGCATTACAGTCCTCATCAGTATCATCAACCTCAGTGGAGGCAGAGCACTTACCAGTCTCAGCATCAACAGCAGTATCCTCCACAGCAGCAACCAGCTCCACAACAGCCTCAGTATCACCGAGGCGACTCATCCGGGTCTCATGGACCTTTCCATGACAACCTAGCTTTAGAGTATCTTGCTAACCTGATCACTGATCAACATGCATCTTTTAGGCGAGAAATGGATGAGTTTAAAACACATGTCACCGATTTCGTCAAGGGGAAGTCTGCCTTGCCTGCCCAGATAGAGCCCAACCCGAACAACCTGAAGCAAAAGTCAGAGTAGGTAGATTTGACCGAGCCCACCCTCCAATCACAGGTATTCTTCGATGACTATCTTTACTGTGCTGACGCTAATTTCATATCTCTTAGGAGCGGTAGGATTCTAGTAGGCGTAGACTCTACTAGGCTCGAGGAAGATACTCCAGATAACACAAGAGAGCTTGTAGATGACATCGATGGTGGTGCTGAAGCCGCAACCTTTGACAATGGAGATGGTGGTGCTGAAGCCACCAAGTCTGAAGAGCAGCTAGAGCTGAACACCGACATAGCTGCTTTCCCGTTCTTTGTAAATAGTGACAATGATAGAAAATCGAAAAAAAATGTACGAAAGAGAAGAACTTGAAAACGGAATAAAACGATTGTTGATCCACATCTTTATCTTTCTGATAATTCGAAGAAAGCAAGTACCAGTCTTCCAAAAACATTTCCTTCTTCTTTCGATTCTCCGATTGTACAGACTAACCCGGAGGATGTACAGATTCCTTTTCCCAAAGCACTCTGCTTAGGAAAAGGCGCTAAAAAAACGTCAAAAAGATTCAGACGAATGATCTGACGAAAGAGATGCTCGATAAATTCACGATCCAACTCAATCTTTCGGAAGCCTTGGCTCACATACCTCTTCTTCAGAAAGGCTTAAAAGAACGAACTACCATCCGTAGAAAAAATAGGCAGTGCAATAACTATTCTGAGATCCATGTGCTGACCAAGGTTACATATTATGACATTCAGAATCGACTCCCAACCAAGAGATCAGATACAGGAGCATCGTATGTCAGGTGTGAGATCCTCGATCAGACTTTTGATCGGACTCTATTAGATAGCAGATCTTTGATCAATTTCCTCCCATCTTCCTTACTCTTCAAGTTTGAGTTCGGGCCTCTTCGACCAAGCCGAACGATCTTACAGTTTGCCGTTAGATCGGTCAAGAGACCCAAGGATTTAATCTAAGACGTTATCGTCACCATTCAAGGTTTGCAATTCCCTGTGGACTTCGTCGTGTTGGACATGGAGGTCCCTAAATGTGTGACTGATACCCCGATCATATTAGGATGACCTTTTCTAGCGACAGCAAAGGTCATTTCCGACTATGGTACTGGGAAGGTGTACTTTCGCGTCCAGGGTGAAAGTATAATATAGAGACGATCCAAGACCAGAATTTTTGATCAACTGAATCAGAGTGAGCATCTGATGATGAACCCAACAGTCATCATGATTGTGGCTTCATACAAACCAATGATAAAGCCGTCTGGGCCGAACCGAGTACACAATCTTTTATCCCACCTTCAGTTGAAGTCGAGATTCAGATATCCGAGGATGGGAGATTGAAGAGCACAATCCTAGTAAGTCCAATGCGTAACTCTCCCTGGCGTGGTCGTCGCATCTCCTTTCGGTCACATATCCTCACCCTTGTCCTTCGCTTCGTCGTCACCGTCTCTTGTGGCGAAGATGATTCTTCCAAATAGACCTCTCTCTAACTTGCACTCTCTCTCTCTCCCGTCGCACAAGAAAAAGGGAGAGAATAAATGTCATGCTGTTTTTGAGATCTTATGGTCTTTTTATTTGTTGATAATAATGCAATTCAATGGGGTAATAAAACGCATTCAATGGGATATTCAATAGTGCAATAATGTTAATATGGTGTTCTAAATCATTTCCAGGTGGCTGATTCTCATTGGTCCACGGGGATGTTGACCGCCTGGTCCCTGTGGACCACTTCCCACGGGTTCTAAACGCCCGACCCGATTTCTCCATTTTTTAGCGTCCAGACCTGATCATCTCTCACCCAAAACCAGGGTCTAATCCGTCCACACCAGACCCGACACCCTCGCTGGGATGCCCGCCTAGGGGTCCGCGCTCTGAGCTGCCCTACCCGATCGAGTTTAGCCGGACCCCTGGCAGTATAAGTTCTGAGCTCCGCCTCCCATTTCCGCATCTTTGGCTCCCCACCTCACCATCCAGTGACCTCCATTGCCATCCTCGAGGTGACAGCTCGACGCTGGTCATGTTGCAGAGAGGAGAAGGTGCCCAGACCTCAGATCCGGCATCCTAGCGCCGCCGTGCTCCGCCTGAAGGTGAAGCTCAAGCCTCAGGCCTCGACGACCCGCGAGGGGAAGACCCAGAGCTTCCAGAGCTCAAGCCCAGTCGATTCATCCACCCAGGTAGCCTAATTTCCTTTTCTTTTTCTTTAATTTTGCATTACGCCCAAATCTCGCCGTCGCCGTTCACTGTCGATTCCGGCTATATCCACCTTCGCCTCGATCATCGGCCCATCCCATCACGACCGCCTTCTCCCCGCGCACCTTCTCCGCCCCTCCATTCAACCCAGCTCGCACTGGAGCTGGGGTTTCGAGTTCCACCGCCTACACCTCACCGGAGCTCGACCGCCCCGCCGCACAGACCACTTTCACCCCCGCTGATAGGGTTGAGGCACTTTGCCCTCGACCCGCGAGTCTGCTGGCGTGTCTTTCAGGTACATCCGAGCCCATCTGAGGGCTTGGACCATCTGGTTCAGCAGCTTGGTCTCCGCCGGCCTCGCCTGAGTTCCCAGGAGCTCCGGCGAGCCATCGGAGACCACTATTCGACGCGGGAGCCCACAGCGATTCTTCTCCGATCATCAGAGTCCCGCGAGGAGGCCGGGAGCGCACGCAGCAGGCCGGCGAAGGTCGCCGACCATCAGTTCTTCCTCGACCTCCAGACACCATCGGATCGTCTCCTAGCTCCAGTTTGCATCTCCGCCGTCCATCTGAGGAGCCATCAGCAGCGTTCGATCCTTTGAGGAGCGATCCAGACCGTCGGCTCAGCGAGGCTTAGCCACAGGCCTCCACTGTCGTCCGATCTACCACGTGGCGAGGTCTCAGCCGTCGATCAGCATCGAGGGACCCCAGCGTTGGGCGCCACCCTTCCCAGCCGACCGATCCTCCACGTGGCGCCCATCTGACGGTCTACTTAATAAAGGGTAAATATTCCCTTAGGCCCTTAGCTTTAGAGTAGTTTGCTTTTAGTCCTGTAAATATTTTTAGTATTTTATTTGCATTAGGTAAATTGCACTTTGGACCTTGTCTTTTCTGCTATTCACATGTATGCCCCTGCCTATAGTGGATCACGTGCATCGACACGTGTTTTGTTGGGATATTTGCATGTTTAGTCCTTGTATTTCCAGGGTGTTAATGAATGAATGAAATCTTTTTATTAATTGCATTTATGCCCTGTGCGTGGTTTTTTAGAGCATGTGCGTTTATTAGAGGGTAAATTACATTAAGGTCCTGGGCTTTTAATACTTATTATTTAGCCCAGAAACCTTATTTTCTTTGCAATTAGGTCCCTGTGTGCCCAGGACACGCGCCTCGCGCGTGACTTCTTGGAAATTTTGCACCGGACCCCCTGGAACTTCTGGTATTTACGTACAGGTCCCTATGCACTGTACCTTGGTTTTGATTTTTAATAAAATATTAAATTAACTCCAAATTCAATGAAAATTGGACACATGGCTCCTGCTATGGTGGAAAATTTTCTAGAATTTTTGGAGACATTTTTTATTTTAATTACTTTTTTTAAAAATTCAAAAATAAGCTTTTTCTTTATTGTCTGACTTGAAAATTCACTAAAAAATTAAATTACCTCTAAAAATTACAAAACAATTAGTTAGAGTGTATTTTGCCTTGTTTGATTTTCTGACCAATTATGGTCATTTTTCATTATATAAAACTCATAAAAATTACAAAACACTAAAAACCCTATAAAAATTCTAATAATTAATTAAAAACCCAAAAATAATAATTCCAGTGGCCAAATTTTCTTTGTAGTTTTATTATACAGAAAAACTACCTCCAGGCTTTTTAGGGACTTTTAGATATTTTATCTAAGTCCCCCAAGCTTGGTTGGACATTGTTGTTGTCTTTTTGCATTGTTTTATTTTTAGAAAATTAAATAAAAATCAGAAAAATACAAAAAAATACCCAAAAACAGAAAAAACATAAAATACATAAAAACATTTTTATTTGAATTTTTGGTTGATTTTTGAGTGCTTTACTAATTGTTTATATTTGGCTGATTCTTTGTTTTCTTTATTTCCTTTAGTAATAAAATCCCAAAAAATTATAAAAATTAAAAATCCACCAAAAACACTTGTCTTTTATTTTATTTCTTTTTTTAGACTACTTCGTAGGCTGCAAGGCCATCACGTGCTCCTTGAGTTCGACCCTAGTCTCTATACCAGGTTAATCTAATAACGAGACCGCTTTTTGATTTTGATTGATTTTTATCCGATTTGGTGGTCTATTTTTCTCGATCGACCACGCTTGGTGACTTGGGTCGCAATAACCCTTGACGACCTTTTACCCGAGCCATCAAGCGTGTCATCAGAATGGCGTCGTTGCCGGGGAGCACGACTTAGTAGTTTTTCTTTTTATTTTTCATTTTCTCTTTGTTTTCTTTTTCGCAGCTTTCCGCGGCTCTTTCTGAGTCTGCGGCTTTTCGCGGCTTTTTCTTTTTCTCTTATTTTTGTTTTATTCTATTTTATTTTATTTTCTTTTATTTTTATTTTTATTTTTGTTTGACTTTGCTTGTTTATTTCCTTGGCAAGTTTTGCACATATACCCTATTTATACTTCCTGCTTTTATTTGATTATTTGATTTGGTCTGTGACACTTGGATTACTTTCTTGCGAGGGCCCGAGGAACGAGGCGGCGACTCTCGAGAAGCCGGCGCAACCGCGTGACTTGGAGGCGGCTCCCTTCTGCACGGATCCGCAGGAGAGCGTGAGAGAGAGAGAGCTGAGTGAGAGAGGAATAGTTAGATTAGTTTAGACTTTTTGATTAACTGTTGTAATAATACAGGGACAGACAATGTGGACTTGGACTTGGACTTTTTAGCGGGTCTGTTTTGCCGAGCATCGATGTGCTTGGGGGACCCTTAGGATTTTCACGGCTTTTTCGCGGTTTTGTTTTTCTTCGCTGCCTTTTACGGTTTTATGCGGTTTTTCTCGAGCCCCTAGATTTAGAACTTTCTGTTTGATTGTACCGTAATTAGTAGGATCCAAACACTTAACTATCTGCCTGCACCTATAGTTCGCTAATTGGATCTACTAATAAAACATTAATAAAAATAACTGACTCACTCCCTTCGAGCCTACGTGCTATAGCCTACCCTGCCAAGCGCTGCTCCTGAACCCGATGTGTTGGGAGGAGGAGGGGTAGACCGAGACCGGACTCCTTGGATCGAAGGACCTGTGACCAGTTAGACGGTTCTATCGAGTAGAAGTTGACTGTTTAGGACTCGGTTTTTACCGCTGCACCATATAGGTAGTTTATTTTCTGCTTTTCAATTCTGCACGGATCATATTGCATGTAGAGTGCTGGAGACAGGTACACATTTCTATCTTTGCATGCATCATTGATTTCATCGCGTATCGGCTTTTTCGTCTTGTCCCCTTGTTTTTGACCTAATAATCAAGAGAACCGAAAAATTCGTTAGGCCTTTTGTTTTTATTGAAAAATATTAAAAAGAAAAACAATAAAATTAGGACTGTTTAAGCTATTGACCCTAAAAGACACTTGATCTAAAAATCTGTCTTGGGGAGAGCAACCCCCTCATTGGTTGGTTTGATTGTGCGAGAGAGTGACCCGTACACTAGGTAGAGCCCTCCGGTACCTTCCTCGGCTGATTACCGACTCTTTCGTGCGGGACAGTCGGTTGGGGATAGTATCGGGTATCCTAGCAGGTCACGTAATCGTTCTGATATTTTGTTTGTTCACCAAAATAAAATTGACCAGATAATCTGACCGAGCCTTTACGGTCTTCAGCTCGCGTTGCATTGGTGAACTGAGGGGTTTGTTTGTCATCATAGTTTCTCCAGATCTCATCCGCCTTACTCGCCAAATCAAGATGATGGGCAGATGATCTCTTAGGCAGCCTCTGGCTGCACCGCTTTCGGGCGTGTCTACCCCTTCATCTAGGTTGGCTTGCGGGAGCCGAGACCAGCTCTCCGAGCCCGAGTATGATTCCGCCCTGTTCCCCCTCGACCCCTTTTCTTTCGATTCCGAGAGACCAGTGCCAGAGGAGAGATTAACAGATTTATCGGCACCTGAGTTTGGATCCATTGGTTTTGCAGACACCATGGCCGGCAGTTCAGAGGATCGCTCTAGAGGTCCACAACCTGAGCACTTTGTGTTGGACCAGGGTGCGATCAACTCCACCCTGATTGCCTCCCTCGAGACAGTTCAGCAGCAGTTGAGGGATCAGGGAGCGTTCATGCTAGATATGGGGAGAGAGATGGAGCAGATGAGAGCAGAGAGAGAGCAGCGGAGAGACGGGCTGAGGATCCCAGATGATGCAGCCGCAGCAGCCGCCGCCGCGGCGGCAACCGCCGCGGCAGGAGCAGGAGAGCCACCGAGACCGATGCGGGAGTTGCACAACCCCGGATCGACACTGATGCATCACTGGGTAGTGCTACCAGCTATCGTGGGGGACTTCAAGTTCCCCCCGAACACCTTGCAGCTTCTCCCCCGTTTCCACGGGCTCGCCACCGAGGAGCGCCATCTCCACCTCCAGGAGTTCCTCGTGATTTGCAGCACTGTCCACGATCGGCAGGTGGACCAGGATACCATCAGGATGATCTCCTTCCCCTTCTCCTTGGCAGATAGAGCAGCCACCTGGCTTAAGCATTTGGGGAAGTTTGTCTACACTTGGGAGCAGCTCCGCACCGAGTACTTGCATAAGTACTATCCACTCGGGCGGACCAATGCCGCGAGAGCCCTTATCAGCAACTTCTCCATGCTCCCCAATGAGCAGTTCCATGAGGCATGGGAGAGGTTCAGAGAGCTGACTGATCGATGCCCACACCATGACATTTCCAAGCCCAACCTCGTGCAGAGCTTTTTCAGTGGGCTGACACCAGAGCTCCAGGGCTTGGTGAACGCTTCTTGTGGTGGGTCTTACTTCGCCAAGGATCACGACCAGGTCTGGGCCATCTACGAGGAGATGGCCGAGAACTGCATGGTGATGTCCTAGACCCGGTTGTATACTCAGGGCAGACCCCAGCAACCAGGACCCATGCAGTACCATAGGATAGCACGGGTCGACGCCGGTCCTTCCAGTTCGTCCGCAGTAGCAGCACCACAGGCAGAGTCTTCAGCTACGGACATGGGCATCATTAGAGAGAAGTTGGATCGGATGGAACTGATTGAGAAGAAGCAGTGCCAGGGCATCACTCAGATGGAGCAGATGGCACAGACTCCGAGCGACATGAAGACCTAGCTCATGTGTCTCCAAGAGGCACAGACGGCTCCCCAGCCCCGTCTTCAGTCGTGAGTCGATCACGGCAGCAGCAGCAGCTCGTCCCAGCGCTCCAGCTCACACCAGCAGCCTAGACAGGTTCACCTTGTACAGGCGGAGCCGTACCAGCAACCGTAGCCCACTTACCAGTCACCACCGTCTCCAGACTTGCATATGGTGGTATACCAGCCTGATCAGCCTCTAGCAGTACTCCCGCCACCCCAGTACGACACATAGCCGTTGATGGATGTCAACGGGATTTGGTATGACTGCCCTCAGCCCGGTATCTGACGAGACCATCCCGGATTCCGGTGGGGGACCGGAGGTACCCAGCCCCGGCAGCAGCCGTCAGGACAGAGAGTCCAGTACGGCCATCAGAGAGAGCACCAGCCGCAGCAGCAGCCCCTAGTGTACCCACCGCAGCAGCAGCAGCAGTCGTCCTATGGTCCTCGTCCCTATCAGCAGGGACAGTCTTGGAGGCGTGAGCAGCTTCACCAGCAGTAGCATCCACCCACTTACCCCTCTCAGCAGCACTAGTTCTAGCAGCCTCATACCAGAGAGGCTACCCGTCGGGCTCTCATGGTCCACTATACGAGAGCCCCGCCTTGGACGATATAGCCCGCCTCCTCACGGACCAGCAAGCTACTTTTCGACGGGAGATGGACGAGTTCCTCCAGGAGATGCGGGACATTGTGAGAGGGAAGGCCGCCATCCCTGCCCAGATCGAGCCGAACCCCAACAGCCTGAAGCGGAAATCTAAGCAGGTAGCTTAACTGAGTATACCACTCCTAGTGATGCATTTGGTGATATGACTGGATATCTGTTTGATACTGATTTTGTCACACTTAGGAGCGGTAGGATGCCAGCAGGCGGCGCCTCGTTTGAGCCACACCTTGAGGATCCACCCAGAGCACCAGATGAGGAGGAGGAGAGTGGTATTGAGGCTGCTAGAGATGATGACGGTGGTACTGATTCCACCAAGGATGCTGATTCCACTGGCGATGCTGAGGCCACCGTTTCACCAGTTCAAGGAGGTGGTACTGAGGCCACCCACGATGCCGAGCCAAAGAGAGGTACTGAGGCCGCGAGACTTCCAGTTGATCCAGCCGATGGTGGTGCTGAGACCCCCCGTGTTCAGTTTGAGAGTCCTGTTGTCTTTCCTACTTCTGATATATCTCGGAACTTTGTTGTGAATAAAGGAAAAGGTTTGGTTTTTTCTGGTCCCACTGTGGTGCGTGATGTATGTGCGGATCCGACCGTCGAGCCATCTAGACCTTTTCCTAGTCCTTTATCTGAGAAGGACCCAGTGATCCCCTTCCCTAGAGGCCTTCAGATGGGGAAGGGGAAGAAAAAAGAAAATCCGAAAAAAAGAGAGCAGGAAGAGTTCAACCAACAGATGATAGACCGATTTCACATACAGCTGACTCTTCAGGAGGCTTTGCAGCACATTCCCCTTCTTCAGCGTTCATTGAGAGACAGGACGACCGTCAGGAGGAAGAGGAGGAACCACCATTCAGAGATCCATGTGCTGACGAAAGCCACGTGTTTCGCGATCCAGAACCGTTTGCCGGCCAAGAGGCCAGATTCAGGAGCCCCATATGTCAGATGTCACATTAGAGAGCAGAGGTTCGACCGGACTCTATTGGATAGCAGATCGTCGATCAACCTCCTTCCGGCAGCCCTTCTCGACCGTTTCGAGTTGGGCACTCTTAGACAGAGCAGGACAGTCCTTTAGTTTGCTGATCGATCTGTCAAGAGGCCGAAGGGGTTGTTGCGAGACGTTGTCGTCACTATTCATGGCTTGCAATTCCCCGTGGACTTCGTAGTGTTGGACATGGAGATCCCTGATTCTGTGACTGATACCCCCATCATTCTCGGTCGTCCGTTCTTGGCCATAGCCAAGGCGGTGACTGATCATGATAGCGGGAAGGTATACTTTCGCATCGAGGGCGAAAGTGTACAAATAGAGACGGTCGAGGACAACCGAGCCAGAGAGAGATCATGCTCAGAGACAACTTCAGACACAGAGCAGCTGACAGATGCAGGGCTAGACATCCACCAGGACTGTGATTTTGTGATCACAGACGATGAGGCAGTATGGGCACCCAGCAGCACAGGCAATCCTCTCATTTTCAGACACAGCTGATCAGATATGACAGCAGAGGGGAGCCTGGAGAGCACATTCCTGGTTCAGGATACCTTAGAGGCAACAGAGCCGGTTCTCGACCGCGACACTGTTTCTTGTGATGATGGTGGTACTGATGCCACCACAGATGATGCAGATCCCTCGGATTCAGAGTCTAATTAGGCAGATTGCGAGGATTACATGCCAGACCTGAGTTCCACTGAGCCTACAACTGAGGAGGAGGTAGATGCCGAGCAGAGCAGAGACAGTCCATCAGGGCAGCCTTCTACAGTTTCTGAGATTGAGAGAGAGTTTCAGTTCTCCCATGCAGATTTGGCAGCATTCAAAGAGACATTTCAGAGGCCAGATCCACCAGCACCCAGCTGTCCAGAGCTGAAGCCGCTCCCTACTTCACTGAAGTATCGATTCCCTGTGGGTGAGCCTGAGATGTACCCAGTCATCATCTCCGCCGATCTGACTGGAGAGCAAGAATCCCGTTTGATGGGGGTTCTTGAAAAGAACCGCAAGGCAATCGGATGGAGCGTAGCAGATCTCTAGGGGATTAGTTTGTCTATGTGCTCCCACCATATCTATCTCGAGGATGGGGCGAAGCCGTCGCGTGAGTTCCAGCGGCGACTGAACCCCAATCTGAGAGAGGTTGTCATAAAGGAAATCTCGAAATGGTGGAGTGCCGATTTTATATATCCCATCTCCGACTCCAAGTGGGTCATCCCTTTGCATGTGGTGCCCAAGAAGACGGGCATCACTACAGTGATTAGCGAGTCTGGAGAGGAGATTGCTACATGAGTACCCACTTCTTGGCGGGTCTGTGTTGACTACAGCAGACTCAACCATGCCACCAAGAAGGATCATTTCCCCCTGCCCTTTATTGATCAGATCATTGAGAGACTGGCAGGGAAGAGCCATTATTGTTTCCTGGATGGGTACTCGGGCTACAACCATGTGGCCATCGCTCCTGAGGACCAAGAGAAGACCACCTTTACCTGTCCCTTCGGCACATACGCCTTCCGACGCATGCCATTTGGGCTATGCAATGCCCCTGAGACCTTTCAGAGATGCATGCTGTCGATCTTTTTGGACATGGTAGGGGAGTGTTTGGAGGTCTTCATGGATGATTTCTCGGTTTACGGCGACGGATTCGACTCCTGTCTTGACTGCCAAGACCGAGTACTCCAGCGATGTATAGAGGTTCACTTGGTGCTATCTTGGGAGAAGAGTCACTTCATGGTGACTCAAGGGACGGTGCATGGCCATATCATCTCCAACAGGGGCATGGAGGTTGATCCGGCCAAGGTTGATGTCATTAGAAAACTCGCACCGCCGTCCAGTTTGAGGCAGTTACGGTCATTCCTGGGGCACGTCGGTTTCTACCGATGCTTCATTCATGATTTCAGCAGGATTGCCCGGTCGTTGACTGACCTACTGATGAAAGACACCGAGTTCCTTGTCGATGACAAGTGTCTTTCGTCCTTCGAGACTCTCAAGCAGTGTGTTATAGAGGCTCCTGTTCTCCAGCCGCCTGATTGGTCTCTCCCATTCGAGATCATGACGGATGCCTCCGATTTTGCCGTGGGGGTCATGTTGGGACAGAGGAGGGATGGAGTCCCCTTTGCTATCCACTACGCTAGCCGCACATTGGATTCCGCGTAGCGGAATTATACAGTCACTGAGAAGGAGATTCTAGCCGTAGTATTCGCCCTAGATAAGTTCAGATCTTACATCATTGGATTTAGAGTGACCTTGTATACTGATCACACCGCCATCCGATACCTCATGGCAAAGAAGGATGCCAAGGACAGACTGACTAGATGGATCCTTCTACTCCAGGAGTTCGACATTGAGATCAAGGATAAGCCTGGAGTCAAGAATGTGGTGGCGGATCATCTCTCCCGTTTAGAGCAGCCTGAGGAGTCTGAGCATATTGATCCCATTTGTGAGACCTTCCCAGATGAGGCGATCCTTGCTATCGCCTCACTCCCGTGGTATGCCGATATTGTGAATTTTCTCGTTGCTGGGAAAGTCCCACAAGATTGGCCCAGGCAGAGGCTTGAGACCTTCCTCGCGAAGGCCAAGTCCTACCATTGGGAGGATCCCATCCTTTACCACGAAGGAGGGGATAGCGTCTAGCGTAGGTGCATTCCTCAGGAGGAGCACCATAGCGTCCTCACTTACTGCCACAAGCTTGAGGCAGGAGGACATCATTCTGGGAGGAGAACGGCACAGAAAGTGCTCCAATCCGGCTTGTGGTGGCCTACCCTCTTCAAGGACTCTGATGAGTTCGTGAAGAGTTGTACTGACTGTCAGAGGCTGGGCACTTGTGGACAACGTGATATGATGCCGATGCAGCCCATTCACTTTTGTGAGGTTTTTGACGCATGGGGCATCGATTTCATGGGTCCATTCCCTAAGAGTCAGGGATTTGAGTACATTCTGTTGGCCGTAGACTATGTTAGTCATTGGGTTGAGGCTATCCTCGCCCGAGCCGCTGATGCGAGGACAGTTTGCAGAATTTTGAGGAAGCACATCATCATGCGGTTCGGGGTACCCCGAGTATTGATTTCAGATGGGGGGTCTCATTTCATCAATGACCGGGTGAAGGCCCTTGCTAGCGAGTTCGGCATAGACCATCGTGTTGCTACACCTTACCATCCACAGACGAATGGTCTAGCCGAGGTGTCGAACATGGAGATCAAGATGATTTTGCAGAAAGTCGTCCGCCCTGACCGAAAGGATTGGTCACAGCTTTTGGACTCAGTCTTGTGGGCATATAGGACGTCTTTCAAGACACCATTGGGTGCATCTCCCTTTCGCCTCGTATATGGCAAGCCGTGCCATTTGCCTGTTGAGCTGAGACATAGGTCACTTTGGGCAGTCACTGAGATACTTATGGATCCAGATGGTGTAGGAGACTAGAGGAGGGCAGAGTTAGCATCCTTGGAGGAGCTTAGAGATACCGCCTTCTCAAACAGCCTACAGTATAAGGAGAGAGTGAAGGAGTCGCATGATTCTCACATCTGCCACAAGCATTTGGAGCCTGGACAGAGAGTATGGCTGTTTGATGCGAGGCTTCGTCTATTTCTAGGGAAGCTACAGAGCAAGTGGAAGGGACCCTACTTGGTGAGAAAGGTACACGACAACGGTAGCATTGATATATCCGAGTTGTCTTCTGAGAGTACCTTTCGAGTGAACGGCCAGCGGCTCAAGCCATTTCTAGATCATGAGCCGCGGGTCGTTGATGTTGCCCCTATTCATTTTGCGTGAGATGTGGTCTTTTGACTCACATCTATTGCATCTTACGCCTGATTTTCACTGATCTTCCGACCTGTATAGATCCAGATGTCCATATCATCACATTCTTTAGTCCTACATCCCTTTCTTCAACTTTTGAGTATGCTATACTTAGGGTGTACTTTACCCTAAGTATAGGGGGGATGTAGGACCTTTGGGTATTTCTTTTGTTTCTTTCTACCCCTGTTTTTGCTGCCTATACTTAGGGATATTTTACCCTAAGTATGGGGGGGGGTAGACCCTGTACATTCTCCACTCGGTTTTCCCTTCGTGTACAACCTGCTATACTTAGCATTACTTGATCCTAAGTATAGGGGGAAAAGCCGAGATTCTTTTGATTTTCTATTCATTCATTCTTCTTTGTATATAGCCTTCCTTTTCACTTCCCTATACTAAGCACGAGTTATGTCTTCTTCATCGCTCTTGACTCTGAGGACATCGTTCGAGCTAAGTATAGGGGTGTGTGTATATATTTCATATATACTTTAGCCATAACTCGTACTTTGTGTGAGTGTGTAAATAAATAAAAATGGCTAAAAACCCTAAAAATCACAAAAATTAAAAATTTTTCCTGTACATAAACATTCTTTTATTTGCATATAAATAGCTAGTGTACAAATTATTTTTGTAAAAATGATTTCAAAAATCTTTTGTGTAAAGCTTGTGTAAAAGTTTTCTTATCAAAATTATGTATATAGTACAAAATTTTTCCAAAATGTTTTGAAAATCAAAAGTTTGCAAAAATCTTGTGTAAATGTGTGTAAATACTTTTGCAAAACTTGCACTTCATGCATTCATCCATTCATGATTTCAAAACATTTTTCAAAAATTTTGCATGTTTGTAAAATTGTGTAAATAGCATCTTTGTATATATGTATATAGTTTTTCTGGATGATAGTTGACATTTAAACCAACCTAGAATTAAATTGGGAAATGAAGTTTGATTAAGATCTCAATCCACCTAACTTACAAGAGGAACCTTATAGGGCTTAGGTTTAAGGCTTTTCTGGTCCGTGGTTACTTAATTCTTTGAGTCCACTAGGCTATGATCACATGTCATCTCAATGAGCCTAAGTATAGCACTTAACAACAACACATGACTCATAGGGACAATGGCTTTACTTGGACACCAGCACTTTGCACCGAGCTCTCTACGGATGAGGTGGTGAGGAGGCAGTATTCCTTGACTTGGGGTAGCATATGAGGGTAGTACTTCTAGGCAGAACCTCTCTTCTTCTTTTAGTGAAGGAAGTGCGTCTCAACTTGGTCTAGTTGCCATGAGGTCTAACGACAGGAGTTGTGGGTTGCAATAAAGCTTCAAAAGAGGGATAGTGTACTGGCTCAAGAGGAAAAACTCCTTGTATATATGCTGCACATGTATATGTTGTATAGATGCACTTGAAAAATTAAAAAAAATGCAAAAAGAAAATAACTCCAAAAAAGTGGTGGGTCTGAGAGAAAATGATAATCCCACCGGAGTATGTATATAGTGCAATAAGCAAAGCTTGAGATTCATGATCCACCTTATGTAGCTTGCAGCAGGGAGACTTGGCTACACTGGTCGAGCTCCCAAGGATACATGGCTACACTGGCCATGGTCCATTCTTTTCTTCCTCCTCTTCTTGAGCTGGTTGAACTTGAACTTAGAAGGGAATACCGCGCTCCTCGAGGAAAGAGTGGCCAGATTGGGGTCATAGAGTTACCTTGTTGGGGAGGGTTGTCAAGTTGCCATTTCTGAGGTGGAGAGCTTATACCTCACATTCACAGGACAAGGAAAGATTCATGGTCTTCAGGGCTTGTGTTTGATGACTTGTTCTGATCTGGATTATTGAGGAGTCTTGATTAGAGATTAGTGGAACTTAGAGGCCGTTGAGTTTAAAGCTTAAGTCCAAATAAGGTTCCGACACACTATTAATCCAAAGATCTGATTGAGCTCCATAATTCAATTTAATGAAGGCAAGTTTAATAATCAGCCTTGATCCATGTACATTCTCCTCTTTTTCTTTCTTTCTTTCCTTTTCTCTTCTTTTTCAAATAAGTGTTTGCTAAGGGACTAGCAAAGTTAAGTATAGGGGGGTGATGAATACTCATTCATCACTCTTTATTCTTATATTTTAGCTACAAAAACCTTTGCAAATGCATGTAGATACTTGTAAATACAAATAATTACCAAAAGCATGCATGGTGTAAAAAGTAATAATTAGCATGTTTTTGTGCAAAAATAAAAGAATAAAGATTAAAAAGAAAAAGAGGAAATATTTAGAATAAATATTGAGCAACCTAACCCAAGGGAGGGCTCAGCATGGGCCTGACCGCATAAAAGCCAAAGTAGAGGGAGATAGGGGCTCATGTGTGTAAATATACCTGTAAATAGAATAAAAATATTTTCCTCTAAAAATAGAATAACATGTGCTTGTAGATATTTGTATATATTTATAAATATAAAATCCAAATAAAAATTAAAAAATAAAAAAGAAAACAAAAACACTCTACCTTGTGCATCTTCATCATGTATATATTCCCCTATCTTTATTTATTTCACCTTATAAATAAATAAATTAAAATTCCAAAAATTTTGTATATACTCTATCTTTTATGGTGTAAATAAATAAAATAAAAACAACAAAAACAAAAACAAAATAAAAAGAACAAAATTAAAAATAAAAAAAATCATTGTAAATAAACCATGTATATACATGTATATATCTATTTATTTCATCCTTGTATATAAATAATAAAAATAAAATAAAAAAACCTTTTTATTCCTAACTTTATGTTATAAATAAATAAAATATAAAATAGGAATAAAAATGCACAAAATAACTAATTAAAAATAAAAAATCAAAACCCTATATTGTATATATACCTATATATATAGCCCTATTATGTAAATACCCTATTTTTATTTTGAAAAATTAATTAAAAATCACAAAAAATGAAAAAATTAAAACAAATATTGTTCATGTTTTAAGTTTTTTTAATTCAGCCATTTGCTATTTTTAATTTAACTTCTAAATCATTTCCAGGTGGCTGATTCTCATTGGTCCATGGGGATGTTGACCGCCCGGTCAACTCCCCCCTGTGGACCACTTCCCACGGGTTCTAAACGCCCGACCTGATTTCTCCACTTTTTAGCGTCCAGACCCGATCATCTCTCACCCAAAACCAGGGTCCAATCCGTCCACGCCAGACCCGATAGCCTCGCCAGGATGCCCGCCTCGGGGTCCGCGCTCTGAGCTGCCCTACCCGATCGAGTTTAGCCGGACCCCTGGCAGTATAAGTTCTGAGCTCCGCCTCGCATTTCCGCATCTTTGGCTCCCCACCTCACCATCTAGTGACCTCCATTGCCATCCTCGAGGTGACAGCTTGACGTTGGTCGTGTTGCAGAGAGAAGAAGGTGCCCGGACCTCAAATTCGGTGTCCTAACGCCGCCGTGCTCCGCCTGAAGGTGAAGCTCGAGCCTCGGGCCTCGACGACCTGCGAGGCGACGACCTAGAGCTTCCAGAGCTCAAGCCCAGTCGATTCGTCCACCCCGGTAGCCTTAGTTCCCTTTCTTTTTCTTTAATTTTGCATTACGCCCAAATCTTGCCGTCACCGTTCACTGTCAATTCTGGCCATATCCACCTTCGCCTCGATCATCGGACCATCCCATCATGACCGCCTTCTCCCCGCGCACCTTCTACGCCCCTCCATTCAACCCAGCTCGCACAGGAGCTGGGGTTTCGAGTTCCACCGCCTACACCTCGCCGGAGCTCGACCGCCCCACCGCATAGACCACTTTCACCCACGCTGATAGGGTCGAGGCACTTTGCCCTCGACCCGCAAGTCTGCTGGCGTGTCTTTCGGGTACATCCGAGCTCATCTGAGGGCTTGGACCGTCTGGTTCAGCAGCTTGGTCTCCGCCGGCCTCGCCTGAGTTCCCAGGAGCTCCGGCGAGCCATCGGAGACCACTATTCGACGCGGGAGCCCACAGCGATTCTTCTCTGATCATCAGAGTCCTGCGAGGAGGCCGGGAGCGCACGCAGCGGGCCGGTGAAGGTCGCCAGCCATCAGTTCTTCCTCGACCTCCAGACACCGTCGGATCGTCTCCTAGCTCCAGTTTGCATCTCCGCCGTCCATCTGAGGAGCCATCAGCAGCGTTCGATCCTTGGAGGAGCGACCGCCGGCTCAGCGAGGCTTAGCCACAGGCCTCCACTGTCGTCCGATCTACCACGTGGCGAGGTCTCAGCCGTCGATCAGCATCGAGGGACCCCAGCGTTGGGCGCCACCCTTCCCAGCCGACCGATCCTCCACGTGGCGCCCATCTGACGGTCTACTTAATAAAGGGTAGATATTCCCTTAGGCCCTTAGCTTTAGAGTAGTTTGCTTTTAGTCCTGTAAATATTTTTAGTATTTTATTTGCGTTAGGTAAATTGCACTTTGGACCTTGTCTTTTCTGCTATTCACATGTATGCCCCTGTCTATAGTGGATCACGTGCATCGACACGTGTTTTGTTGGGATATTTGCATGTTTAGTCCTTGTATTTCCAGGGTGTTAATGAATGAATGAAATCTTTTTATTAATTGAATATATGCCCCAGTGCGTGGTTTTTTAGAGTATGTGCGTTTATTAGAGGGTAAATTACACTAAGGTCCCTGGGCTTTTAATACTTGTTATTATTTAGCCCAGAAACCTTATTTTCTTTGCAATTAGGTCCCTGTGTGCCCAGGACACGCGCCTCGCTTGTGACTTCTTGGAAATTTTGCACCGGACCCCCTGGAACTTCTGGTATTTTTGTACAGGTCCCTATGCACTATACCTTGGTTTTGATTTTTAATAAAATATCAAACTAACTCCAAATTCAATGAAAATTGGAGACATGGCTCCTGCCATGGTGTAAAATTTTCTAGAATTTTTGGAGACATTTTTGGTTTTATTTACTATTTTTAAAAATTCAAAACAAGCTTTTTCTTTACTGTCTAACTTGAAAATTCACAAAAAAAATTAAAATACCTCTAAAAATTACAAAAAAATTAGTTAGAGTGTATTTTGCCTTATTTGATTTTCTGACCAATTTTGATCATTTTTCATTATATAAAACTCATAAAAATTACAAAACACTAAAAACCTTATAAAAATTCTAATAATTAATTAAAAACCCAAAAATAATAATTCTAGTGGCCAAATTTTCTTTGTAGTTTTTGTTATACAGAAAAATTACCTCCAGGCTTTTTAAGGACTTTTAGATATTTTATCTAAGTCCCTTAAGCTTGGCTGGACATTGTTGTTGTCTTTTTGCATTGTTTTATTTTTAGAAAATTAAATAAAAATCAGAAAAATACCAAAAATTACCCAAAAACAGTAAAAAATATAAAATACGTAAAAACATTTCTATTTGAATTTTTGGTTGATTTTTGAGTGCTTTACTAATTGTTTGTATTTGGCTGATTCTTTGTTTTCTTTATTTCCTTTAGTAATTAAAAATCCAAAAAAAATTATAAAAATTAAAAATCCACCAAAAACACTTGTCTTTTATTTTATTTATTTTTTAGACTACTTCGTAGGCCGCAAGGACATCACGTGCTCCTTGTGTTCGACCCTGGTCGATATACCAGGTTAATCTAATAACGAGACCGCTCTTTGATTTTGATTGATTTTTATCCGATTTGGTGGTCTATTTTTCTCGATCGACCACGCTTGGTGACTTGGGTCGCAACGACCCTTGACGACCTTTTACCCGAGCCATCAGGCGTGTCATCAGATATTTTCAGATCATTCAGACATTTTATATCCCTCCGAGTTTGAAGTGAATACTCAGAGCTGTCAGTCACCCGCAGATTATTCTGATTCCAACGATGCTGATTGGCAGTGTTTTGCCGAATTCCTATCACTTAAACTCCATCTTCAGAGCCTACAACCATCATGGAGACCGAATTAAATCAGAATATCCAACCATCTCCAGATCTTTTTGAGCCAGAGCAGGTAGAGCTCACGCATATCGATCTAGCAGCCTACACCCATGCTCTAATCAAACCCGTTCTTCCTGTTCCTTCTTCCCCTAAACTCAATCCATTACCTCAAAGCATGAAGTACTGATTCCTTGCGGGTGAATCCAAAATGTTTTCGGTCATCATCTCTTCCAATCTGACCAAAGATCAAGAATCCCTTCTGATGACGATTCTTGAAAAGAACCGTAAGGTGATCGGATGGTCAGTAATTCATCTCCATGGATTAGTCTGACTCTGTGCTCCCACCACATCTTTCTCAAGGATGATGCCAAGCCATCTCGTGAGTTTCAGCGCATGATGAACCCAAATCTTCGAGAGGTGTTTATGAAGGAAATATCTTAGTGGTGGTGCGTCGATTTTATCTATCCCATCTCTGACTCGAAATGGTTAGTCCTTTTGCATGTGGTACCCAAGAAGACGGGTATCACTGCAGTAATCAATGAGGACAGAGAGGAGATTGCTACCTGAGTACCAACTTCTTGACGCGTCTGTGTGGACTACAGACGTTTGAATCAGGTGACCAAGAAGGATCACTTCATGCTACCATTCATCGATCAGATCATAGAACGGTTAGCCGTGAAGAGCCATTATTGCTTCCTTGATGGGTACTCAGGATATAATCAAGTAGCCATTGCTCCAGAAGACCAAGAAAAGGCGACATTCACCTTTCTGTTCGGAACATATGCTTTTAAACGAATGCCCTTTGGATTATGTAATGCTCCAGCTACATTCCAGAGGTGCATGCTTTCGATATTCGCAGACATGGTGAGAGATATCTGATGACCAAAAAATCACGAGGATCTCCCTATCGGGCCAAGGTACAAATATTCGATGTCGTTGCGACCTGAATAAAGAGACTCGGTCAACAAGAAAATATAAGAACCACCAAACAGAGAGATAAATCAATGAAAATCACGAGCGGTCCTCGCTAATTTTATTAACCTGGTATAGCGACCAACGTCAGACTCGAGGAGCACAAGATGGCCGAGACGGCCTACGAAGTAGTCAAAATCGAAAGATAAGGAAGAAAATATTTTTGGTGGATTTTAATGATTTTTAATTTTTTTTCTTGTGTTTTTGATTTTATAAGAAAAGATATAAACAAGCAACAACCACAATTTATTTAAACATCCAAAAATACTCCAAAAATTCAAATAAAATTGTTTTGTGTTTTTTAATGTTTTTAAATGTTTTGGTGAATTTTTGAGAATTTTATATTTTTTATAGAAATTTATAAAAATCAAAAAGATGGAAAAACAGTGCTCAATGTGCAGCCAGACTTGAAAGACCAATCAAAAATAGATAATTGGTCTATAAACATATGGAGATAATTTTATGAGAAATATAAACAAAAACCAAGCTACAAAAAAAGAGTTTATATTTTTTTGGATTTTATAGAATTTTTTATGATTTTTATAATATTGTTAGGGTTTTCTATTTTTATGGGTTTTATAAATCCAAAAAGGACAAAAATTGGATAGAAGCTAGAAAACACCAAAACTAACTATCCCTAATTTTTTAGAATTTTTAGAAAAGTTTTTATATTTTTCTTTGATTTTTCAATTCAGACAATAACAAAAATACGTGTTTTTGATTTTTTTTAAAAAACTAAAAAGCCTCGAAAATGTTCCAAAAATTTAGGGAATTTTTTTTACCGTGGCAGAAGCCATGTGTCCAAATTTCACCTAATTTGGAGTTAATTTGATATTTTATTCAATAAAAACAAGGCACACAATAATCAAGGACCTAAATGTAAGAAAACATATTTCCAAGACCAAACAATAACAAATAAAGAAAGCCAGGGCCTAGAATGCAGAAAGTCCACAAAGGCACGCGCATAACACGTGTTTCAGACATAGAGGGCCATAAGTGTAATTCCTATTTAAAAATATGCAATCAGTAACACATAGAAAGTACAGGGCTGAAAATGCAAATATCCAAAAACCTCACGTGTCGATGCACGTGGCTCATATACACAAGGACTAAAATGCAAATAAAATAAACCTAGGGTCCTAACTGCAAATGTTCCAAAATAAAAACAACGGTGACAAATATTTATAGGACTAACTAGCAATAATAAAATGACAGGGGCCTAAGGGAAATTACCCCTTTATTAAGATCTGACGGACGAGGGGGTGCCACGTGTAGATCCGATGGCTGAGAGCATCGGGCACCCCTTCGTCGATGAACGGTCCAGATCAAGCCCCAGGTGAATCGGACGGTGGCTGAAGCTCCGTAGATGGACGGCGATGATCAGAACTGGAGCGGAGGGACTGATCGGATGGTGGCTGAAGGACCTGGAAGAACTCGACTTCGACGAACTTCGCCGGCTCAACCCGTGCACACTGGACCTCCTCCTGGGCTTCTGGGATGTGGAGAAAGAAGCTCAGACTCTTCCGCAGCTGGTGGGCACCTCCGATGAAGCCGGGAAGCTCTGGGGAGCTTCGGCGACGAAGGAGGAGCAAAGCTCCTGTGCTCGGATGTTGGGACCTCCAGATGGGGTCCTTAGACTTGCAAAACAACACAGAGAGACTCCTGGGTCGAGGGCAAAGTGCCTCGACCCGTCAGGGGGTGGAATGGCTGGTCAGATGGGTCAGAACGGAAGCCTCCGGCGAGGCGACGACGATAGAGGCCCACTTCTTGGTTCCGAGGCGAACCAAGGTGATCGGAGGGGCGTAAAAGGTGGGTAGAGGTCTCGTGAAGATGAATCGGGGGTCAGGTCAATCAATGGATGAGCGGAGCACGGGGAATCGACCGGCGAAGGCCGGAGGTGCAAATGGAGGAAAATGGAAATTAACCTGCCCTAGGAAGTATCTGGGTTACCTGATGAGCGCAATCGACCGTGGATGAGACACTAGGTCTCTGGGGATCGTCGCCTCGATGGAGCGTCGCCTCCAGAGGCTCAGCACACCTTGCGGCGGCGCACGACGATGAAGCTCGTCGGACCTAAGCTTCAGACCACGAATCCTCACTGCAACACCTCCCCTCGATAGCTGTCCCTCTAGGAAGGAAAATGGAGGTCCCAGGAGACGAAGGCGATGGAAAAGGTGGACTGAAATTGCGGTCGGAGCTGGGACTTTATACAAGTGAGGGTCCGGCAAGAAGGAGTCGGGCATGGTTCGACGAGGCACGGAACCCTAAAATGATCACCGGGCGTGGATCAGGAATGAACCAAGAGTAATTGGAGCCCGGGGTTTCGATGGATGGTGGTCGGATCAAGCCTACAAAAATATGAGAAATCGGGTCGGGGGCAAGATCCGCGGACGAGTGGTCCAGGGGGGAGTTGACCGGGGGTCAACATCCCCCGTAGACCAATGGGATAATTCCGATTATTATCTATTTGTAAATTCAATTAAAAATAGAAAATGACCTTATTTTAAAATATTTACAAAAGGAAAAATATTTATTTATTTTCAAAGTACTTTTTAGTGATTTTAAATTTTTTTGAAAAATAATTTATGTATTTACATTATATTATTATTATTATATATAGGTATATTTACAAATGGATTTTTGATTTTTATTTTTTAATTGTTTATTTTTGTACAAATATTCCAATTTTATATTTTATTTATTTACAACATAAAATTTGGAATAAAAGGGTATTTTTATTTTATTTTTGTGATTTATTTACGTTAGCTAAATAAATAGGTTTATATACAAATGTACATGTTATATATACAAGGTGGAAAATTATTTTTATTATTTTTATTTTTATTTTTCTGATTTTTATTTTATTTTTATAAATATGTTCAAATTAACAAAAACACATTTTATTTTTATTTAGAGGAAAATAAAATTATTTATATACATAGGGTTATGTACATACATGATTGACCTTATCTCTCTCTACTCGGTTTCCTTTGCGGTCAGGCCCATACTGAGCCCTCCCTTGGGATTAGGTCACTCAATATTTATTATAAATATTTCCCTCTTTTTCTTTTATTTCTTTATTCTTTTATTTATGCACAAAAATACGCTAATTATTGCTATTTACACAATGCATGCATTTTGGTAATTTATTCTATTTACACATATCTACATGGTGTTTTGCAAAGATTTTGTATCTAAAATAAAAGAATAAAGAGTGATGAATGGGGATTCATCACCCCCCTATACTTAACTTTGCTAGTCCCTTAGCAAACACTTATTTGAAAAAGAAGTGAAAAAGAAAGGAAAAAGAAAAAGAAAGGAAAATGCATGGATCAATGCTGATTATTAAACTTGCCTTCATTAAATTGAAATATGGAGCTCGATCAGATCTTTGGATTATTAATGTGTCAGAACCTTATTTGGACTTAGGTTTAAAAGTTAACAGCCTCTAAGATCCACTAATCTATAGTCAAGACTCCTCAATAATCCAGATCAGAACAAGTTTACATACACAAACCCTGAAGACCATGAATCTTTCCCTGTACAGTATAAGTGAGGTATAGCTCTCCACCTCAGAAGTAGAAAAATGACAACCCTCCCCAACAAGGTAACTCTATGACCATAGTCTGGCCACTCTTTCCTCGAGGAGCGGGGTATTCCCTTCTAAGTTCAAGCTCAACCGGCTCAAGAAGAGGGGGAAGAAGAGAATGGACCATGGCCAGTGTAGCCATGTATCCCTGGGAGCTCAACCAGTGTAGCTATGTCTCCCTGCTGCAAGCTACATAAGATGGAACATGAGTCTCAAGCTTTGCTTATTGCACTATATACACTCCGGTGGGATTATCATTTTCTCTCAGACCCACCCACCACTTTTTTGGTGTTCTTTTCTTTTTGCATTTTTTTGGTGCATCTGTACAACATATCTACAAAGTGCAGCATATATACATAAGGAGTTTTTCCTATTGAGCCAGTAGACTATCCCTCTTTTGAAGCATTATTGCAACCCACAACTCTTGTCGTTAGACCTCATGGCAACCAGACCAAGTTGAGATGCACTTCCTTCACTATAAGAAGAAGAGAGGTTCCGCCTAGAAGTACTACCCTCATATGCTACCCCAAGTCAAGGAAGACTGCCTCCTCACCACCTCATCCGTAGAGAACTCGGTGCAAAGTGCGGGTCCAAGTCAAGCCATTGTCTATATGAGTCATGTGTGTGTTGTTAAGTGCTCTACTTAGGCTCATTGAGATGACATATGATCATAGCCTAGTGGACTCAAAGAATTAAGTCACCATGGATCTGAAAAGTCTCAACCCTAAGCCCTATAAGGTTCCTCTTATAATTAGGTGGATTAAGATCTTAACCAAGCTCCATTTTCCAATTTAATTCCAGGTTAGTTTAAATGTCAACTATGATCCAGGAAAAACTATACAAATATTTACAAAAATGCAATTTTACAAACTATTTACACATGTGCAAAATTTTTGAAAAATGTTTTGAAAACATGGATGTATGCATGAATGCAAGTTTTGCAAAAATATTTACACAAATTTACACAAGGTTTTTGCAAACTTTTGATTTTCAAAACATTTTACTAAAAATTTTGTACTATATACACAATTTTGATATGAAAATATTTACAAGTTATTTACACAAAAGATTTTTACAAACATTTTTACAAACGTAATTTGTACAACTAGCTATGTTCAATAAAAGAATTTTTATTTACAAGGAAAAATTTTAATTTTTATGGATTTTTGGGTTTTAGATTTTTAGCTATATTTATTTATTAACACACTCACACAAAGTACGAGTTATGGGTAAAGTATATATGAAATATATAGACACCCCCTATACCTAGCTCGAACGATGTCCTCAGAATCAAGAGCGATGAAGAAGACATAACTCGTGCTTAGTATAGGGAAGTGAAAAGGAAGTCTATATACAAAGACGAATGAAAAAATAGAAGTGCAAAAGGATCTCAGGTTTTCCCCCTATACTTAGGATCAAATAATCCTAAGTATAACAGGCTGTACACAAAGGGAAATCCGAGTGAGAATGTACAGGGTCTACCTCCCCTATACTTAGGGTAAAATATCCCTAAGTATAGACAGCAAAACATAGGTAAAAATGAATAAAAAGAATACCCGAGAGTCCTACACCCCCATATACTTAGGGTAAAGTACACCCTAAGTATAGCATAATCATAAGATGAGAAAAGGGGTGTGGGACTAAAGAATAGAGTGATATGGACAACTGGATCTATACAGGTCGGGGGAACAATGATAATCGGGAATGAGATGCAATAGATGTGAGTCAAGAGACCACATCTCATGCAAAGTGAATCGGGGCAACATCAACGACCCGCGGCTCATGATCTAGATATGGCTTGAGCCGCTGGCTGTTCACTCGAAAGGTAACATCAGAAGACAACTCAGATATATCAATACTCCCATTGTCATGTACCTTTCTAACCAAATACGGTCCCTTCCATTTGCTCTGTAGCTTCCCTGAAAATAGACGAAGCCTAGCATCAAACAACCATACTCTCTGTCCTGTCTCAAACTACTTGTGGCTGATGTGAGAATCATGCCACTCTTTCACTCTCTCCTTATAATGTAGGCTGTTTGAAAAGGCGGTATCACGAAGCTCATCCAGGTCTGCTAACTCTGCCCTCCTCTAATCTCCTACACTCTTTGGATCCAAAAGTATATATGTAACAACCCCAAGTGACCTATGTCTCAGCTCAACAGGTAAATGGCAGGGCTTTCCATATACGAGGCGAAAGGGAGATGTACCCAAAAGAGTCTTGAAAGACGACCTGTATGCCCACAAGAACGAGTCCAAAAGCTGTGACTAATCCTTTCGGTCAAGCGGACGACTTTCTGCAATATAGTTTTGATCTCCCTGTTCGACACTTCAGCAAGACCATTCGTCTGAGGGTGGTATGGAGTGGCTACTCGATGGTCTATGCTGAACTCGCTAGCAAGGGCCTTTACCTTGTCGTTGACGAAATGAGACCCCCCGTCAGATATCAACACTCGAGGACCCCGAACCGTGAAATGATATGCTTCCTCAAAAATCTGCAAACAGTTGTCCTAGCATCTGCGGTTCAGGCGGGGATGGCCTCAAGCCAACGACTAACATAATCAACGGCCAACAGAATGTACTCAAATCCCTGACTCCTAGGGAATTGACCCATGAAATCGATGCCCCATGCGTCAAAAACCTCACAGAAGTGAATGGGTTGCATCATCATCATATCACGCTATCCACAAGTGCCCATCCTCTGACAGTCAGTACATCTCTTCAAGAACTCATCAGAGTCCTTGAAGAGAGTAGGCCACCATAGGCCAGATTGGAGCACTTTCTGTGCCGTTCTCCTCCTAGAGTGATGTCCTCCTGCCTCAAACTTGTGGCAGTAAGTGAGGACGCTATGGTGCTCCTCCTGAGGAATGCACCTACGCCAGACGCTATCCCCTCCTTCGTGGTAAAGGATGGGATCCTCCTAGTGGTAGGACTTGGCCTTCGCGAGGAAGGTCTCAAGCCTCTGCCTGGGCCAATTCTGTGGGACTTTCTTGGCAACAAGAAAGTTCACAATATCGGCGTACCACGGGAGAGAGGCGATAGCAAGGATTGCCTCATCTGGGAATGTCTCACAAATAGGCTCAGTCTGCTCAGAATCCTCAAGATTCTCTAATCAGGAGAGATGATCCGCCACCACATTCTTGACTCCAGGCTTATCCTTAATCTCTATATCAAACTCCTGGAGTAGAAGGATCCATCTGGTCAATATGTCTTTGGCATCCTTCTTTGCCATGAGGTACCTGATGGCGGTATGATCAGTATAGATGGTCACTCTAGATCCAATGATGTAAGAGCTGAACTTATCTAGGGTGAAAACCACGGTAAGCATCTCCTTCTCAGTGACTGTATAGTTCCGCTGGGCGGCATCCAAAGTACGTCTAGCATAGTGAATAGCAAATGGGACTCCATCCCTCCTTTGTCCCAGCACAGCCCCCACGGCGAAATCGGAGGCGTCCGTCATGATCTCGAATGGGAGAGACCAACATGAGCCTCTACAACACAGATCTTGAGAGTCTCGAACGACGATAGACACTTATCATCAACAAGGAACTCGGTGTCTTTCTGACGATTCCGGAAATGTGGCTTTTAAGAAGTTGTTTTTATCGTGTTGTGCGTTGTAGGCGGCAATCGGAAACGATCAAGAAAATACCACAAATAAGTTATTCAATTTTTAATCTCGTGGTTTATGTTTATTTTACTTGGGCAAGTCCCAAGGTCGATCACAAGGAGGCAAAGGAACAACCTAGAATTAAGTCTATCAAAGTTCGAGTTCGGTTTTCGAGGCGGTCTTTTTTTTGGAATTTTCAATGCAATATGAATTTTTTATGGATTTTTAAATGCAAACAAAATGATTTTTAATATTTAATTTTAATAAATATCAAACCTACTTATTTTCGAGAATCAAAATTATCTAAGATCTATCACTAGGTGACGGATCTCAGAAAAATCCTAAATCTCGAAAATGTGGGGTTTAATACCTACTAAAAATTAAATACTAAAAGATGCAAAATGATTTTTACAGGACAAAATATGCATGCAAATACAAATCTTTTTGGGCACAATGTTAAGAATAATTAACTCTACAATGTATGATTTTTCGGGGATTTTTAGAGCAACAGTTAATCAACTATGAATTTAAGAGCAAGAAATGGGTAAAATACGCAAATTTTCACAAAACAATTAATTATTAATTAACCGTCCGTCACAAAAATACCCACAACCTGTCAAAGTGTAGAGAATTAATTAACCAACATCATGCTATTTTTTTGATAATAAAATAATGTAGATAAAGTGTTCAAAACTGAGGGGGAACACAGGGGTCCAGATGCAAATATAATAAATAAAAGAAACAAAGTAAACTGCAGTGGGGGACTTGTTTGCAATTACCAACAACCAGAGGGCTGATGTTGCAAAATTGCCAAGGAGGCACGAGCCACGCACGTGCCCCTTGGAAGGTTGGACACGCGCGCAATTAGAGGAATCTCCGAGGGGCTGTGTGCAAATGGCCCTGCGGTCACGTGCTAGGCACGTGACCCGGGGGCTGGGTGCTGACGTCCCCTCACTCACATGCGACGCACGTGAGGAGGGTCTCGGGCTTCGAGCCCGGCCGGCGAAGGGGGAGGCTCCTCTGGTGGCTGCTAAAGGCGGTGGTGCTGGAGCCGACAAACGGCCTTCGGCGAGAGAGAGCTGCTGGTCGTTGATGACGTTGGAGGTTGTCGGCAACGTCAATGACTGGTATCCGGCCAAGACGGAGGGTGGCGGTGGCGCTGAAGCCGATGGGGTGCGTGTCGAAGACGAAGGGGCGAAGCTGGAGGTGGTGGCCGATACACGGCCGTGGGTCGTCGAGGGCGTAGCAGCGACGGCGAGCGGAGTCGGAGGCGGTGATGGCGACGTGGCTTGATGCGGATGAGGAGGAGCTTCAGGCGGTTGCTGGTGATCGGCGAGGTGGAGACGGTGGTCTCGGATGTGGAGCAGGCGAGATGGGGAGATAGAGAGAGGGAGAGGAAGAGAGAGAGAGAGAGAGAAAGAGAGAGGGTATACCTGAGGGAGTGGCCGGAGCAAGCATTGGCGCGGCGGGGCGGAGCTGCGGCGAGGAGATGGACTCCTCGGATCACGCCGGCGAAGAGGGGGCCTCGCGGGTGTCACGACCGGAGGTGGAGCTCTGGATGAAGATCGGCGGATGAGGGTACGATGCGGCGGAGGGTTGTTTAAATAGGAGAAGGGGGTTTCGGTCGGAGATGGAAAGGGGGTAGGCCGGGATTCGATTTGGGGTTTTGATTTGAAGAGGAAGATCGGGGATGAGGGCGATCAGAGGGATACGCGGGGGCGGCGATCGGAGATGGGCGGAGCTCGCGAGATCCGCGGCGGAGATCTCGGAGGAGATCGACGAGGTGGGTCAAAAGGGGAAAGGGGGCTCGGAGGAGGAAGACGAGCAGGAGCCGTCCGATCAGCCGAGATCGGGCGGCCCTGCGTGGGACACGTGGCGGCACCAAAGGAAGAGAGAGACGCGCGTGCGGAGCACGTGCCTTGGAGGCACGTGCGACGCACGTGCGTCTCTTTATTTTTTATTTTTTTTAATTTTAATTTTTTTTATATATAAAACGAATATATAAAGGTGCCAAAAATGGCTGACACGTGGCGGCACCAGGTGCTGCCACGTGTCAGCACCAGAAAATTCAGAAAATAATTACCTTGTAAAATCGAAAATAAATAGTAAATGGACTCGGATCGAAAAACTTTCTTCACGAAAATTGCTCGTCTCGATGAGATCTACAACTTTTATGAAGACATAAAAACCAAAATCAATCATTTGCACAAAGTGAATTTTTGGGGTATCCTATGTACATAGAATACCTTGATTTTTGGGTTTTATAATTTTTTTGTCATTTTTAAACAAGATAAAAATCCGGAAAAATATGGAAAAATTAAAGATAAATAAAAGACACTTAATTCTATTTTTTTTTTGGATTTTTATTGATTAAGAAAATATATACATAAAATACAAGATCAAAACCGCGAAAATGTACAATGTACAAAAGAGGCCCAAAACCCAACTTTCACATATGAGCTCCGATTCACTTGAACTTGGTCTTGTTTTGAAGGTAATTGAATGCACATTAGTTCAAAAGTGAGTAGGATTAAATCGGACACTGGATGGACAAGATATGTGGCTTTTAGTCCGAAAATCCTGAAATTAGGGTTTGGGTTTTTGGTCCACTTATTTGGGTTAGTTATTTTTTTGTATTTTTTCCTTTATTCTTGTTAGTGATATGTACACAGTGGAAGTGGTTTTGAGTCATTCGGAGTTAGCATGAATGTGTTAAAAATCCGGGAAGTTAGGCTTATTTACAGGTCATTTTGGCTTGGATTTTTGGCTTCTTATTTTATGCAGATTTTTGTGCTAAATTGCCATTCTTATGGAAACATGCATGAATGCTAATTATGCAAAATAGATGCAAGAATGCTGTTGATTTTTAGGGATTTGAGCTTAATAAATGAGATTTAGAGTGATGAATACGAGATTCATCATCCCCCTATACTTAAACCATGCTCGTCCCTGAGCATCAAAAAGAAATGCCATGAGGTGAAATGAGATTGGGTTCCATACCAAGACCATGGGCTGAAGGTGAAAGTGAACCTAAACTCAACCTTTGGATTATTTGTGTGTCGGAACTTCTGTGAGACTTAGAATTTTAAAATCAACAGCCCTCAAGTTCTACACATCATTGCTACAGTTTCGGCTCAGAAGTCATCTTAGATCAATCATCTTCCCAAAGTATACTCTTTGAACATTGAATAACCGACTCTTGTGTGTGAAATATTTTAGCTCTTCCCACCCAGAATGCTGGACTACCGCGCAAGCCTCCTCTCCAATAACTCGTCCTCGGGGAGTCAGGTATTTCCTTCTAAGGTCTGTCGCGCTGTGTTCACAATCAAATTGGGGGGAGAAGATAGAAGAATGAGAAAAGAACTGGAGGGTGGCCAGTGTAGTCACCTCTCCTTGTGAAGATGGCCAGTGTAGCCGAGTCTCCACCAAGATCTGCAGGTTTCTGGAAGCTTGGACCTTTTTGGTCAGATTTTATTAGGTAGTTGCTTCTTTGTATTTGGAATTTTTGGTGATTCTGCTTGGATCTTGTTGTGCCCCTACGGATATAGAATCTTTTGTTTCCGTACATTTTTTGGGGTCTTAGAAAAAATTGTGCCCAGCCGTCCATCCCTTTTCCGAAGCTTTATTTCAACCCGTACTCCGGTCTTTAGATTTCCACGCTACCAGAAAAGAAACTCACACAGTCTTCCAACATCCCGTCTGAGTTGAGCTAAGTGCATAGTGCGAGAGTACAAATTAATTCCTTATTCCAGAGTTGTACCCAGAATGAAGAGACCAGGTTAGACACTAAGAGTCAAACGCTGTACATTGTCATGTGGAACTCAAAGAATTAAGTCAAAGACCTGAAGACTCTAAAATCCTATTTCTCGGTGAAGTTCCTCTGAAGATTAGGTGGATTAAGGTCAAGTCCAGACCACTCTCGGTTTCGGCTTATAACTCGGTTCAGAACCCAAAGACTTTTCACATATGCAAATGCGATGCTTGATGAAATGCGAGTGTGTGAAATGCAGACACATTTTTTTTATTTGTGAATTTTTTTTAATGCAAAAAATGAATAAGAAGCCATTTTTTTCAAAAATTTTGGGCAAAGTCAGTGTTAGTGGAAAAAACATTTTTTGTTTTATTTTTATTTTTTTAAAAAGAACCCACCCCGTAAATACATATAGACTTACGCGAAAGTACGAGGTATGGCTAAAATATATACACAGTATATATACAGACCCCCCTATACTTAGCGAGTGCTGTGTCCTCAAAGCACAAGAAGCGTAAAGAAGACATAGCTCGGGCTAAGCGTAAGAGAGTGAAAAAGAAAAAGATTTACAAAATCGCCCCCCTATACTTAGACTGTGAATAGACTAAGTATAGAAGAAGAGCGGAAACGAAAAAGAAAAAATTGAAGCGGTGAGGGTATGTGAACGAGGAGAGTATATACAGGTGGACGTTGGTTCCCCCTATACTTAGGCTTTGGTCAGCCTAAGTATATAAGAAGGGTGGATATGGAGTGAGCGAGAGATCGGAATGATATGAGGGAAATGGTATATACAGATGGTATCGGTCCCCCCCTATACTTAGGTCTTGACCTAAGTAGAGGAAGAAGTTGTACAGGGGGATTGATGTGTTGGGGAGGGAGGGTGGGTCTGATATGATATATCGTCAATGTCCGTGCTTTGTGTGAAATAGATGACCTCAACTTGCACTGTATGTTCTTTGGATGATTCTATGTATGGCTTCAGTAATTGTCCATTCACTGAGAAAGGTTGTGCGTCATCTTTGAGTTCGGCAATGTCCACACTTCCATTGGTATGCACATCGATGACAACATAGGGACCCGTCCATTTCGATTTTAGTTTCCCATGAAAGATCTTTAATCGAGCATTAAACAACCAGACTTTCTGCCCAGGGACAAAGGTTTTATCTCGAATGTGTCTATCATGCCATTTCTTGACCTTGTCCTTATAAATCACACTGTTTTCATATGCTCGATTTCGGATTTCAATTAGCTCATTCAGATTTAGGTCTCGACATAATTTCCCAAGGTGACAACTCCAGTTCAACTTTTTGATTGCCCATTCAGATTTGTGAATCAGTTCAGCAGGAAGATGGCAAGGTTTGCCATAGATCATCCTAAAAGGTGAAGTGCCGAGTGGTGTTTTATAAGCTGTCCTATAGGCCCAAAGAACTTGATCCAACAGTTTTGACCAATCCTTCCTATCTGGACGAACCAACTTTTGAAGTATACTCTTCACTTCTCGATTAGAAACTTCTGCCATGCCATTAGATTGTGGATGATAAGGGTTGGCTATTCGATGTTCAAATTTGTACTCCTTACCCAAAGATCTCATTTCCCTGTTCACAAAGTGGCTACCTCCATCAGAGATCAAAACTTTTGGTATCCCGAACCTTGCAATGATATTATCCTTGATAAACTTACAGACGGTTTTGCTGTCTGCGGTTCGGGTTGGAATAGACTCTACCCATCTAGACAAGTAATCAACCGCTAACAAGATGTACTCTAATCCATTGCTATTGGGAAAGGGACCCATAAAATCAATCCCCCATGCATCAAAAACATCACAGAAAATCATTGGTTGCATGGGCATTTCGTCTCTATATCCAACGGTCCCTCCCATCCTTTGACAAATCGGGCAAGACCGTACAAAATCATTAGCATCACGAAATAAGGTCTGCCAGTAAAATCCACATTGGAGTACCTTGTGTGCGGTTCTCTTTCCCGAATGGTGCCCTCCAGCCTCGAGAGTGTGACAATGTGTGAGGACACTCTGGTATTCTTCCTGAGGAATACATCTTCTCCAGACACAATCCGCTCCTTCATAGAAAAGGAAAGGATCATCCCAATGGTACTTTCTTGAATCCGACTTTAGTTTTTCAATCATTTTCTTTGTCCAACCAGAGGGAACCTTCTTGGAGACAAGATAGTTCACAATGTTGGAATACCATGGGGTTGAATCAATAGTGCAAACAGATTCGTCTGGAAAAGTCTCCTTAATAGGTCCAGTATCAGGATAATCATTTTTCTCAATTCGGGAAAGGTGATCGGCAACAACATTCTTTATTCGAGGTTTATCTTTGATCTCCAAATTAAATTCCTGGATTAACAAAATCCACCTCAAAAGTCGTGCCTTGGCATCTTTCTTATCCATGAGGTATCTAATTGCAGTATGATCCGTGAAAATTGTCACCTTGGAGCCCAATATATATGATCTGAATTTTTCAAGGGCCCAAACAACCGCGAGCATTTCCTTTTCAGTCACTGTATAATTTTTCTGTGCAGGATCCAATACTTTGCTCACGTAGTGAATCGCATAAGGGATTCCATCCCGTCTTTGTCCAAGCACAGCTCCGACCGCAAAATCCGATGCATCAGTCATGATCTCAAAGGGAAGAGATCAGTCAGGAGCTTGTAATATCGGCGATTCACAGATTTTCTTTTTCAGGAGCTCGAAGGCCTCAAGACACTTGTGATTTACAATAAACTCGGTGTCTTTTCCTAAGAGCTCAGTCAGTGGGCGGGCGATCTTTGAAAAATCAGGGATAAACCTTCGATAAAATCCAACATGCCCTAGAAAAGACCGCACTGACTTGACGTTGGTTGGTGGCTCAAGTTTCTTGATCACATCCACCTTGGCAGGGTCGACCTCCATTCCCTTTCTGGAGATGACATGCCCCAACACGATACCCTCAGTCACCATAAAGTGACTTTTCTCCCAAGAAAGTACCAAATTAACCTCCCTGCATCTTTTGAGGACTTGGTCCAAGTGCGCTAAACATGTATCAAATGAATCACCATGGACCGAGAAGTCATCCATGAAGGCTTCCACGAAATCACCCACCATTTCGGCAAATACGGCAATCATGCACCGCTGAAATGTGCCTGGGGCATTACAAAGCCCGAATGGCATGCGCTTGAAAGCGTAGGTACCGAAGGGACATGTAAATGTGGTTTTTTCCTGATCCTCGGGAGAAATAGCTACCTGATTGTAGCCAGAGTACCCATCAAGAAAACAGAAGAATGCTTTCCCTGCAAGTCTCTCCAAGATTTGATCAATAAATGGCAGTGGAAAGTAATCTTTCTTGGTCGCAGCATTCAGGCGCATGTAATCGACACAGACACGCCACGACGTGGGTACTCGTGTCGCGATCTCAACCCCTTCCTCGTTGGTGACCATCTGGATTCCCGACTTCTTTGGGACGACATGAAGGGGGGCCACCCACTTGGAGTCAGAGATGGGGATATGAAACCTGCTTTGCACCATTTCTCTATCTCTTTCTTAACCACTTCCCGAAGATTGGGGTTTAATCTTCTCTGAAATTCACGGGAAGGCCTTGCATTATCCTCAACATAAATTTGGTGCGAGCAGAGAGCAGGGTTGATTCCGACGAGATCCGACACAGTCCAACCGATGGCTTTTCGATTTCGCTCAAGGACTTCTAGAAGCTTAGATTCTTGATCCATGGTTAATGATGAGCTGATGATGACAGGGAATTTATCTTTGGGTCCATTGAGAAATGCATACTTCAGGGTGGGAGGGAGAGGTTTCAGCTCTGGTAAATCTGAATCATCAATCAAATCTGGCTGAAGGTCTTTTAAGTCTGGCTCAGTGATTGTTGGTGGGTGATCATTCTGTGAGATGCTAGCCACTGGTCTTGAAGAAAAGTGAGTCGGATCGCAAATGTAGTGCGGTAATTCATCCAAAGCTGCGTCCGACTCGTCATTGATTTTTTCCGAAGAGGATGGGATGGACCAATCCGAAAGGCGTTTTGTGTCATCAAGATTGTACAGGTGTTCAGATTTGTTCGGTAAAAGATCACACACTGTATGGTGCATTGTTGCTTCTTCTGATGTGATGGTATCCATGTGAAGATCTGGCAGTTGGTCCCAAGGTCCGATAGTGCTAATCAGGTTATACTCAGATGTTTCAGCCTCTTCAGTGGTGGATTCGGAATCGGGTCTTTGCCATTTTGTTTGTCTCATTTCCAAATCCACTTCTCCATCTAGGGAGCGAAATTTCATCATTCCAGTGCCGTAATCGAATACAGCCTTGGCTGTTCGTAAGAATGGTCTTCCCAAAATGATTTGCGACTCTTTCCAATGGTTCGGGGTCTCCATGTCAAGAACAGTGAAGTCCACTTTGTATTCAGTACCCTCAACCATAATGATAACATTTTTCACTTCTCCCTTAGGTCTTTTAGTAGATTTGTCAGCGAATTGGAGTATAGATAGCGATTTCTGAAGAGGTCCTAACTCCAATCGGTAATATAAGGCCAAGGGGAGAAGATTGATGGAAGAACCATTGTCAAGAAGTGTGCGTGCGAATGCGATACCGCCAATGCGGCTCTCCACATAATGAGCACCCAGATCTCTTTTCTTCCTTGGTAAATGCTGGTTTCTCACGCATTTGGTAGTGGCCACTGTCAGAACATGAGTCTCCACAAATTGGTTTGTTTTCTTTGTGCGGGTCCGGGTAGGAGTACATTTCATTTTCAGATATTTCTGGAATGCAGGGTTACTGGCCACATACTGATCAAAGGGCACTTTTACGGTGATGTTTTGTTGACAAAATTTTTCCATCACTGGGTCACTCTGGATAGTTTTCTTTTGTCTTCCCTTCTTAAGCGCATGGGGAAACGGAATGGAAGCATTTGAGACAGGAGAGAGATATCCAGAATTATAAATAAGAGCATCTTTATTGAATTTGGAGTTCTTATTACAATCATAATGTTCTGGATTATCATCATGTTGCTGAAATAGTGACAAAGGTATTTTCGCAGCAACAAGAGGTTCAAGGTCCTCTTTATTCTCCATAGATGCTTTTCCCTTCCTTCGGGCAGAAATCCTCGGGTGTCCTTCGTCTTCATCCTCAGAAGTATCCTCCGGTTGATCTTCTGAGTCATGTTGGTCAGCTTCCTTCGCCCGGTCAGGTACGACCACGGTCCTTCCGCTCCTGAGGGACATGGCATTGATATTGTTAAACGAAAGGGTCTCGTAGTCAGATGCGGAAAAGTCTGAGTAATATACCTGATTGTTGTGTTGAGATGATTGCGTTTTGTTCAAGCTATTGGGGTTAGCTTGAACTTGAGCGGGAATAGCTGTGACAGGTGCAGTCTGTTCTTCCTTCCAACGGGATAGACGATTAACATCTACCCGTAGGTCGTACAGTTCACTCCGGAAGCTGCGAATTTCCTCCAGCATTTGTCTTTGGATATCAATCGAGTTTTCTGGAGGTTTGGATGATCGAGATGCTTGATTTGGAGCTTGATATTGCTGACGATGTTGTTGAGGCTGGGTCTGACGGTCTTGTGGCTGCTGCTGCCTTGAGGACTGATTATGTTGTGGAGCGGCATTGTATGAGTTGGGTGGACGCTGATATTGCTGACGGTCCCCCAGATTACCCTGTCGGGTATTATCCTGTGTGTACCAAATGCCGTTTATCTCGAAAGTCAGAGGCGGGGCTTCTACGACTGTCTCAGCTGGAGGGGGTGACTGCTGGGAAGGTTGGACGTAGGATTGGTCCTGAGTCCATGGTAGCGGTTGTCCAGAGCCTGGCTGCTCTTGGACATGATGCACATGATAAATTGGGACCATAGGAGCAGTAGGCATCCCAAGCTTGGACACCTTCTCAGTGAGCTCCTCCATTTGTTTTGGAAATTGAGAGAGTCGGTTGTCGATGTCGTTCACTCTTTTATCCACAATTGTTAATTTGTCTGTGATGATGTTCATGTTGGGCAGCAAGTCCTCTGCTATTTCTGCAACAGTTTGTTTTCCTCCTTTGGCTTGATAGTTGTTCAGTGAATCAGTGTAAGATCTACTGGCAATTTGTGAACGGCTAGTCTCCGCCATTTGCTCCAGAATTTTCCAGACGGTATCAGCTCCTCGGGATGTGTAATTTCCTCCACAAGCGGCACTGACTAAACCCTGAGTCCCGTGGTTAAGGCCAGAATAGAGAGATTGGATTAGGATGTTGTTATCTAGGTCATGGCAGGGACATTTCTGCAGCAGATCTTTGAATCTATCCCATGCATCACAAAGTGGTTCATTAGGCATCTGAGAGAAGCTAGTGATGCGAGTCCTCATTTGATTGGTTCGACTCAGAGGGTAAAATTTCTTCAAGAAGAGATTCTTGAACCTATCATAGGTGGTCACTGTCACTCCCAAATTTTTCACCCAGTAATCTGCCTTACCCTTCAAGGCGAAAGGTAATGCAGTGAGACGGATATAGTCTTGGCTGACTTGTGGGTGCCTCTGATTAGAACAGATTAGCTCCAAATCACGCAGGAATTCATAAGGTTCTTCATCCGAATTTCCATGAAATTGTGGTAATTGATTTATGAAGTGTGGCTTCAGTTCATGGTGAACCTCAGGTTGAGGTGGCTGCAGGTAATTTATGACCCTATACTGCCCGGGATTATATGCAGCTTCCATTGGTGGTTCTCCTTCTGCATTCATTCTTTCCAATTGTTCCCTCATCAGATTTTGCTGCTGCTCAGATGCAGCCAGCCTTGCGAGAATCAGTTGCATCGGATCTTCATTTTGGTCATCTTCGGGATTGTTCCTCCTTGGAGCCATTTTTTGAATGTTCTTCTTTTCACCTTCAGATTGTGAAAAATAGGCGTCAATAGTTTGAAGAGAATTATTTGATGAAAAGTCCAGGGGAAGGTGTCTCTGAACCCAAGGTGGTTCTGAGTAAGAGAGGTTCAGATCATTTGGAAAATTTGTGGTAGTCAGAAAGGGGTTCGCTGAGTCTGAACAGAAATTTCCACAATTTTCCATTCTTGAAATTGAGAGATGTTGATCAAATCAAACACAATACAAAGGTTGTTTCACCAACTCACACAATGAAGCCGTAAGAGTTCGGCTATTATCTTTTCAATTTTAGTTGGTGATAATTTCAATCTTGCAAACCGTTTAGACGAGTTGTTTAGGTTTGGAGCTGGGCTCTATCCTAGTGTGCGTTACTCTCCTCGCTGCAAGATAAATCAAACAATGTCGGGGTTGCTCTCCCGCAAAAATTCTTGATTTTATGGGTTCTTTGAAATCAGATATATTTAGCAGTCCTGATTTTAATGAGGTGATCACTGAAAAATTAGATGAGCACAAATACACGTCTACCGTCCAGTCCCAATTTCCTTTAAAGTTATGTTTTAAAACAAGAGGGAGGAATTTGGGAAAAGCCGATGCACGCGGAAAACTATGATGAATGCTCAGTGAGAAGACTTACAGTGAATCCTCGCAATCTCCATGTGGGATGCTAGACAAAATTTAAAAATTATTCTAAATGAAATGCAAGCCAATGAAAAACCGCACCTAAGCAGAAAGTTCTATTAGCGGGAAGAATTGATTTAAATTTTTTGGCTAAATTGAACGATCTATGTGCGTCTCGATTAAAGTGAAGTGTGGCTTAAGATCCTACGAGCACAATCAAAAATTGTAAATTCTCTGAGAGCCGCATGTGCAGGTCTATCCTATTCGCCACTCAAGTCGGGCCCCACCCTCGCCGGAGAGTGAAACAGGCCACGACACACCACAGAATAAAGTTTAGAGGTCTTGTTACACACGCGAGAGTCCAAACGGACACCGCTATAAATGAGCAGAAATTAAAAACCTAAACTCTACGCTCTCTCACGACTTGACTCGATCTTAAATTAATTGCGGTTTTTGCAAGAGTCGGTGAAGTTGCGTCGGTTATTAAAAACCGCTCCACGTACAAGGTACCTCACAAGAAAAATAAGAGAGAAAATGTAAGAGAGTGACTCAAAATAATATGAAAAATAAATGCTGAAAATAAATTGCAGAAATAAAAAATGAAATTTACAATGAAAAATTCGGGGGTCAGACTACCCGAATGCGGAAAATCGAAAAAAAATTTAGACAGAAATCTAAGCCGTTTGCCTCCCCGGCAACGGCGCCATCTGACGATTCCGGAAATGCGGCTTTTAAGAAGTTGTTTTTATCGTGTTGTGCGTTGTAGGCGGCAATCGGAAACGATCAAGAAAATACCACAAATAAGTTATTCAATTTTTAATCTCGTGGTTTTATGTTTATTTTACTTGGGCAAGTCCCAAGGTCGATCACAAGGAGGCAAAGGAACAACCTAGAATTAAGTCTATCAAAGTTCGAGTTCGGTTTTCGAGGCGGTCTTTTTTTGGAATTTTCAATGCAATATGAATTTTTTATGGATTTTTAAATGCAAACAAAATGATTTTTAATATTTAATTTTAATAAATATCAAACCTACTTATTTTCGAGAATCAAAATTATCTAAGATCTATCACTAGGTGACGGATCTCAGAAAAATCCTAAATCTCGAAAATGTGGGGTTTAATATCTACTAAAAATTAAATACTAAAAGATGCAAAATGATTTTTACAAGACAAAATATGCATGCAAATACAAATCTTTTTGGGCACAATGTTAAGAATAATTAACTCTACAATGTATGATTTTTCGGGGATTTTTAGAGCAACGGTTAATCAACTATGAATTTAAGAGCAAGAAATGGGTAAAATACGCAAATTTTCACAAAACAATTAATTATTAATTAACCGTCCGTCACAAAAATACCCACAACCTGTCAAAGTGTAGAGAATTAATTAACCAACATCATGCTATTTTTTTGATAATAAAATAATGTAGATAAAGTGTTCAAAACTGAGGGGGAACACAGGGGTCCAGATGCAAATATAATAAATAAAAGAAACAAAGAAAACTGCAGTGGGGGACTTGTTTGCAATTACCAACAACCAGAGGGCTGATGTTGCAAAATTGCCAAGGAGGCATGAGCCACGCACGTGCCCCTTGGAAGGTTGGACACGCGCGCAATTAGAGGAATCTCCGAGGGGCTGTGTGCAAATGGCCCCGCGGTCACGTGCTAGGCACGTGACCCGGGGGCTGGGTGCTGACGTCCCCTCACTCACGTGCGACGCACGTGAGGAGGGTCTCGGGCTTCGAGCCCGGCCGGCGAAGGGGGAGGCTCTTCTGGTGGCTGCTAAAGGCGGTGGTGCTGGAGCCGACAAACGGCCTCCGGCGAGAGAGAGCTGCTGGTCGTTGATGACGTTGGAGGTTGTCGGCGACGTCAATGACTGGTATCCGGCCAAGACGGAGGGTGGCGGTGGCGCTGAAGCCGATGGGGTGCGTGTCGAAGACGAAGGGGCGAAGCCGGAGGTGGTGGCCGACACACAGCCGTGGGTCGTCGAGGGCGTAGCAGCGACGGCGAGCGGAGTCGGAGGCGGTGATGGCGACGTGGCTTAATGCGGATGAGGAGGAGCTTCAGGCGGTTGCTGTTGATCGGCGAGGTGGAGACGGTGGTCTCGGATGTGGAGCAGGCGAGATGGGGAGATAGAGAGAGGGAGAGGAAGAGAGAGAGAGAGAGAGAGAGAGAGAGAGAGAGAGAAAGAGAGAGGGTATACCTGAAGGAAGGCTCGACGGCGTTGGGAGTGGCCGGAGCAAGCAGCGGCGGGCGGGGCGGAGCTGCGGCGAGGAGATGGACTCCTCGGATCACGCCGGCGAAGAGGGGGCCTCGCGGGTGTCACGACCGGAGGTGGAGCTCTGGATGAAGATCGGCGGATGAGGGTACGATGCGGCGGAGGGTTGTTTAAATAGGAGAAGGGGGTTTCGGTCGGAGATGGAAAGGGGGTATGCCGGGATTCGATTTGGGGTTTTGATTTGAAGAGGAAGATCGGGGATGAGGGCGATCAGAGGGATACGCGGGGGCGGCGATCGGAGATGGGCGGAGCTCGCGAGATCCGCGGCGGAGATCTCGGAGGAGATCGACGAGGTGGGTCAAAAGGGGAAAGGGGGCTCGGAGGAGGAAGACGAGCAGGAGCCGTCCGATCGGCCGAGATCGGGCGGCCCTGCGTGGGACACGTGGCGGCACCAAAGGAAGAGAGAGACGCGCGTGCGGAGCACGTGCCTTGGAGGCACGTGCGACGCACGTGCGTCTCTTTATTTTTTATTTTTTTTAATTTTAATTTTTTTTATATATAAAACGAATATATAAAGGTGCCAAAAATGGCTGACACGTGGCGGCACCAGGTGCTGCCACGTGTCAGCACCAGAAAATTCATAAAATAAATACCTTGTAAAATCAAAAATAAATAGTAAATGGACTCGGATCGAAAAACTTTCTTCACAAAAATTGCTCGTCTCGATGAGATCTACAACTTTTATGAAGACATCAAAACCAAAATCGATCATTTGCACAAAGTGAATTTTTGGGGTATCCTATGTACATAGAATACCTTGATTTTTGGGTTTTATAATTTTTTTGTCATTTTTAAACAAGATAAAAATCCGGAAAAATATGGAAAAATCAAAGATAAATAAAAGACACTTAAATCTAATTTTTTTTGGATTTTTATTGATTAAGAAAATATATACATAAAATACAAGATCAAAACCGCGAAAATGTACAATGTACAAAAGAGGCCCAAAACCCAACTTTCACATATGAGCTCCGATTCACTTGAACTTGGTCTTGTTTTGAAGGTAATTGAATGCACATTAGTTCAAAAGTGAGTAGGATTAAATCGGACACTGGATGGAGAAGATATGTGGCTTTTAGTCCGAAAATCCTGAAATTAGGATTTGGGTTTTTGGTCTACTTATTTGGGTTAGTTATTTTTTTGTATTTTTTCCTTTATTCTTGTTAGTGATATGTACACAATGGAAGTGGTTTTGAGTCATTCGGAGTTAGCATGAATGTGTTAAAAATCCGGGAAGTTAGGCTTATTTACAGGTCATTTTGGCTTGGATTTTTGGCTTCTTATTTTATGCAGATTTTTGTGCTAAATTGCCATTCTTATGGAAACATGCATGAATGCTAATTATGCAAAATAGATGCAAGAATGCTGTTGATTTTTAGGGATTTGAGCTTAATAAATGAGATTTAGAGTGATGAATACGAGATTCATCACTTTCGTCAGCAGATCAGTCAACGGTCGGGAAATCCTATTGAAATCATGGATGAAGAGCCTGTAGAAACCGACGCGCCCCAGAAAAGACCGTAACTGCCGCAAGTTGGACGGTGGATTGAGTTTTCTAATGACATCCACCTTGGCCGGATCAACCTCCAAGCCCCTGTTGGAGATGATATGGCCAAGCATCGTCCCCTGAGTCACCATGAAGTGACTCTTCTCCCAAGACAACACAAGGTGAACCTCAATGCATCGCTAAAGGACTCAGTCTAGGCAGTCAAGACAAGAATCGAACCCGTCGCCGTAGACCGAGAAATCATCCATGAAGACCTCCAAGCACTCCCCACCATGTCCGAAAAGATGGACAACATACATCTCTGGAATGTCGTCGGAGCGTTGCACAATCCAAATGGCATGTGTCTGAAAGCATATGTCCCGAAGGGACAGGTGAAGGTGGTCTTGTCCTGGTCCTCGGGCGCGATGGCCAACTGATTATAGTCGGAGTACCCATCCAGAAAACAGTAATGGCTCTTCCATGCCAGCCTCTCAATAATCTGATCAATAAAGGGCATGGGAAAATGATCCTTCTTGGTAGCCTGGTTGAGTCATCTGTAATCCATGCAGACCCACCAAGAAGTGGGTACCCGGGTAGCGATCTCCTCTCCAGACTTGCTAACAACTGTAGTGATGCCCGTCTTCTTGGGCACCACATGCAACGGACTGACCCACTTGGAGTCGGAGATGGGGTAGATAAAATAGGCGCTCCACCATTTTGAGATCTCCTTCATGACAACATCTCTAAGATTCGGGTTCAGCCGCTGCTGGAACTCACACGACAGCTTTGCCTCCTCCTCAAGATAGATATGGTGGGAGCACAGGGCCGGACTTATCCCCTAGAGATCGGCTATGCTCCATCCTATCGCCTTGCAATTCTTTTCAAGAACCCCCATCAGACGGGATTCTTGCTCTCCAGTCAGATCAGTGGAGATAATGACTGGGTACATCTCATGCTCACCCGCAAGGAACCTATACTTCATCGACGATGGTAGCAGCTTCAGCTCTGGACAAGTAGATGCTGGTGGATCAGGCCTCTGAAAAGTCTGAGTGAATGCTGCTAAATCTACATGGGAGAATGAGAACTCTCGCTCACAATTTGTATCTGGAGAAGGCTGCTTTGCTGGACTATCTCTTCTCTGCATGGAATCAACCTCCTCCCTAGCTGTAGGCTCAATGGAAGTCAGACATGGTATCAAATCATCAAACTCTGCCCAATCAATATTTGACTCCGAGGGATCTGTATGAGACTCACAAAAATCTGTCTCGCGGTCGGGAACTGGCTCTGCTACCTGAAAAGTATCTTGAACCAGGAACACGCTCTCCAAGCTCTCCTCTGTTGGCGTGTCTGCATTAGCAAACTATGAAGGTGAGAGGATGGCATGTGCGACTGGATCTGCACAAACTGTCTCGTCATCTGTAATCACAAAATCGCAGTCCTGGTGGATGTCTCGCCCTACCTCTGTCATCTACTCTGAATCGGAAGTCGGCTCTGAGTAAGCTGAATCTCTGGCTCTAGTCTCCTCGACCGTCTCTATTTGTATACTTTCACCCTCGACGCGAAAGTACACCTTCCCGCTATCATGGTCAGATACTGCCCTGGCTGTGGCCAAGAACGGACGTCCTAGAATGATCGGGGTATCAGTCACAGACTTAGGGATCTCCATGTCCAACACAACGAAGTCCACGGGGAAGTTCAGGCCCTGAATTGTGACGACAACGTCCTTCAGCAACCCCTTCAGCCTCTTGACAGATCGATCAACAAACTGAAGGACCGTCCTGCTCTGTCTAGAGTGCCCAACTCGAAGCGGTCGAGAAGGGCTGCCGGAAGTAGGTTGATCGAAGAACCGTTGTCTAATAGAGTGCGGTCGAACCTTTGCTCATGGATGTGGCATCTGACATACGGGGCTCCTGCATCTGACCTCTTGGCTGGCAGACGGTTCGAGTAAGCACATGGATCTCAGACTGATGGTTCCTCCTCTTCCTCCTAACTGTAGTCATGTCTCTGAGTGATCTCTGGAGTTGAGGGATGTGCTCCAAGGCCTCCTGAAGAGTCAGCTGGATATGGAATCTATAGATCATCTGCTGGTTGAACTCCATCTGGTGGTTCTTTTTCTGATTTTTTGTTTTCTTCCCCTTTACCATATGGAGTGCTCGTGGAAAGGGGATCACAGGGTCCTTCTCAGATGAAGGACTAGGAGAGGGCTTAGCATGCTCATGAACAACAGAATCCACACAAACATCATCAAGCAACACATGTGGATCCGAAAATAACAAACCCTTTCCTTTATTTCCAGAAACGTCTTGAGATACATGTAAATATGGAAAGACAACAGGACTAGCAAAACTGGGAATGGTGGCCTCAGTACCACCCTCGACATGTGGACTCGCGACATCAGTACCGCACTCTGGCTCAACAACTGTGGTGGCGTCAGTACCACCTCCTCCAACTGGTGAAGCGACGGCCTCAGTACTGTCGGCTGGATCAACATCCATGGTGGCATCAGCACCATCGTCATCATATCTCGTGACATCAGTACCACGCTCTTCCTCGCCTGACGCTCTGGAAGTGGCATGGGATCATCGCTCAGACGAGGCTCCGCCTGCTAGCATCCTACCGCTCCTAAGTGTAACAAAATCAGCATCAAACATGTATGCAGACAAATCACCAAATGAATAACTAGGAGTGGTAATCTCTGTGAACTCTACCTGCTCAGACTTCCTCTTCAGGTTGTTCGGATTCAGCTCAATCTAGGCAGGGATGGCATCCTTCCCTCTCACGATCTCCCGCATCTCCTGGTGGAACTCATCCATCTCCCATCTAAAGGTAGCATGCTGCTGGTGCGGGTGAGAGGGGTACTTTTGTGGATGATACTGCTGAGGCTGCTCTCGCCTCCAAGGCTGCCCCTGCTGATAGGGATGAGGACCATACTGCTGGTGGTGCTGGGGTGACTGCTGCTGGTGGCGAACTGGGGGCTGGGGCTGCTGGTGCTGCTCTCGCTGATGGTCGTACTGGCCACCCTGAACTGGAGGTTGCTGCTGGGAACTGGTGCCTCCGCCCGACTAGCGGAATCCGAGATGGTCTCGTCGGATACCGAGCTGGGGGCGGTCGTACCAAATCTCGTTGACATCCATCAACAGCTCCGGCTCGTAGGAGGGTGACAGGAGAACTGCTAGGGGCTGATCCGGCTGGTAGACTACCATCTGAGTGTCTGGGGATGGTGGTAACTGGTAGTATGGTTGTGGTTGCTGGTACGGCTCCTCTTGTACAAGGTGGACCTGTCTAGGCTGACTGGAGCGCTGGGACGAGCTACCACTGCTGCTCGGATCTCCTCATGCCTGAAGACGGGTCTAAGAAGCCGTCTGTGCCTCCTGGAGACACATGAGATGTGTCTTCAGGTCACTCAGCATCTGTGCCATCTGATCCATCTGAGATATGCCCTGTCACTGCTTCTTCTCTATCAACTCGATCCGGTCCAGCTTCTCGCTGATGATGCCCATGTCTGCGGCGGTGGACTCAGCCTGTGTGGCTGCCGCAGACGAAGTGGAAGGACCGGCATCGACCCGTGCTATCCTCTGGTACTGCACGGTCTGTGGGTGTGGCTGTGGGCATCCCTGAGTGTAGAGTCGGGTCTGGGACATCACTGTGTAGTTCTCGGCCATCTCCTCGTAGATGGCTCAGACCTGATCCTCATCCTTGGCAAAGTAAAAACCGCCACAAGAAGCGTTCACCAGGCCCTGCAGCTCTGGTGTCAACCCGTAGAAGAAGCTCTGAACTAGGTTCGGCTTCGTGATATCTTGGTGCGGGCATCTGTCGGTAAGCTCACGGAACCTCTCCCATGCCTCGTGGAACTGTTCATTGGGGAGCATGGAGAAGTTGCTGATCAGGGCCCTCACTGCATTGGTCCGCCCGAGTGGATAGTACTTGTTCAAGTGCTTGGTGCAGAGCTTCTCCCAGGTGTATACGAATCTACCTAAGTGCTTCAGCAAGTTGGCTGCTCTATTTATCAAGGAGAAAGGAAAAGCAATCATCCTAATGGTGTCCTCGTCCACCTGATGATCGTGGACTGTACTGCAGATCATCTCAAACTCCTGGAGATGTAGATGGGGCCCCTCAGTGGCGAGCCCGTGGAAGCGGGGGAGTAGCTGAAGTGTGTTTGGGGGGAACTTGAAGTCCCCCACGATCGCTGGAAGTACCACCCATCGCTGTGTCAGTGTCGATCCGGGGTTGTGCAACTCCCGCATCGGTCTCGGCTCCGCTGCTGCTGCTAGTGGCTCATCGTGTCTCCGTGGTCCGTCTCCTCCGGGCACGCGCTGCTCGCGGTCAGCTCTCAGTCTCTCCATCTCTCTCCTCATCTCCACCATGAAGTCTCCCTGATCTCGTATCTGTCTCTGCATGGTCTCGAGGGAGGTTGACAAGGTGATGTTGATCGCACCCTAGTCCAGAATGTATGTGGTCATATCTGGCCTCAGACCATCGGTGCGCTCCTCGCTGTTGGCCATGGTCTCTGCAAAGGCAAAAGACCCAAACTCAGGTACCAAAATATCAACTGTCTGCTGTCTCGCATCTGGCACTGGTAACTCAGGAATAGAAGAAGGGTGGTCAAGGGGGAACATGGCGGAATCGAACTCTGGTTCGGAGAGCAGATCTCGGCTCCCATGAACCAACCTAGATGAACGTGCTGGAGTGTTGAAAAGCGGTGCAACCAGAGGCTACCTAAGAGACCTCCTGCCCATCATCTTGATCTGGTGAGTTGGGCGGATGAGATATGGGAAACAAACAAGATGAGCAAACAAACCCCGAGTTCACCTACTCCACGCTGAGCTGAAGACCATAAGAGCTCGGTTAATTATCTTGTCAATTATATTTAGGTGATCATGTCAGGATATCAGAGCGGTTTGTGACCTGATAGGAATCCAATCCGCCTACCAGTCTGTCATGTATAAAAGCCCGGTAGTCTGATCGGGGATCGGATATGGCTCTAGCCTAGTGTGCGGGCCACTCTCTCGTGCATACAAACCAGACAATGAGGGGGTTGCTCTCCCCAAGACATATTTTTTAGGTGAGGTGTCTTTTAGGGTCGAGTTTGTTCAGCAGTCCCAAATTTTATGGTTTTTATTTTTAGGTATTTTTCAGATCAAACAACGCCTAACGAATTTTTGGGTTCTTTAAGTCCAAAAATGGGGGGGGGGGAGAAGTCGAAAAAGCCGATGCACGGGAAATCAATGATGCATGCAGAGTAAGAAATGCATACCTGACTCCAGCAGTCTACATGCAAAATGATACGCGCATAAAATAAAGATAGAATATAAACTACCTATATGATGCACGAGAATCGGCTTTAGACGAAGCAATTTCTACACGTAAAGAACCGATGACTAATTGGTCAACAGGAGGGGTCGGTGTCCGGTCTCGGATGCCGATCGGTGCCCGCCACAACGGTTCCTGCCAGCGCTGTATACGACCTCTAGCGGCTCGGGAACCCTCAAGTGACCAGATTAGCCTTTTCTTTATTAATTTTATTTAGGTCTAAATTACGAGCTAATAGGTGCATGCAAGTAATTAGGTGTTTGGATCCTAATCAATCAGCAAAAATCCTAAGCTAAGTATAAAACTTTGAAAATCAAATAAGCAGTAAATAAACGATCAGAAAACCAAAACCTGTGAAAACCGCGGCGAGGTCCCTCGAGCACACCGATGCTCGGCGAGACAGACCCCGATATCACCCAAGTGTCTAAGTCTATCCCTGTGTTATTACAAATTAATAATTCTGTTGAAAAGCAAACTAATCTAAGCTAAACTAACTCCGCGGCTATTCTGCAGCTCCCGCACTCATGCTCGGCTTCTTGCGTCCTCCTACGGCTCCGTAGAGAAGAGAGCCGCCTCCGACTCTCGCAGTTGCGTCGGCTCTTCGAGAAGAGTCGCCTCGGTCTTCGGGCCCTCGCAAAAAGTCAAACAGAGGTGTATCAGAAATAGTTATTAAAAAAATAAAAGACTAGCAATAAAAATAAAATAACGCTATATGCAGAAGTGAAAACAAAGCCAAACAAAACAAACAAAAACAAAAACAAAAATAAAAGAAAATAAAAGAAAACAGAGAAAAACAAAAAGCCATGAAAAGCCACGGAAAAACCGAAGAGCCGCGGACAAAGCCGAACAAAAATAAAAAAACGAAAACTACTAAGCCGTGCTCCCCAGCAACGGTACCATTCTGATGACCGAAAAATTACGAGGATCTCCCTATCGGGCCAAGGTACAAATATTCGGTGTCGTTACGACCCGAATAGAGAGACTCAGTCAACAAGAAAATATAAGAACCACCAAACAAAGAGATAAATCAATGAAAATCACGGGCGGTCCTCGCTAATTTTATTAACCTGGTATAGCGACCAAGGTCGGACTCAAGGAGCACGGGATGGCCGAGACGGCCTACGAAGTAGTCAAAATTGAAAGATGAGGAAGAAAATATTTTTGGTGAATTTTAATGAATTTTATTTTTTTTCTTGTGTTTTTATTTTATAAGAAAAGATATAAACAAGCAACAACCACAATTTATTTAAACATCCAAAAATACTCCAAAAATTCAAATAAAATTGTTTTTGTGTGTTTTTAATGTTTTTAAATGTTTTGGTGAATTTTTGAAATTTTATAATTTTTATATAAATTTATAAAAATCAAAAAGATGGAAAAACAATGCTCAATGTGCAGCCAGACTTGAAAGACCAATTAAAAACAGATAATTGGTCTATAAAAATCTGGAGATAATTTTTATGAGAAATATAAACAAAAATTAAGCTACAAAATAGAGTTTATATTTTTTGGATTTTATAGATTTTTTTATGATTTTTATAATATTGTTAGGGTTTTTCAACCAAAAATTGGATAGAAGCTAGAAAACACCAAAACTAACTATCCTTAATTTTTTAGAATTTTTAGAAAAGTTTTTATATTTTTCTTTGATTTTTTAATTTAGACAGTAATAAAAATACGTGTTTTTGATTTTTTTTAAAATACCAAAAAGCCTCGAAAATGTCCCAAAATTCAAGGAAAATTTTACACCGTGGCAGGAGCCACGTATCCAAATTTCACCTAATTTGGAGTTAATTTGATATTTTATTCAATAAAAACAAGGCACACAACAATCAGGGACCTAAATGCAAGAAAACATATTTCCAGGACCAAACAATAACAAATAAAGAAAGCCCAGGGCCTGGAATGCAAAAAGTCCACAAAGGCACGCGCGTAGCACGTGTTTCAGACATAGAGGGGCATAAGTGTAATTCCTATTTAAAAATATGCAATCAGTAACACATAGAAAGTACAGGGCTGAAAATGCAAATATCCCAAAACCTCACATGTCGATGCGCGTGGCTCACATGCATAAGGACTAAAATGCAAATGAAATAAACCTAGATTCCTAACTGCAAATGTTCCAAAAGAACAACGGTAACAAATGTTTACAGGACAAACTAGCAATAATAAAACGATAGGGGCCTAAGGGAAATTACCCATTTATTAAGATCTGACGGACGAAGGGGTGCCACATGTAGATCTGATGGTTGAGAGCGTCGGGCACCCCTTCGTCGATGAACGGTCCGGTCAAGCACCAGGTGAATCGGACGGTGGCTGAAGCTCCGCAAATGGACGACGATGATCAGAATCGGAGCGGAGGGGCTAATCGGACGGTGGCTGAAGGTCCTGAAAGAACTCGACTTCGGCGAACTTTGCCGGCTGAACCCGTGCGCGCTGGACCTCCTCCTGGGCTGCTGGGATGTGGAGAAAGAAGCTCGGACTCTTCCGCAGCTGGTGGGCACCTCCAATGAAGCTGGGAAGCTCCGGGGAGCTCTGGCGACGAAGGAGGAGCAAAGATCCTATGCTCGGATGTTGGGACCTCCAGATGGGGTCCTTAGACCTGCAAAACAGCACAGAGAGACTCCTGGGTTGAGGGCAAAGTGCCTCAACCCGTCAGGGGGTGGAATGGGTGGTCAGATGGGTCGGAACGGAGGCCTCCGGCGAGGCGACAGCGATGAAGGCCCACTTCTTGGTTCCGGGGCGAACCAAGGTGATCGGAGGGGCATAGAAGGTGGGTAGAGGTCTTGTGAAGATGAATCGAGGGTCATATCAATCAATGGATGAGCGGAGCACGGGGAATCGGCCGGCGAAGACCGGCGGCGCAAATGGGGGAAAATGGAAATTAACCTGCCCTAGGAAGTATCTGGGTTACCTGATGAGCGCGGTCGATTGTGGATGAGACGCTGGATCTCTTGGATCATCGCCTCAATGGAGCGTCGCCTCCAGAGGCTCGGGCGCACCTTGCGACGACACACGGCGATGAAGCTCGTCGGACCTAAGCTTCAGATCTTGAATCCTCACTGCAACACCTCCCCTCGATAGCTGTCACTCTAGGAAGGAAACTGGAGGTCCCAGGAGACGAAGGCGATGGCAAAAGGTGGATTGAAATTGCGGCCGGAGCTGGGACTTTATACAAGTGAGGGTCTGGCAAGAAGGAGTCAGGCATGGTTCGGCGAATGATCCCTAAAATGATCATCGGGCATGGATCAGGAATGAACCAAGAGTAATCGGAGCCCGGGGTTTCGATGGATGGTGGTCGGATCATGCCTACAAAAATCTGAGAAATCGGGTGGGGGGCAAGATCCACGGACGAGTGGTCCAGAGGGGAGTTGACCGGGGGTCAACATCCCCCGTGGACCAATGGGATAATTTCGATTATTAATTGTTTGTAAATTCAATTAAAAATAAAAAATGACCTTATTTTACAAAATGAAAAATAATTATTTATTTTCAAAGTATTTTTTAGTGATTTTTAATTATTTTTTTGAAAAATAATTTATATATTTACATTATATTATTATATATAGGTATATTTACAAATGGATTTTTTATTTTTATTTTTTTAGTTGTTTATTTTTGTATAAAAATTCCAATTTAATATTTTATTTATTTACAACATAAAATTTGGAATAAAAGGGTATTTTTATTTTATTTTTGTGATTTATTTACATTAGCTAAATAAATAGGTTTATATACATATGTACATGGTATATATACAAGGTGGAAAATTATTTTTATTTTTTTATTTTTATTTTTCTGGTTTTTATTTTTTTATAAATATGTTCAAATTAACAAAAACACATTTTTATTTTTATTTAGAGGAAAATAAATTTATTTATATACATAGGGTTATGTACACACATGATTGACCTTATCTCTCTCTACTCGGTTTCTTTTGCGGTCAGGCCCATACTGAGCCCTCCCTTGGGATTAGGTCACTCAATATTTATTCTAAATATTTCCCTCTTTTTCTCTTATTTCTTTATTCTTTTATTTATGCATAAAATATGCTAATTATTGCTATTTACACAATGCTTGCATTTTGGTAATTTATTGTATTTACACATATATACATGGTGTTTTGCAAAGGTTTTGTAGCTAAAATAAAAGAATAAAGAGTGATGAATGGGGATTCTGTATGCCATACACCACGCTAGCAAAACTTTGGATTCCGTGCTGCGGAATTACACAGTTACAGAGAAAGAGATGCTAGCCATAGTATTTGCCTTAGACAAGTTTAGATCCCATATCTTAGGATCCAAGGTTACAATCTTCACTGATCACACCGCCATCTGATACTTAATGGATAAGAAGGATTCGAAGCCGTGTCTGACCAGATGGATCCTTCTACTCCAGGAGTTTGACATTGTTATCAATGATAAGCCTGGAGTCAAGAATGTGGTGGTGGATCGCCTCTCCCAGTTAGAAACACCCGAGAGTGCTGAGTTCGATGCACCAATCACTGAGACCTTCCCCGACGAGGCGATTCTTGATGTTGCCTCGCTGCCATGGTATGCCAACATTGTGAACTTTCTTGTTGCAAAGAAAGTCCCACAAGGTTGGTCCAGAAAGAGGCTTGAGACTTTCCTCGCGAAAGCCAAGTCTTACCATTGGGAGGATCCGGTCCTTTATCATGAAGGAGCGGATTCTGTCTAGCGTAGGTGTATTCCTCAAGAGGAATACCGGAGTGTCCTCATGTATTGTCATCGATTAGAAGCTGGAGGAAAACATTCAGGGAAGAGGACAGAACAAAAGGTGCTCCAATCCGACCTTTGATGGCCTACGCTCGTTGCAGATGCTCATGCATTCGTAAAGAGATGTACTGACTTCCAAAAGACTGGTATGGTCTAGCCGAAGTCTCTAATAGGGAGATTAAGAAGATTTTGCAGAAGGTTGTTCGCCCAGACCGAAAGGATTGGTCACAGCTTTTGGACTCGGTTCTTTGGGCCTATAGAACATCCTTCAAGACTCCATTGGGCACATCTCCCTTTTGACTCGTTTATGGAAAGCCATGTCACTTACCTATTGAAATCAAGCAGAAATCTTTTTGGGCAGTGAAAGAAGTAATCTTTGGCCTAGATGATTCGGGAGACCAGAGGCAAACCGAACTGGCAGCCCTGGAAGAGCTGAGAGATCAAGCCTTCACGAGTAGCCTACATTACAAAGAGCGGATGAAAGAGTGGCATGATTCTCACATCAGCCACAAGCAGTTTAAGTCTCATCAGAAAGTCTGGCTATTCGATGTAAGACTGAAATTATTTTCAGGGAAACTTCAGAGCAAGTGGAAAGGCACATATCTTGTGCGAAAGGTGTATGACAACGATAGCATCGATATCTCTAAGTTGTCGTCTGATTCCACCTTTCGAGTAAATGGTCAGCGGCTGAAACCCTTTCTCGATCATGAACCGCCGACCGTTGAGGTTGCCCCAATCTATTTTGTATGATATGATTTCGTTACTCTTACACTCTGCATCTCATACCTGATTTTACCAGATCTTGTATATACTCTAAATTTTATTCTTTCCTCCTTTCGTTTGTCTTACACCCTTAGGTTCATCTAGCTTTGCTATACTTAGGATGTGCTTTATCTTAAGTATGGGGGGTGTAGACACTGTGTTGTTATTTGTATCATTCTGTTCGATCACCCCTGTCGTTGCTTATACTTAAGGGTGTACTTTACCCTAAGTATAGGGGGGTGATCTCACTCATTCCGGCTTGTAATCGTTTTCGATTTTTGTCTCGTCAGCTCCCTCGCTTGTCCCTCACCTTTTGCTTTTCGTCTCTATACTTAGGGATATTTTACCCTAATTATAGGGGGGACAAGTAGAGCCGTTGAGTGTGTACATTCTCTTGACCTTGATCATTTTCGGTTTTGAGTCTGTTATCCTTAGGATTGCTTGATCCTAAGTATAGAGGAGATGATCGACTTCTTTTCATTTCATTCATTATTCTTTTGAGTCACTGTAGTATAGATCCTTTTCACCGATCTATACTTAGCCCGAGTTATGTCTTCTGTTGCTGCTTCTTTGGTCACTATGAGGACATAGTTCACACTAAGTATAGGGGGTGTCGTATATATATATATATGTTATATATACTTTAGTAGCCATAACTCGTATTTTATTGTACTTTTAATAATAAGGCTTCCTAAATGTATGGGTGTATATTTTGGGTTTTTAAAAGCCGTAAGAAAACCGTAAAAATGTCTTATAAAAATAGCTTAAAAGTTGTATTAAAAATGTTGTAAAATTCTTTGATAAAATCCTTAAAAATTTGAAAAAAATAAAATACTTATAAAAAAACTTATATAAAAGCCTTTGTAAAATGTACAAAAATTTGTGTACAATTTGTGTAAATAGTATCAATCCATTAACTCTTTCAAAAGGACCCCTAAAAATTGAAAAGTTAAAATCCAATAAAAACTTACAAAATTCTTTAAAATCCACTTAAAACATTTAAGCCGAAAAATGTACTTCATAAAAAAATTATTGCATTCATTCTCATTTTTCATAACAAGTTTGATTCTTGAACCGAATGAATCTAAGTCCGAGAGATGGAGCTTGGTCCAGGCCTTAATCCACTTAGTTCTAAAGGGACTTTATTAGGAACGAGAATTGAGACTCTTCAGGTCTTGTAGACTTAATTCTTTGGGTTCCATGAGACCATGTTCGGAATTCAACTTAAAAGTTCCTAAGTAGGACACCTAGCGTCATCCGTTGAACTCTTCTCCATTTGAATCAATTTTGAACTCAAGCACTCTGCACTTAGCTCGACCTGCCTGGGGCTGCGAAAGGCAATCCATTTCGGTGGTGCATTTCCATCCTTGTCTGGTGGTGATGATGTCTTAAGACAGGAGAGGTTGGGGTTGAAATAATACTTCGGATGAGGGAAGGATCTGCTGGCATAATTTTTTCTAAGACCCCAAAAAATGGGCGGAATGAAAAGATGCTATATCCGTCGGGTCATAAAAGACATATGCAGTGCAACAATTATTTCTACCAAAGAAGCTAAATACATCAAATTCCAAACATGACCATAATAGTCCGAGCTTCAGAAAATCCTGCATCTCTTCGTGGAGACTTGGCTAAACTGGCCAGGCTTCACAGGAGGTGTGATTACACCGATCACACTCCAGTTCTCTTCCAATTCTCCCTACTTCTTTATACATTCGATTGTGGACACAGCAATACCTGACCTCAGAAGGAAATACCTCCCTCCTCGAGGATTGAGTTGTTGGACAAGGGCCCAATGGGAGTGTGTAGTTGGATGGACGGTTTCTTCGTTTCTCTAGAGCGTGAAAAGCTAACACCTTTCACACACAATCATAATGCTTTCAAAGATGAAAAGTTTGTGAGATGAATAGGTGGATCTGAGCTGGCAGTTGAGGTGGATCTAGAAAAGGATTTGTGGAACTTGAAGGCTGTCGAGGCTTAAATCCTAATTCTAATAGAGTCCCGACACACTATTAATCCAAAGGTCTAAATCCAAGTTCCGGATTTTGGATGAAGTGAGATTCGATTTAAAGAAACAAGCATGTTCTAAGTTCTTTTATTTTCTTTTTTCTTTTTCTTTGTGCTTGCACTTATTTATAGAATAAGTGTTTGCTAAGGGACTAGCAAAGGTAAATATAGGAGATTGATGAATCTGTGATTCATCGCCTTTATTCTTTTATTTTGGCTGAAATCCTTGGTAAAATACATGCAAATAATCACTAATTCCATCTAATTAACATTCTAACCACAAATATTAATATTATATATTTAACACTTATTTCAACCAAAATAAAAGAATAAAGAGAAAAAGGAAAATAAAAAGAAAATAAGGATGTATATGTAATATATATAGACTAATCCTAACACCGAGACCAGGTCAATATTCACCAGGTCGATAAAAGAAATAAGTAAGGGGAGATAATGATCCTAATCTATAAAAATTTCCAGAAAATCAAGAGACCAAAAATATAAATTACCCATTTTTCACCATGTAAAAACTTCACCTATTTTATTTATCATCAAAACCATCTCAAATCAAAACACTTCTTTTGTAAAAATTGTTCATAAAATATATATTATTTTATAAAAATATCAGAAAAATATTTCGACACAAAAATAAATTAACCACAATGAACCAGAAAAGCTGCAAAACCGACTTCCAAGGTTCATATCTATTTATAGAAAACTCCAAAATGACCAAACTCACTTTTACAATATATTTTTACATAGTACTGTTTATTAAAAATATCAGAAAAATAATCGGATAAAATCATGAGTTTCGGTTTTTTGGACCCGTTGTATATATGTACTATATGTAGAAACTTTCCGGGTTTATAATTAAATAACCGTAAACCCGATTAACTTAATTCCTTTTCCTAAAATCATCTAAAATTGTATATAAGTATATAACAATAAAAGTAACTTAAAATACCAATAAAATCTGGAGGCCCAAAGTCGCTATTTTTTTGTCTGGGCCTTATAACTCGACCGTATGAACTCCGAATTGAGCAAACTCAGTCCCTAAAATTATATTTTTTTAATTATCTACAAAATGACACTAGTTTCGCTAAAATCAGAGTTAATGCGAAAAATGCAGTTTTCGAGTCCATATTGGTATATACAATAAACCGTAACCTATGTTATTATTTAATACATTAATAATGTATTTATTTATTTATTTAGTTTTATAAATAATATTTCAATTATTTATTTATTTATTTAATTACTTAATTACATACTTAATCATTTAATTAACACTTAATTATCGTGTTAATCATTTTTTAATTATTAATTATTTATTTAATTACGAAATTATTTATATGATTAATTAATTTATATATAATTATTAATTATATTAATAATATTTAATTATATTTATTTTTTCTCTCCTTTCTCCCTCCTTCCATTTCTCTCTCTTACTTTACCTTCCTCCTCCCATCTTCTTCCCCGACGGTCCCGCTTTCTTCCTTCCTCTCCCCTTCTCGCCACCAACCGCCCAACCTCCTCAATGGCCGGCCGTTGACTGGTCGTTCCTCCAACCGCAAGCATCTCGTAACCCCCTGACGGTGACACCATCTCCCTTCTTCTAAAAATAGCCCTCCATGTTCCCTCCGATGGGCATCCACCATTTTGCTACTTCCAGCTCCCAAGTTCTAGCGCGCGAGAGAGAGAGGGAAGTGATAGAGCTCTCTGCCTTTCCACGTCGTCGACGAGATCAAGCTAGTGAGGTCCAGCACGATCGCTGCTGGCATGAGCCCCTCCGCCGCAAGTAACCTCCGAGGATTCTGCCTCCTCGTCGAGGTCATCACCCATCGGAGCTCCGTCGAGCTACCGATTTCCCAGGCGATACCTCCTACATTTCCTCACTTCCAGGTTAGTCATCTAGCTTCTCTTCTCCTCCCTCCTCCCTCATTCCTCTATTCTCTTCTCATATTCTCCATTCTCCCTTCCAATCCTCCCTTCTATAGTTTAATCGCACATCAGAAAACATATACCCAAATCTACTTCAATCCGAAGCCATTCTCCATCTCCATTTCGACGCATCACTTCTCCGTCTCCTATTCATTTCTAACCCCCTCTGGAGCTCGAATCCAGAGTCTGAGGCTCCTCCTTCACCTATCGAGCCTCCTCAATCCATTCCATCTCCAGGTCTCTGTAGAATCGAAGCATCGAGCTTCATTAACTTTGAAAGTTATAATTCAGATTGAGGATCAATCTACCCCTACAAAGAAACCAATCATAGAGACGAGGCTACATCGCCCTACAGGGATTGAGGCACACATATGCGACACTCTAGGAGACGAGTCGAAGACCTGTACGATACAAATAGATGCGATTCAACATCTTCGTCAGGTTCTGAAGCTCCTCCAGGAAGTCAGACCTCCAGAGCATCGATTAGACGCCTCCGATCATAGAACCAAGTGTCTCTCGATGCGGAAGAGCTTCAGGAAGCCCAAGGAGATCTCAGAGATGGGATTCAACCTCTGGAGTGACGGGATCGAGCGGTTTACCTCCATCCACAATAGCCTTCTTCCGTATTCATTTAGGATCCTCTATCTCCGTCAGATCAGAAGAGACGCGCTCCAGATGTGATCCAGTCCATCGCTTCACGCCCAAATTTGAGTCATATGATTAAGCCTCATCGGACGAAGCAGGAGTCCCCACGTGTCGTAACCTTTTATTGCTTCGCTTAACAAACCATGCCCTCGCGTGCTAAACACGTGAGGCTGGTACTTTTTGCACAGGTACCCCAGCACGAAACGTAAATTATGAGTGGGTCCCCAGGACGCGAGCGTGGGAAACGCAAGAGCTCGGGGTCATTTGTGGAGCATTCCCTACGGGTCTCGTCATTTGCGAGACAGGTCCATGATT